>CAEFZP010001563.1:182500-262500 GCA_903064625.1 Mallotus villosus
CGGCAGATACGGGCCCCAGGCGTGTCTCTGTGAACATGTATGGTCATAAGAACCAATAGCAGCCTTCCAGTGATATTAAGTACACCAGTGTTGTGTCAACACACAGGTGAGAGTTTCTGAGCAAACAAGACAACATGATGTGCCACTGGAATGAACATGGCATTCTGAAGGCACATCCCCCATCCAATTCAATACGATCTCAATTGACTGTGTTATACTCACACAACACCCACACACCACGCACACACCACGCGCACACCACACACACCACGCACACACCACACACACACCACCACACACCACACACACACCCCGCACACACCCCGCACACACCACGCACACACCCCGCACACACCACGCACACACCCCGCACACACCACACACACACACAATCACAATAACATTTCTTTCTGCTTCCTTCCAAATGTTCTTTTTATAGTGATGTGTTTCCACATTCAAATGTCAAATGGCTATTTGAAGTCAAGCACTGATGACACTGAACCATGTTTTTCCTTTTCTTTCCCGCTTTCCCATGTGATTGTATTAATTATGTGTCATTCATTTCTGCTAGAGGTCAGCAAACATACAGCCTCGGTCATAAGTCATCAATCTATCTGACTGTGGAGATGGAAAGTCAGGCACGTCAACCAGGACCAGTCACAGAAGGATCAGGCCATTGATTTCAGGGGCAATGTAATATCAGCACGACCTAGCCTACTGCCTCTCTCTCTCTCTGGACAAAAATTGGGGTTGGGTATAGAGGGCGGGTAATGTTTATGGTGCTTGCTGGTCACATTAGTGTGACGGCCCAAACTCAAATCGAATAGAATATCACAATAGGATTGAGTGCAGCGTGATTTTAATATGCAAGAAGTGTATTGTACATGATTCCATGTATGGTACAATATCCTCTCATTCAAGCCAAGCAAAGCCCATGCTTAGATGTAGCTTAATCAGATCATTTGGCTTAGCAGTACCGCAGGTGCGCGCTTAATGGACCTGGGACACAACGTGATTTTCCATCAATAATAAACAACACTAATGAGACAGAAGGTATAAGGGCAAACTGAGCCTGTGCAACAAACAGTCTGTAGCTCGGTGCTGCTGACAAACCTCTGTTATTGTAGCATACTCCACTCTCCTAAATGGCTAATCTTGGTTGGATCTCACCCTTAATTGGTTAACAGTCTCCGCAGGGCGAGTGAAAGTACTGCTATTTAAGGCTCCACCATGAAACAGCGACACTTTCATCTTGGCAATAACAGGCAACAATTATATTACCAGATTCGAAACTGAACCCCCTATCTACCCACTAATCAAAACGCGGCCCATCTGTTGTGCTGTCTCTCTTAAAATGACTGTTTATCTATGTACGATAAGTGGGCCTGGACACTCTAATTACCGCGCAGTTCTATTTCCCCGAATTACTGATAAATACAATTAGATGTTATCTTTATTAAATCTGGAAAAAGGAAAAGCAAGGAAACTGTACACGTTAAGGTGTGCGTGTGTTAGAAGCGCACTCTATTGCAACCTGAACGTATACTCTCCCTCCTCTCTTGCCGTTTCTCTCTCTCACACACACACACACACGTTCACACACACTATACACACAAGTCCCCTCCCCCTGGGCGCGCGCGGGCATACGCACCGACGTGGGCACGCTCCTCTTTCTCCATCAACCACACGCACGCAGAGACAGGCAGACAGACCAGTCGCACACACGCGCACACCACACACACACTGGTATACACACGCACGCACACTTTCCCTTAGCTGTGCTTTTGTGTTTTGTCAGAATTAATGAGAAAAGTTCCCTTGCCCTAGGGGTAATTAGTGTCCTTGGAGTTAAATAAGCTAATACTTAGACACCTCTGGCACAAGCAATTATGTTTGTGTATTGAATAATTGATTCAAAGAGGGGGGAAGGGCTGCTAATCAGATCTGAGCATAATGAATTGATTTAATTAACAGGGGAATCCGAGGGTCTCTGGGAACTGCGCGCATTTATTCAGTAGCAGGAGCGAGCGCAGCACATAAATTGGGAGAGAAAGGCAGTGTGAGTATGCTTTTAGCAGTTGTCAGGTCCGGAATTGGATTTCTTGAATATAGTTACAGTTTCGGAGCACATAAGAACGGAGAAAGAGAATCTTACATCGAGGAGAGCACTGTCGCCCAGTATTTGATCCGTCCGTGTGTACAGTTACAGATTTAGATTTGACACATTTTCATTCTTTCTTTTTCGCATGGAATTTATGAAGACCAACCAACACTGTTTACGGGTGTTAATTGCAGTTCATTTCCAGCACAGTCCGACGAGGTCAATTTTGTGTCTAGCTAGAGAAAAGTGAGCGCGGACACCTATATTCCTCCGACAGAATCGCTAGAATAACATTCACAGTAACATTAATCTTTCGAGGGTTTACGTTAGTAAGGAGGTATAGTTTTTGTCAAGCTATCGCTCAAACCAAGCTTGTGCTACGAAAGGACGATTCCGTTGCTGTTTTCAGCCAGTTCCAGCCTTGCGTACACCGAACGGTGAAGACTGCTGGAGCCGAGAACGGATCGCCCGGAGCCGGACTCCTCGTTCCTCAGGACGATGGTGTTGGACAAGGAAGAGGGTGAGTAACAACCCCGGCAATGGGCATTTCTTCTTGATGTCACAGAACAACAACGGCTGTTTTTGCGACCAATATTGAGCATTGTTCATTTACTTTTTATTAACCTTTTGGGTACAGAATATCCTTTTCGTTTTTCTAACCCTCTAAGTTGTCATGCTCGTAAATAGAGTCGTCGGTCTAGTATGAAGACTGCTGGATCTGGATCCATTTGCGGCTTCCATTATTGTTTTGTTTTTTCAAACAACTCTAAATTACCTAAGTTTATATCAAAAAGCTTTCTGTCCACGTGTGCTGCATTAACAACAGAGGGACGCTGCCACTGTAAATAGGTCTTCTCGGCTACGCTCCCCTTAACTCTAAGTGCACTTCGCTTCTCTGAAGTTATCGAAGCAGCCTTTGACATCGGCACAGAAAGGGAGATGACAGCGAGTGCTTTTAACTTGATTGAAATTATGGATAACGCCGTGCAACACGAAGGCGGTTTCCAGCTCTATATCTGATACGTCTATTTTAAAGTATGTAGGTTAATGGGTGAGGTAATCCAATTAATTTAAATTTTAATCAAATTTTAATTTAGTGACTGATCATATGAGACACGTGACCTATCATAACAAACCCATCAAACTTACTATTCTCAAACTGAAATTGTGTAGATTTCTCACATTATTGAAATTCTAGGCCATTCAAAGTACTTTTCTATCAGTTTATGTGGTGCATGGGGAATACTGTTTTCTTGACAATAGGGCACTCTCTCACAACCTGTGCTGACCTTAATAGGCTATTCTTGTCATCTCTCAGAGAATGTAGTCATCACACATTTGGTTTTAGCCAAGGGCTTTTTTTTTCTGAAGGTAATGGCTTGCATTTGCGACCCATTATTTATGTTTGAAAATGGATATTTCATATCTCTCAGCAGAGCATCCTTTCACTTACCCATCTAAAAACCAATAAAGGGATCGCCGTAGAAACATAAATTGGTCTGTCTAGCTGAATCCATGTTGTGCTAATGTACCCAGATTAACTCAACTGTAAATTGTCTCCTTTGGATGTCTGTCTTGCTAAAAGTTCCCCATATGATTCATGATTCAGATTGCTTTTAACAGCTATTGGCTAAGCAATATGGTAAATGTACAAGGTGATGCAAATGGCATTAGTGGGAAAGGATGCACAGGACCATGTAATGCAGTCAATACTACATTAACTACTGATGCCCAATTACAGAACCAGGGAGAGTGGCTTTTAGGAGCATTAGGACTTGCAGAAAAGCTGAGATCACCTGCTGCTCATTGCCTAAAAGCTTCACCCTTTGCTTGCTGGGGCCGACCAACTGCGCTGGCATTTTGGCAGGGATGTGGAGAGAGCTGTCTGGGGCTAGGCTCTTTCACTCTGTAGTCACGGCTGTTAGCCTGTTAGTGTTCCATTGGCTATAAGCTATCCAAGGCCGGGCTATTTCTGCAGCCCATTTTAACCACAGTGCAATTTAGACCACAGTTGTACATATGGGCTGACATTGTGTGTGCCTATGTGTGTGTGTGTGTGTGTGTTTGACTATGTGTCTGCGTGTGTACGCTTGGCTAGTATGTGTCTGCGTGTGTACGTGATTGTTCTATGGTCTGGGTCCATAAACATGATAGGACATTGATCTCAAGATCAACCGGGTTTTGAATCGCCGGCATGTCTACCCAAATATCCCCCATCAGAACAAGCCTGTTTGGCAAACATTTGGCTACTTCCTCACCTGACAAAGTGATCCAACCCCCTTATCTACCTTCACCAACATTTCCAGTCTTTTTTCGTGGTCATGTCACCAGAGAGACTGGCTACTGTTGTTATTAAACCCAGGGTTTTGGCATGCAATCCAAACCCCAACCAACAGACCAAGAAGAGAACGTCACACAGTGGAGGGGTTGGAGAGGGCTAGCTCTTCACAAGAGTGTAGTTACAAACCACATCTGTGACACACTACATCGGAAAACATGATAAAACATTGTCTCCAGTTCAGTCTGCAGTTTGAGTGACAGAGCCTCGCTGGAACATGTTGAGCGTAACATTGGAAGTGCGTGCAATGTCTCTTGAAGGTCTTAGGAAAGCTCTCAACGATCTAGGGAAATAACCAGTTACAAGGGAGCTAATCTTGTTTCCCTCTTTTCCAAACCTCTTTTGAGAAAGTAGGATACAAATCAATTCCCTCTCCTACTATTTTTAAACACTCACAAATGTGACATGAATTTTGTGACCTACAATAACGCTCCAGTCCACATTGAATCTCAGTCACAGAACTTACAAAGTCACGTTGGGCTTGCTGGGATACAATAGTAGTGTATTATTACTCAGTGGTACGTAAGTGTGATGTGGGTGGAGAAAGCTAGGCTGCCCAACCTCTGTGAAATGACCTATTACTGTATACACGTTTCTGGAAGGCTGCGGAAACACATGTCCAAAGGATTCCAGGTGAACATTTTATATCACCCTCTCTAATATAAAGTTTCCAATTGACTTCTAATTTTAGTGGGGGGGGGGAAAGCAATTCAGCCATTTTCTTTCCTTCAAGGTATTAGAAACTCTCTGCTGTAGCAGAAATAATTGGGTCTTCATTGTAGACATGTCTTTGGCTGATCACTCGCACCACTGGGCTTTCTAAGAACCATGGCTGAAGAGGAAGAAACCTTCAATCCTCCGACCTGATGATAAATTCGTGGTTACCTTTGCACTTTAATTTACGACCCTGCGAGCAGCCTGTCCAATGAAATTTGTACATTCATAAAGCATGTGATTGAAAAGCAATGTTTCAAATGAATACAGGCTGGTGATCTGTCGGCTGCTGTAATAAAACTTGGGCTTCAGGCACAGATTTTTATTTTGAAATAATAAGAATTGCTTCATTCTTTACTGGAGTTACCATGGTAATTCTGTCTTGTAGCAATGTTATATTGATTTAGAAAGTGGACAGTAATATTTCTTTTCTGTTATTCGTTTTCTGCGGGTTGATTTCTAATTTCCAGTTGGAGATTACTTTTATACATTCCTTAAGTCTCTTCACTTTTTCCCCACAAATGTAATTTTCTCTCTTGTATTTGCTGTTTTCCGAGCTTATTGGCTTGTTCTTCCTCTAAATTAAACTTGCCAATTTTAAATATAGAAATTACATCTGTGTTGTGCCCTCGGCTCCAAACAATATTGCAGCTTATTTCCATGTGTGATATTTGTGTGGTCAGCTGTAGTTATTAGAATGTTTTATTTTGGCATCTGCTTCATGACACCTGCTCTCTTTTCTGAGGACTGTACCTCCTTTCACCCAGTCTTTCTTCAGAATTTTCAATCGAATGATCGCCCATAGACATGTTTAGCTTTTGTTATGCTGTTGAATACAACTCAGAAGACAAAAAGTTAAAAGGTACTTTTTTCGAAGGTACTTTAAATGGTACTAAACTTCATATGGAGATTATAACTGAATTACAGTAGGCGGCACAGTCTAAGAGTATGTTCTGAAGTCATATACTGTCCAGTACTTGACTTTAATACATGTACACACTACAGCTGTTCAGTATGCAACCCAACACCTCAACAAAATACCCACAACCAACGCAACGAATTTGATGTCAGTAAATCAATTTGGCCATTTTAAGCAGTGAGTGCTCGATTCCGTCTGATCCGCTATGATCTCGCATGCACACAGTTCCCACCCGACCCAATTTGGTCTCCCATCCCAAACCATCCGGATCGCTATCAGTCCAGAGCGTCTCACATCGGCGAGTGCAGAAGATGTGTATCATTTCCCCATCATCTCCCTGGAACTCAAAGGGACTGAATGGAGACGTGACAGACACGTGGAAGCGAGCGCGCCCACCTGCCTCTGGTGCAAATGGCTGCGCCCGCCAGGGTGGCACACAAACTCAATTATGCACTCCTGAAGTGTGAGAGATTCCCTTTATTACAGCCAGCAGCCGCCCGCTCCTCATGCCAGGGAGATACTCACAGCAAGATCTATTTTCCTTCCCCTGCATCATGGGAAAGGGACAATGTCTGTGCTTCCATTGTCCTTCGTAATTGATCTAGACTCTCTCTCTCTCTCTCACTCTCACCCCATATCCACCTTTGTTTTGATCCAGGTGTCACAATCATACAGTGTCGACGGGGGGTGATGGGAGAGGGAGGGGTGGTGGGGGAGCGGGGGGGGGGAGGGGGAGGAAAGTGTTTCAAAATGATGTCGGTAAACAGAAAATTCTCTCTGCTCCAAGGGCGCTCCACTCCATCACTCTCAACGTTACACGGAAAACCTTTTACACGATCCTCAGACGGGCTGACACGCTGAGATGAATCGTCATTTTAGACCACCTTTTAAACCGTCTCGGAGCAACCTTATCTCTCACCTTGAGTCCTGAGACGAATGCCGACACGCTCGGCGTTCAGACGAGGGCTAACGTGGTAGTCGTGGTAACGCGGTAGTCGTACACACAGTGATGCTCCCTTCGCTGTGAACTCCCCCCAATGAACTGAAATACATACTGGGCCGCGCTGGTCTGCGTCCACCGGATCACTCTGGGACTGGGAGATTTCCCTCCCTTAGCTGGAACGTGTCTGCTGGTGGTCAGGTGTGACTGTGTATCTTTGAGAGCAGCAGGTACACTATCCATGGCAGCAGCTACACAGGCAGCAGTAGTGATGGGCCATCCCTGTGGATTTTCTCCTGGTAATAGTACATTATAGTCTGCTGAAAGACGCCACGGAAGTACACATTGATGATTTTACAGTAGGTGGTTTTTAATTTACTTTCCTTTTGGTCCTTAAACCACATGTTATTCCCCTGGCTGGCCTTGTTGAAGCAGGACTGTGTGCCTCCTTTCACTGCAAGGCTGAATAGCCACAGAACATGTGGGACTTCTCTTTCACTGGGGTAGGAGCACACACACATACACACTTCTTCTGCATAGGTGCAAGTTGTCACACTCCACCCTATCCCATTACTGAAATGCATTTGGTTGTTTACACAACTTCATCAGTCTTTCGCCTCCCCGTTTCTTCACCTGGTTCTCTTGGTCCGAGCAGAGTATGCCCATGATGGCAGTCGGGCGGCAGCTTTTGTCCAGTCGCAAGGACTTGTGGTACTGACTTAACGCTAGCTGATTGATATTAGCGCTTTGCTGTATGCTAGTCGCTAATGTCCTTTTGTATTCAATGAGACAACTCAGTTGCTGAAGACGCTGTAAGAACATGCTGTCGGTTCCCAGTGCACTGGGAGTGCGCTGCAGAAATAGGATTTGAAAGGTATTTAGACATACAAAAGGATGCTGCTGTTTGAATGTTGATGAGCCTGTGATCACTGTAATGCATCATTTATGTGGAAATCCGATACTGTAGCATAATTGTTCCAGTGTCTGTTTATGCATGCACGTTTCAATCTTGAAACAAATTGATCTGCCATTATGCCTGTTACATAACTGGAAGACCTTGCATAATCCTGTCTGAAATAGTCCCTTAATACATGTTTGGCCGGTGTCCTTTGAGTGTTTAAGATGAAAGGATGTATGGGAGGGGGTTTCGTCTGGGAATGTTGAAGGATAGAATGCAACCATGCAACATCCGAACCAAGTAAGAAACAATATTTATACTTTCCAAATACCTTATATGTTAAGAAGAAGTCTCGGCCATTATTTAAAAAAACGATGTTATATATTTTGACAATCAATAAATCACTCCAGGCAATAACACATCAGGATGTGTGGGGGAGAATGACACAGTATGACCATAGTAAATAGACATGTCTGGAGTTCTATTAGATTACATAACAACCAATTTTAAGGAGCCCAATTTACAATCAGTTGACCTTTAATAAATCTAATCTTGAATAACTAATTTAGGCCTGCGATTGGGGCTTTATTTGAAAGCTGGGAGATTGGGTTGTGGGTATTGAAGATGTGAATGTAATCGATGCAGACCCTGAATTCACTGCTGCTAGATCCATGTGTAACAGTCGTGGTCGACGCACACTCACCACTGTGCTCTGCTCTAATTGAAACGGGTAAATAGTGTGGTCGTTAAAAACCACCATGGCCCATCCACACACACAAACACAAACACACACACACACACCACTCACACACACACACACCCTTTTCCAACTAAGATTTAAAGACATCAACGTAGAAACTTTTTGTTCTTTTTTCTTTTTCTGGCAATCTTCAGCCAGGAACTCGTACAGTATCCATTCACTGTAAACACACAGCCACCCCAGTGGGATAAAAGGTCATTTTGACCCAGTCCTCATGGTTGGTGGCTGAACCATGTTATTGCCTGTCAGAGGCCTCCTCTTCAACCAGGCTCTCTGTGTGACCCTCCATTCAGGGCTCCTGGAGTCCTAGACAGTGAACAGTGCATGGACAGTACATGGACAGTGCAGCCAACAGGCCTCATTATTTACCCCATGAAGAGCCAAGTTGGGAGAAAGTGCTTAAATGACGTCGTGGGCCTGTTCGCCAAACAACCATCCCCTGTGGTGAATTTACATTATTCAACATTAGACGGGAGGGGGGCCACATGGAGCTCCCTCAGTGTACCCGTTCTTTTTTCCCCCTCCATTTTCAGCCCACTGAGGTTCCTGAATGGCACACCTGTCTGCTGGCATATCCTTTGAAATAATAAGTGTGCCGTAATTGCATGGGAGTGGGCATTTCACACATCACTTCCTAACCTTAGGAGTGACACAAACTTTAGAGGGCTACATTTATCCCTCCCCTTGAATTCATTTTTAATGTGGTCTAAAAAAGTGTTTGGGCATTATTCTGAGCCTGATGCCGTAAATAAGTCTTGACAGTCCTAATGGTTACATTTGGCCAGGAATCATGAAGTGGCAGATACGATCGTCCCCTTTATCAAACTGTGAAAAGATCTGGTTGGAGAATAGATGGATTTATCCCCTTATTCAAATGCTAATGCAATCTATGGCAAGAAAATGAATTGAATTCACACATATGAAGATACACTTCAGCCCGGGGAAAAACTGCCAGCCAGACTGGGAGAGAGTCACCGTGATGGGAGTGTGGTCGAGGAGGCAGCCTGAGAGAGGTCTGCCCTTGGAGGGCTTAGCCTAACTCAAACCCCAGGCTCTCACTGTAACAGGCCCAACAGAAGGCATAGTTGGTTGGTAGGATGTAAGGTCAAACACCTCCTCCTCTTTTCTCTCCATCCGGCCTCAGTCCTCTTTCTTCACTTTCTTCCGACGTTCCCTGTGGTCTAAATGGTGGTCGCCCTGCATAAGAGGGGTTGGGAGTGAAAGGCATTTCTTTCTTTCTATGTCTCTGTCCCACCCTCTCTCTCTCCCTCCCTTCTTCTCTGTTGAGCTAGGACTGTCAGCAGTTCACCTTCCAGAGCTGTTAATCTCACCATGCTAGCGAGCAACCAAGTGTTGGAACAAGTTGCTTTCTGTAATAACTGGAATCCCTGCCAGTTTCCCGTCTCAAAATAAGCAGTAATGAATTTAATTAGAAAGCTGTTGCATATCTCTGTGATACATTTCTTTTAATTAACCCCATGTGAATAAATTAAAAATAATAGGGGCTGAAAAGTGTGGAAAAAAACCATAATGAAGTTATCCGTTAATTGGGCCGGCGTCTGCAGCCAAACCGCAGTGAGTAAGGGGCAGCGGGAGCTAACAATGTCTGCTCTAAGCCTCCGTGCCTCCACAGAAAGAGGGCCCAGGGCGCCGACTCCTTCTCGCTGGCTTCAAGTCGAAGAAATGCCTGTCTGACGTGATGGAAATGACCAGCGGCCTGGAGAAAAGGCGGTCCTGTTCCTAGCCGCTCTGCTGAGACTCCCCACGCCGCGCTTGAAGCCCGGCCAGTGTTATTGCAGCCCTAATGCGGCTACCTCATTTGGAGCGGATCAGGAGTAATTATGGTGGGGGAAAGTGGCTGCCGACCGCGGGGGTCAGGACACTTGTAACATGTGAAAAGAGCAATTATTCCAGGAGACAAAACCCTCCCTTATCCGGGGCTGTGCCAGGGTCAATGCTAGGGACGACGTGGCTCCGTTTCACCGGGCCTTATTAGCCGCAGCAAGCTGCAAAGTTTGTGAGAGTGCATCTCGTTAATGAACAGTCCCCTCCTTGTTGTCAGCACACTGGCCCCTGCCTTGTCTCCTTCTCTCCTCTCTCGCTGCTCTCTCTCTCTCTCTCACTCTCTTTCTCTCTTTATTTGCTTACTCTTACTCCTTTTTCTCTCTCGTTTTATTTGCTCTGGCTTACTTTCTCCCTAGTCCCTCTCACCCTCTCCCGCTCACTCTCACGTCTCCCAAGCTCCCTCTCCCTCTCCCTCTCCCTCTCCCTCTCCCTCTCCCTCTCCCTCTCCCTCCCTCTCTCTCTCTCTCTCTCTGGCACTTTCCCCCCACTTTCCATGGGTGCTAATTATGTCATAATGCTAGCATGCAGGCCCAGCGAGCACTTCTCTCACAGACCTCGGCGTTCATACACATCCTTCTGGAAAGGTGTCTGACTACACCGCACCGCACAGAGAGAGAGAGAGAAGCGATCACACCCAGAACCACACAACCACCACTACCACGGCTAATAGAAACTAATGATCATAGACTGGGACTGGGAGCCACTACTGTGTGATGTGTGTGTCTGGTGTGTGTGTGTGGTGCGTTTGCTCTCTCAATGCATCGCTCCAACTGCGGGGGGAAATATGATTCACACTCAGTGAATCACGGCTGTCTTGACGACGCTTATCATTCTGAATACAGTCATTTGTCGGCTTTCAGCTGGCGTATTCCATCTGATATTATTACCAGATGTCTTGTGTTTTGTCTTGGCGATAGAGGAGAATCTGTGTCTACAGGCTCAATTACAGTAATGATGTGAGCTGATTGAAGGGGGCTGATTCATGCACACAAAGGCAGGACATCTGCCTGGGATCTGTATTAACCCCACTAAGGGAGGATCCTCCACCAGGGATTGGTTCTATATGGGATTACCATGGCCACCGCGTTTACACAGGGGGCTGGAGACACAAACACACCAGAAAGGGAGTATTTACAGAAAGTTCCCAAACACAAAAGGACCTCCGATGCAGATGCTACTACGATGCTACTACGGCTAAAGCCGTCTCGATATAGTCACGTAAAGGTTGCTTTTGTCCCCCAGACGTCTCACTTAGAATCCAAAGTGACGTAAGATAGTTTGACGCTCCTCCAACACTTAAGTTTCGTAATGCAGTTTCAGTTCTGTGCCAGAGAGCAGGATTCATGCAGACAGAGTGGATCCACTGGAGGTGTCTGCGTCAGGTGGTCCACGGGGAGCGCTCCAGAGGAACGGGCTGATGAGTCTGACGTCTGGGAGTGTCGGACGAGAGGATAATGATACATGGTCATTGTTTCAGTCGACTGCAGTTGTTTGTAATGTAGCATGTAATTTGTCCCGGCGTCCTGCTCAGCATCTGTCATGGCAGTGCTTACCACTCTCTTATTTACTGCAGTGGAGGGTAATAATTATGCAGGCCCCAGAGACGAGGCTAACTCACTCGGCCCTGCCTCCAACCCCCCTCCCCCGTTCCCACAGCCTGCCTCCCCTGCCTAACTATCTCCTCCCTCCTCCCCCACCTTTCTGGGCACACTTATTTACCCAAATCTCCTCTCTCTCTCCTCCCTTGACCTCGTCTTTCCCTTTTCCCCCCGTTTCTTCTTCCTTCCCTTCTCCCTCTCTCCGCCGGCTGAGCGATGCTCGTCGAGGCTCTCTCCCCCTCTCCGACTCCCGGGCAGCCTGCGTCACATCAAGGTGTCAATCCACCTAATTGATCAAATGTGTTTAATTTCAGAGAGTGACCCCCCGCCTGCCGGTGCTGTGACTGTACCGCAGCACGTTCCCGTCACGCCGGCGGCCTCATTGGAGAGATTAGCGTGCGCCAACACGTAGGGTACGGCGAGAGAAGAGGGGGATCGGAGGGCGCGCCATCCCCTCTTTCTCGACGTCGCTCCTTGTCTAATCTGAGGAAATGGAGGCCTCGCCATGCAGATGTGATAATTGTATTTCAAGGTTTTCAAACGTTTTCCTCGAGTGCCACGAACGGCTTATTTTCACTTTGGAACCTTAAACACATCAAAAGGGTTCGCAGATTGATTTGAGGTTTAGATAGCTGTAAAAAACTTGAAATGGGCTTACATAGAAATTGGATGCTATCTCTGTAATGGGAAAGTACATGGTCTGACACTTTCCATGGAGAGAGAAAAAAGAACGTAACTGTACATATTCTTAAGAGATAAGGTCTTTATAGAAAGAGATAAGGTCTATAAAAAGTAGAAGGCTAGAGAGAGAGAGACAGAGAGAGAGAGAGAGAGAGAGAGGGAGAGAGAGAAAGACGAGAGAGAGAGAGAGAGACAGAGAGAGACAGAGAGAGACAGAGAGAGACAGAGAGAGAGAGAGAGAGGGGGAGAGAGAGGGAGAGAAAGAGAAAGAGAGAAAGAGAGTGAAAGAGAAAGAGAGTAAGAGAGTAAGAGAGAAAGACAGGCCCTCACACCCGGTATTAGTGGCAAATTCAATTTCTTCTCATGGAGGATGTTTGGCAAGGCAAGTGGCTGCATCTCGTCGGAGTATGAATCATCGTGTGGCAAAGTATTCTTTTGTGACACTGAATGACACAGGAAGGTCAGCAGCACTTGTATCTGTTAAATGGATTGGATTAAGTGGAGGCTTCCTTTTGATAATGTAGCTCTCCGTCTCTGCTCTGGGGGTTTGCATGGTACAACAACCGAGACAGTTAGTCCTCTGGTAAGAAAACAACATCCAAAGCAGAAAGTAAATGGCTTAGGGACAATATGGCAATCGACGTGCCATTTATTTCAGATTTCCATTTCTTCACTGACCTTATTGGATGTTTGGGTTTCAGGACACCAAGCCTGTAAGGTTGTTCATTAAGACGGATCTGAGACAGAAAGATCCTGCCAGCTGTACACCAGGTACTCGATAGACGTTTGGCTATGTGTATGTTCAGCCAGCTCTCCCACAACCCAGAGAGGACGTACTGTACGCAGACATGGCAGCTCCACAGAGGAGAGGAGGAGTTTCCTATCTGGGCTAGGGAGTGGAGCGTCGTCAACTTGAAGGTGAACGCGTCCTATAACACTCTGAGAAAGTCAAAGGAGACTCAGAAGGCAGATGAGCATGCAGGAGTTAAGCTCCCTCTCGTTGGCAAACTTGATTTAATACACACGCGTTATGTTCACAGCATGGGTGGGTGCTGTGTGGTGGGCGGTGGTCTAAACCAATTATTAGTGGTTCTCAGGAGGTGGGGAGAACGACCTTTGTGTATAATTAGTTCTCTTATTTAAAGCAAAGATTTTGAGTAGAATAACTAATTAGCTGTCATATAAAGCAAATTAAAGATTTTTGTGTGATCCCTCAGGGAATGTTTAGGAAGCCGATTTCCTTGCTTTGCGCATGCTGGCGCAGACACACGCACACACACACACGCATGCACACGCACGCCTACCCCACACACACACACACACACACACACACACACTTGAGCAGGCGCTCTCTCTCTCCTCATTAAGACTGTTTTTAGTTCTGTGGAAGCCTGACAGGCGAGCTGTGTTGGCATACCTGCAGAGAGCTCCTCTAACAAGCCATGAAATGCAGGTAAAGAAGACCGCCCTCAGCTAGCGTGGCTTCAATTTGAGGCTTTTTAGCTTCATTTACACTGAACATTGGTATTTATAGCAGGTTTTGTGATCCTAATGCGCCAGCTTCAAGGGGCCTGCTTTAGGGAGGGAGTAGGAAAGGGGGCAGGAGGGGAGACAGAACACTAATTGATGGCTCCCATCACCAGCGCTGGACCAATTAGCCTTCCCTTTCCACTTCTGATAAAGAAATAGGGATGGCTGAGCACCACCAGAGCTCTTGCTCACGCACAAACCAAAGTCATAAATTTGACTAACAAGCTCTCTCGTTGCCTCTCCCCTGTTTTAAAATGGGACATGCTAATTATATTACATCCACGGTATTATTGATGTGTGGATGGTCAGACATCTACGAACAAATCTGGATTCAATAAGGTCTCTTTGTGGGTGCGTGTGTTTGTGTGTGCGAGCACGCGCGTGCGTGGGCGCGTGCGCTCGTGACAGGCAAAGAAAGAAAAGGAGACAGGAAAATGTGCTTTGATATTCGAGAGAACAAAGTGCTTTGTGAGAAAGTGCTATGAGTTTTTTTTTCTTCTTCTTTTTTTTTGGGGGGGGGTGGGTGAAAGAGAAAAAGACACGCTTGGAGGAAAAAAGAGAATCGGAGGGTGAGGCACTACCTTGCTACCAGCAGAGGGTCTGTTTATCATGGGTAAAACCACGGCCGTTACAAGCGCGCAGCCCTGCCCAGCTGCGCACAGACACAGACATCAGAACGTACTCAGTGGAAACTACAGTGGCCATTATCAGACACAGTACATTAAAAGGTTCCATCGAGCCATGCCATTCCTCTGTCAGCCAATCAAATCAATAGACTTTAGAAATATGATGTCCCGACAACATGAGCAGACCAGAGTTGGACGAAAGCTCATTTTAGGAACAGGAACGTTGAGAATGATACGAGACAGTGAATAAGAACAGCTATGAGGTCCTATTAGTCTAGAACATATCATGTCCTTAAACGGTACACTGGAGCCGTTTTATGAACACGCGCGCACACACACACACACAGACGCGCACAAAGCGCCGTCCAGAATCCCTCCCCGTGAAGCAGCCTGCGTCCGCTTTTTGGACAGAAATGTGTTTTGAAAGCAGAGTGGCGAACGACGTCCGCCATGTGTTCTATTAGTCGGATCAATAGCCCAGTGTGGGAGAGAGTGTCTTAAGAGCTGTTGTCCTGTGCTTTCAGCTGTGGCAGACCTGTTAGTGCTGCAGAGGGGAGCTGCCTCACCCGGCCTCCCTGTACCAGCCGTGGCCTGAGGGGGGCTTTTAGTCCAAACACAAATGTCAACCGCACATAGACTATTAGTGTTTAGTGCAGTTATTAAATGGACTTTATTTGTCCTTTAGGAGGCTAAAAGGCGCACTTAAAGGGGACCTGCGTGACAGCGGGGCAATTTGCGGGTTTGGTTACTCAGGCTCGCTCGTTGCAGACACATGAGTACAGATAAGTGTAAAAGGAGGAAAGGCTATAATGTGGCGGGCGTAGGGTGTGTGTGTGTGTGTGTGTGTTTGTGTGTTTGTGTGTGTGTGTGCACGAGGAAGAGAGAAAGTGTGTTAACGTGTTAGAGACGGGAGAGAGAGAGAGTTTGAGGGAGAGAGAGAGAGAGAGAGAGAGAGGGAGAGAGGGAAAGAGAGAGAGTGATGGAGAGAGAAAGAGAGGGAGGGAGGGAGGGAGGGAAAGTGTACGCTGAGAGGCACTTAGGCCATAACATATCTCACTGGGGTCTGGTAGCAGAGTTCTTGTGGTCAGAGGCTTTTAAAAAGGTTCATGTTAATCTATACCAAACAAAGCCCATGAGAAGCTTTTACAGCTGTGGACAGTTGAGTGAAATGAGCTTTGATGAAATGCTAGGTGACTAACGTAGTCTACAACAGGCCGTAAATACCTCGGTAAGCAAAATTAAGCCTGTCTGCATTTTGAATTCGCCCCCCAACACACACACACACACACACGCGCGCTCGGATGCATACGCTCTCGTCCATGCGTCTCGCATAGTGGCGCACGTTTTGTGTGCCATGTAATATAACATGTGTTCGTACAGGTGCGGCGCGCGAGGTGAGACTCGTCCAATGTGACCCGTGTGCCTATCTGCACGGAAGAGCGTTCCCAGTAATGCATAAGAAGCAGGAGCCCGTCTGCTCCGGAACGTTCCGAGCCCCTCGCACGGCCCCGACGCCTCCAGGAGAGCGGGGCTCCTTATCAAAAAGCCAACATGAAAAGTCACTCGTGTTCCTGGGCAGTAAATCACGCCGGGCCTGTTTGTCTCCTTATCACTCCAGGTGTGCCCATGCTCTCCGTCCAGCCCAAAGGGAAACAGAAGGGGTGTGCCGGCTGCAATCGCAAGATTAAAGACCGCTACCTGCTCAAGGCCCTGGACAAATACTGGCACGAGGACTGTCTCAAATGTGCGTGCTGCGACTGTCGCCTGGGAGAGGTGGGCTCCACCTTGTACACGAAAGCCAACCTCATCCTCTGTCGCAGGGACTACCTGAGGTAAGACACACACACGCCACACACACACACACACACACTGAACTGAAAGGCTATGAAAGCCAGGGCTGTGTAGCAGTAGCAAGATCCCTCTATCACACCACCAGGGCCACCAGTATGAACATTTGGCGTTCTATTTCCCCCCTCCGTCCCTCCCAGCACACACTTGCGGTTTAGAATGCTCTAGAATGATCTCGGGGGCTTTTAGGAGGCACTTTTCTCCCAGGCAGTTTTGGTGGATCAAGCGCCTGTTTGCTCCTCATTACAGGATATTGATGGTGATGAGATGCATGTCAATTAAGCCTGAATCCCATTGTGTTCACGTGCTTGTCTCCCCACGGGCTGGGACCCTGAGCGTCAGAGAGGCAGACAACAGAAAGTTTGTCATTCGGTCAGATGTTGGTTTTAGCTCCTCTACTTCTCCTCGTTCTCATGATCATGGCTGTCACCCCTGGCAGTGCATGCTGGGTGTCAGTAACCATAGCGCTGGAGGGATGGAAACATGGAAGACTGTGTGGAGTCAACCCCAGTGTGTGTGGCTCTACCACACACACACACACTACCTCCCCTGCCATCTGCTTGCTAAATTAAACATGATCATTTCCTGGGTGTTAAGTCACATTCCCTGGGGCTTCCCCAATGAGATCCCGCCATTTATCCCAGAGAAAGTCCCCCAGGGGCCAGCTTAGAGGCAATGCTGCCCCTGCCTCTCTCCTCCCTCCTCCACCTCTCCACCCCTCTTCTTCTCTCTACACCACCCCCCCAAATCCCTCCCTTTCCTTCGCTTCCCGTCGTCACCCCCTCCACATCATTCCCATACCTCTCCCCCCTTCTTGCCTATCTCCCCACTCTCACCCATACCTTATCCCCCTACCTCATTCTGAACACTCTCCTTCATTCTCTCCTCCCCTGGCCTCTCCCTGCCAGCAGGCTGCAGCCCACCAGAGAGGGGCTTAGGGGCTGGGGTGTTGAGAGGAGCCATTACCATCCATCAGCTCCCAGCCAGAGTTAATGCTGTTAAGATGCAGTGAGAGAGCTTCTCTAAGACCCACCGCTGCTGCCCCCGGAAGGGGCAGATGGTGCGGATGAGGTCATAATAAACCGACCGAATGACGAGAAAAAGGCCGAATTCTGAGGGCCAGAATGGGCTTCTGACATGGTAAAATATGAACACCTGAAAGAGGCACTTCTCGCCTGATGGATCTCTTTTCCCATTAGGAAGTCGACGGTCTCGCTACAAGTTGATGATTGCGGTGTGTTCCTATGGTGTTGGCTGTAAGGGGCTCGCTGAGCTGACAGCTATGATGAGAGCCTGCTCAACGCAGGGCCAGGGAGGCAAGGGAGGAGAGACAGAGAGAGGGAAGAGGGTGAGGACGAGGGGTTAGAGAGAGAGATGACAGAGTGGAAAAGTAGGGGATGAGATCAGACGAGAATGAGAAAGGGGCGACTGTCGAGTGAAATGAAGAGAGTGGGGACTAAGTAGGCCTATAAGGAAAGTGAGAAAGAAAGCGAGAGAAAGGGAGTAAGAAAACCAGAGAGAGAGAGGGAGGAGGGAGAGAGGGATAGGAGGGAGAGAGGGAGAGAAAGAGAGAGAGGGAGAGGGAGAGGGAGAGAGAGAGAGAGAGAGAGAGAGAGAGAGAGAGAGAGAGAGAGAGAGAGAGAGAGAGGGAGATGGCCCTTCTGTGTTCCTGCCCCAGCTCTGGAGCTCTAATGAAATCCTGCCCACTCATCTGCACTTCACTCTGAGACAAATGCATGCCACTTAATGGCTGGAGATGCTTGAGATGAATTCTATTACGGATCAAATTAAAAACTTTCCCCTCATGCTGTGAGAAGAGTCCCTGGGTTTCCAAAGTAGGTGACGCACCTTCTGCCACGCCTCCTCCCCCGGCCCCCCCCTCAGTTCCCCCAGCCCCCCTGCCATGTCAGCCAAGATGAACACTGCTCCTCACCTGCGGTGATGTAGTCGAATCCCAGCTCCGAATTAGCCTCCTGCACAGAGCTGCAGTTCATTAAAGACAGGCGGGCGGATTAAACACACTTCCTTCATTTCCCTGGGTTTGGAGCCCTGCCACGCGCACATTCATTATGATAGGAGCCCCGTCTGTGTTCGTCCTTCAGGAGCCCCGGCAACGCTTTTTGAGCGCCCCCCACCCCTCACCCCCCCCCGCACCCCCCCACAGCACCATGAGCTCCTTCTGCTCCCCCTACGCTCCCCTCCTCCCCTCCTGTTCCTCCACCGTCCCCTGACCCCCCCAACCCCCCACCACCCCCCTTAGAAGTTTGTGGATCCACTTGACATTCAGTTCCCTCTGCTGGAGACGGCTCGGCCTGCTTTTTATTAGCAGTTTTGCCACACTCCTCCATTATCAAGGAGAACAATGGATTAATTAGCCGTTTCATTTGAGTCTGGGGCCGGGGATCCGTTGACCTCGCCAAAGAAGGTTGACAAGCCAGTCATGCTTCCCAAGGCCTGCTCCCAGAGCCTGAAATCGCTTCATCTTCTAACTGTTGAATAGATTAGGGGGAGGGGGGGGCATATCAGTCATCTACTTATCAAAGTAAAGTGCTTTTAATTGAAATCTGAAAGGAAACACTGCCAGCTAATAGACATTGTGACTTTTCCAGAAGTGTAATTATTCGGAAACGAGAGTAATACCAGACACTCAAAATGCTGTTTGGGGGTAATTACGTTTTTTCGATCTTGGTCCCTTCTACTAAGATGAAACTGCTGTAATGTAAAACAGCTTTTGTTTTTCTCTGTTCCCAGCTGTCCAACTCTCTGGCAGCATTTTAAAATCTATAAAGGAAGTGTTATACCTTGAAAAGCACTGCTGAGCAAGGTCAGAGTCTGCCGTGAATACATTACCTCAGCAGCTCTGCCCTCTGTGAAAAACATACATGGAGAGTTAAAACTCGCAAAGTTTGAGAGCAGCTTGGAGACATGAAGAGAACCCAAGACCAATCAGAAGGAAGCTGAAGAGACAGGCAGGCAGATGATGTAGGTGTTAGCCGGGTTTGAAGTCAGCGCAGACGTACGTTCAAACAGCTAAAGGCACACCTGTCTGTGAAGATCCACACTAATCACACAATAACAGAAGGAGCAGCACCAGCAATAAAAGGCACTTCGAATTTGTTTCCAAACAGCCCACATTACTTGGAAAAGATTTGGAAGAATTTGATGTGTGGTACATTTCTTGTTTGAGCTTTCCCTGTTAATCCTAGCGCTTTCTACAGCTTTGCATTGTTAAAGATGAATACAAATACCCTACTTCAGCAAACAATTGCTAGAGTAAAATGTGAGTTAAAGTTTAGCTTTCAAACAAGGAAAATCCAATACATACCAAACATAATAGCCCATTTCCACTCCCAACCATAGGAATGTCTTGTATTGGAGATCATGTGACAGGTCACATGACAGCAGGTTGACAGAGGGGAAGGCCATGAAACCTGACAGTCCTTCAACACTCCCACTGGAAAGTCAGCCACTAAATGGCCTTGCCTTGGTAATGGCTGCTTTTGCTTTATCTTACATTATACAGCTTGGAAATCCATGCCATTGTGTCTCACAGTTTGTGGGTGACCTTCCAAAATGAGTATTTGTAACCCTGTAATCCACTTAAATTAACCACCGAAGCCTCTATTTTAAGCTGGGCCCTTTCTGTGCCTCAGACCCTGCCACAAAACTGATGACTGCTTAACAAAGCATGATTGTCTGGAGTGTCTGGTGAGGAGTACTGAGGTATGCCCTCACATTTTCATACTCGATTTGGAGAGAAATAGTGGAGGGAAAAATGATTTTCGTGTTGAAAACGTTCTTTTTCCCCCTCTCTCTTCTGAGGATATTGATTTATTTAATCCAAATGACCAGGGAAATTGAACTGCACGAGTCACTGCACCTTCACAATTTCAGGCATGTGTCATTACAACATGTGGGAAGTCAGCATAAAAAAGAGTCGAATATTTGTAATCAGAAAAGTGTAAGGATTTCTGAATGACCAACATCTCTGACATGGAGACGATGGGAATCAACGCTTGACGTCACAGGCTCAAATCTCCAGGCAGAGAAGGATGGAGGGCGTAGATGCTGGCTGTTCTGTCTCCTGCAATGTGCCACCACTGCTGGACATACAAGCTGGGAGGCACAAGGTTACTGTGAGAGAGAAACATGGCCTCCAAGATGACTCTCCAGTACCCTCACACCTCTCTCCTGAGACCTGCAACACCTTGCATGAAGCTGGATACTGCCCAGCCAGGATCAGGATAGGCATAGCAAATATCACACAAACACACACAAACACATACACCACTCACACACGCACACAAATGTACAGTCGACAATCACATTCACAGAAATGCACACTTATTCTCACTCTCTCTCTCAGACACACACACACACGGCACAATACATTGAGACTGCAACGTTTCTCTGAAGCCATTGAGTGATGAGGCCAAGAGGGTTCAGATGGACATGCTGCTTTGTCTCATGGAGATTGTTCTGGAAGTTTGGGATGAGAGAAGATTAAATAGACTCAACGGAGCACTCAGGACTGCTGGTCAAAAGTTAGGCTAAACATTCTTCCCAGCTTCACAACTTCAGAAGGCCTCTCTGAAAATGGTAACTGGTCTGTGTAACCCACACATACAATGCAGTAGGTAGTGTCTACATTTTTTGAAATAGGCCTACAATTTACTGGAACACCTATCCCCTCTAATAATGCCTCTGTTCAACACAACAATGCATCTAAAAGTATACAGCCATTCCCCCATCCCATCGCCCTGCCTCTCTCTCCCTGCCACTCTCTCCCAGCCTCTCTCTGCCTCTCTCTCTCTCTCTCTCTCTCTGCCTCTCTCTCTCTCTGCCTCTCTCGTTCCCTCCTCCTGTAATGCACCACTCCTCTGGGCCTGTGCTCTAATTAGAAGCAGGGTCTGCTGGATAGATGTTTTCTGTGACAAGAGGAGAGCAACCGAGAGAGACTAATGTGAACAAGGGGGATAGCAACTTTGTGACTTTTTTTCTGTGTCTGAGCCTCCAACTTTGGGAAAGTGTTTAACTTACTGTCAGAGTGGAGATCTGCCGTCTGTCGCCTTATCCCCTCTCGCAAAGCTGGGGAGCTGCCCCCTCTCCCCATGCAGAATGTATAAGTCTATCTGGGTGTCTGAATCTCCAAATTAAACATTGGGGCAGGCAGTTGGAAAATGAAAATGTAAATCTGACCCGGGGCAAACGGCTGAGTTGCCTTTGCTTTGAGCGGAATCAGAGATCTACAGTCCACCAGTGGCCCTTGCTCTGTTTGTGACCTTGATGGTTTAGCTCCATTGTAATAAGCTTAAACAAACACCAGTGAAATTTGAGTTGTGTGTCTGTTCCCCGCCCTGCCGAACATCTACCTACCTCTTCAAGGTTATGTCTCCCTGCCTCGCCTGTCGTCCTCTCCGGCGCTCTCTCGATGAGAGATTGAGAGAGAGAGAGAGAGAGAGAGAGAGAGAGAGAGAGAGAGAGAGAGAGAGAGAGATGAGAGAGAGAGAGGGGAGAGAGAGGAGTGGGGGGGGAGAGAAGGCAGAGGGATAGAGCCTGTATTCTTACAACGGGAATCTTTTGAACTTTTGACTACATTATAGAATTTAGCCTCTTGTGTAAAATCCAGCTGGCTTTGGTTGGAGCAAGTCTCATTAGGTACTTGGGTTTAAAAAGAAGAAAACTTTCAACAGTTCAATTGGTTGCCTCAGCCCTGTTTTCATTGCTTTCGCAACGTGCTGGAAGAAACTCTTTGAAGAAGGGGATTAGAACCATGTGATCATTTTAATTAGATCATTAGCCAAGAATTAACATCTAGGTTTGTAACCCTCATTAACAAAAATACCAAGTGTGTGCCAAGATAGGTTTGTGTATTACATTCAATGTATTCCGATTTGGCCCTGTTTTTCAGATTCTCTCTGCGATTCTTTCTGTCTTGACTTTTTGTTAGCTGTGCTGTTGCGTCGATACTGCAGAAGGTGGGTTAATCTCTGCCTGTGTTCTCTCTCTGTTCCAGGCTCTTCGGTACCACAGGGAACTGCGCTGCCTGCAGTAAACTGATCCCAGCCTTTGAAATGGTGATGAGAGCCAGAGATAATGTTTACCATTTGGACTGTTTTGCCTGTCAGCTTTGTAACCAGAGGTAAGGAAAGAGAGATCACAACTGTGCTGTAAGATTGCTTTTTTTCAAATCCGTTACGTTCTTCTGAGATGGCCATTAGCTCAAGCAGTAGCTGCCCAACAATCTGGCTCTCGACGCAGCAGATCAGCAGGAGTTCAGTCTCAGAGACTTGAGTCGGTGCAAATCCTGATTTGGTCTGCCTTCCCATTCCGTAAAGCACTCCAACGCTCTGCATTGCATTAGCAATACTCCGTTAATTATTCTGTATTGTGACCCTGCCAGTAGTTTGTCCTTGTTTGTGTTTGTGACTAGAACAGGGATTATAAGATTGAGGGGAACAAAATGAGCTCATGCATTGAAGTGATTGAGCTGCTAGGCTAGCACCAAGCCTGATCACATCCACCAGGTTGTGGACTGGAGAAGGGCACAGCAAGAAGATGCCCCATGACAGGCACTAGAAGGACAGTGGTTCAGGGTGGTGGAGTGGAATATCAGGGATCTATACTCTATAGACGACAAGTCGCTAGACTCGAGAGTCACACTGGAGTAGACTCAACCCTCCGTCACTTTAGGACTCTTTGATGGTCACTGTGTTCTACAACATAAACAATATGTCAAAGAGTACACCTGTCTGTCTTCACGCTTCAAATCGATAGTACAGCCGACGTCCAGATAGAACGACTTGTGAATTTGAGATGCGTCACCGTTCACTCCGATATCCACGGACTGCGTCACCTCTTCATATCGTTTCACCACAACAGAACAGCGTGTCCCTGAATTGTTACCAAATTAGTCTCCTTCCTAGAAAGCCCTCCTTGTTTTCCCCTCCCCAAATACAGCAGAACATTCTCGAAACATTCCATCCGCGTTCAGACAACCCCTCTCTCCCCGCTGTAGCGGACAGAGGTGTCGTGACCCTCTTCCATGTGTACAGCACAAGCCCATTAACTCTCCGCAGGGAGGGGTCAGTAACCATGGTGAGCACCTGCCGTATGGGAATGCTGGCGTCCGCCTCCCTGCTCTGAGGTGACAGAAGCAGGGCCGGGTTTGCCTGGCACACTGGCCTAGCCTAGCTTGGTGGAGGCAGCCGTCAGTGCCATCGGGCCAGCTCTTATCTTCACTCGCATGCAGCCTGCAGGGCGCTAGTTCATCTGTGTTACACACAAGCGCCGCCATGTAAAAGCACATCACTGGGCCGGCCTGGTACGTGTTTGTGTGTGAGCTTGTTTTTTTTTCTTTCTTCCTTCAATTTGACTCTGAGTTTAGAGGGGAAAACATTCTGGAGCGTTGGCACCAGACGGTCGCATGGAAAGCTCGCCCTGTGGCAGGGTTTCCTTGGAAACCGGTGTGACGATGCCTTTTTTGCCAGGCCTGGGAGGGCCGGCTGTGTGTTCACTGGGAGCCAGTCTTCTTGTGCACACGCTTTGAAATGATAGGGCTTTTATTGGCTTTTATGGGAAGCCACACCTTTATGGTGACCATCAGAAGGGGCTTTGAAACCCAATACAAGGAACAATGGCATTTGCGCCGGGCACGAACGTCAGAGCCAGACGTGTGCGATCAAAGCAGGCAGTGCAGCAACGCCAAGCGGCTTTACTGGCTGATCTCAATCGCCACGTTCTCTCTCCCTGAGCAATTTCGCCATTATCAGCCCAGTCAACTCAAATAACTCTGTCATGTTGTCAGCTGTAATCCCCTTTGTCTGTTTATTAATGGCTGTGCCTGTTGTGTGTGTGTGTGTGTGCGTGTGTGCGTGTGCGTTTGTTCCCTGGCAGGTTTTGCGTGGGGGACAAGTTTTTCCTAAAGAACAACATGATTCTGTGTCAGATGGACTATGAGGAGGGCCAGCTGAATGGGAGCTTTGAGACGCAGGTTCAATAGCTGGGCTCCGGTGGCAGCAAGCCTCAGCCCTGCACTTACACACGCCATGGATGTTCGGCTGCACTTGGATAGAGAGGAGCGTCTGTCTGCTTGCCTGCAATACTTTTTAAAAATCCCCTTTATCGGTCCCTAAGGACTCTATTGTAAATGTACTACTTTTTGCCCCTCCCCCACCCCAACACTGAGCAGTTACAAGTTTTGATGTACAGTGGTGCCTGCTTAGCTGAGCACTGTATTGCTTGTATGTTTTTGTGATGTTTGTTTTGGGTTTGTTTTTAATTTCTTTTCCCCTTTCGGGAATGGTTCCTTGGAGGGTCTGTACAGTCTGTTTTCTCTGTATATATAAACTGGAACATTTATTTTATGAAATGTAATGCAATTTTATTACTAGTGTGAATTAAAGATTCCTAAATGTTCATAGTGAGTTTTTTTTTGTTCTTAAACCAAAACCAAAGTTGTTTGAGAAGGCTGGCCCATGTGTTGATATGTAATTATCATCTCCCCCAAACCGCAACGCTGTAAAAAAAAAGAAAAAAAGAAAGAAAACAAAAAAAAGAAGCCTTGCAAGAAAAAAAAAGATTTGAAGTTTTTTTTAAACATGATGGAACAAAGCAAGTTTTATTACATTTTGCAGAGTTCTGATGGAATTAGAAAATGCTGTTTAAAATGAACTAAAATAAGATTTTATTTGGAATAAAATGACTTCTCCAGACGGTGTTGTTGTCCTGAGCGTGCAGGTGTCATGAAAGGAGCAGACTGTGAAGAGACTCTCACACGCTCTATCTCTCTCTTCCTCTCTCTATCTCCCTCACTGTCTCTCTCTATCTCTCTCTATCTCCTTTACTGTCTCTCTCTCTTTGATTCATCCCTCACTAATTGCCATCTGATTATGAGTGTGAATTGGCTTGGAAATTAAATGCACCAGCAAACAACAAATGAGATGGATGACAAATGCTCATTGAGTTTGTGTTGAATAAGACTAGTCACTGAGTAGAACTGATTTACTCTAGGCTGATACTTTCTCTATTCAGAAAGCTTCTTATGTCTCCCCATGGCCACATGAGACTGCATTCCACTCTGAGAGGTTCACTAGCATTATCATCACACTCTGTAGGATCACCCAATTATACTGTACATGATTTGAGATTTCCTAAACCATAACATTTATTGGAAGACTTGGAAGTTCATACTTGTCTCCATTTATGTAGAAATAAAAGATATGTATGAGATGATTACAGAAATAATGTATAAACTAAATAGTGACACTGATAACTCTGAGAAATGATTAAACGTAAAGGAAAACCTTGAGCATATGGGGTTTGAAACTGGTTTTAAAATATTCAATTGATCTGAAATGCTTTTATGTACAAAGAGAATGCAATTAAGGGATTGCTACTTAGGTGACACAGTCCTTTGTCAGACTACTTTTGATTCTCATCTGTTGGTGGTTATTCTAGTTTCTATGGGCTTTTAGCCACAGGAGACCTGCTTTGCAGAGTTTCTGCCATTTAAAGCAATTAGCTCCATTCATCGTGAACAACATTTGTGAGGAAACCAGTTGGGGTCTTTGAGCATATTGAAATTTAATTTAGGCATGTCTAACACTTTAGGTAACAAAAGGAAATATAAAATGAACTCTTCGTCTAAGTTTTGCTAAACGGTTTCTTTCATGTTACAAACCTCAAAACTTTTACAACTATGTTTTTCCAGAGTTGAAAAGACACCAAGTAATTAAAGAGAACAAACATCAATGTACTCCAGAATGGTTCACCATAAAGTCTCGCTCTAAAAACTCCCAAAATAAAAGTTCATATCTTGCCTTCCGTAAGATCTTGCTATAACGCGATGGTGTTTTAAAAACAGATAAGATGAATTCCATTCAAGTGCTACAATCCCTGGCTCTGTTCCTTTGGATGACTTGAACACAATGACATCACATGTTTGGGTAATGTTGCCAGAAAGGAACTCTGGTTCTGTCCGCAATGGGACCACTCCACGAGTCTGGAACATGTGACAGAGCCAGCCCCTCCTGCCCCTCCTGCCCCTCCTGCCCCTCCTGCCCCTCCTGCCCCTCCTGCCCCTCACACCACAGAGCTGTAGACCTCCCTCAGCAGGAATACACACACCCACACTGTTTACCTCAAACCTGTTCTCCAAATATAAACACAATCAGGGGTTACAGGTCTCCTTACCACATCAACAAACTGGAGATCAACATAGTCAGAGAGCTACGACTTTAGCACGGTGCCCAAATGGGCCAATCAGCGTAACCATAATAAAGGGTGTAAGGTTTTTAATGGTGGTCATTATCATAGTGGAGGTTTTTACAGGTGCACGCACACAGAGCAACTTGTGTTGGGGTGTACCAGCAGGCTGGCTGCAGCCAGTGTGTGAATAGGACTGTCTGTCAAGGTTATGGGAAAGGCATGGAACAATTGCCAAATCATCATAAACTTTTAATGTTTCTCCACCTGCATGGCTGTGGCATTTACAGCTGCACGTGGAGAACACATGTATACTGACCTTTTCCATTTCATACAGGACTCACACAACTTCCATTCAGAACACCCTGTCTTCAATTTCCTCTTTGGTTGCATGGGTGTACCGTAGGATTCTGGGAAAAGTGTGACATTCTCTCTAGACGCCATATTCCAGCCGGAAGCAGACCAGCGACATAATTTGCTAACAAATAAATCAAGTGTGCCATGTGCATTAATTAGAAATTCATTAAAAATTCAGACTCACCGGCAGGTGTGCAAATAAAGGATTAGCAAGACATCAATTACACCACATAAGAGTACCTTTTAATTGCAGCTCCTGGATTGATTTACAGAAGGAGACAATCAGGCTCTGTGCAAGACGGCTGATTGCTCATTTTCTGGAAAAATAATGAGGAAAATACCTCAGCAGGCAACACTGTGTCCCCCATCTGCAGTCTCTACCACACACACACACACACACAGACACACACACGGGTACACACACACTCGTACACACACACACGCACACAGGTACACACACACACACGTACACACACACAGGTACACACGCGCATACGGGTCTGAATTCCAGTGTGCCTGTGTTGGTGGAGAACTTAAGCATCAAATGTTAAGCTGCCATGACTCACGTTTGTGAATTCTCCCTGCTGCACAATGTTCATGATTACTGCATTATGGCATCTGCTTAATTAGCTGCGCTTGTGTCATGTGCTGCACACAAGGGGGTGTTGGAGCAACGCCCTTCTCTCCTTCTCACTCAGCGCCTGCCTTTTTCTCAGCACTTTTACTGACAACCTACTTTACTCATTATTATCACACAGATACATTCACACATAAAAACTGTTAAAGGCAATTAAACCACAACCGTTTTTAAACATTTTATAGCAATGCAAGTTGAATTCATGAAGAGCATCGTTTACTGTAATGCCAGCACAGATTCAGTGGTCACTGGAAGAAGCCTGATTAAAGAACAGTGCATCAAAGTGACAGGGGTTTGGACCATTGGACATCACAGAACATTGTCACCTACGTCTGTAATACAAGCGTCAATGGCCTGTAGAATATCCATGATTACACCAGGGCTGGTAATCTTTCCCACAGACCTCTGCACTCTCTCACCAAACGCCTGGCAGATCAGCTTGACACCAATAAGTTGCCTCTGGTAAAGCTTCACCAGTCCAGAGATGGTGGGATCTGATTACAGAGGTCTCTAACCCAGACAAGGAACTGACACGAGAACGTGTAACACAGGAGCATGCTAGGCCAGGCAGGTCACTCGTCCCACCATGTGAGCGCGTTAGAGAAAGGAACGTACAGTAACGAGTGTTCTGTAGAAACGGACAACTGAGATCATACTCATGACTATGCGGGCGTGCACTCACAAAGCCTGTTGGATCACTGCAAGGATACCTTCTGTTTACAGCAAACAAAATGTACGTTGACACACACTTTATAAGTCATTTAAGATCTGAAAGTGGGTCAGAGCCCCATTGTTAGAAAGCAGTAGCATGTATTTTAATGAGAGATTGATTTAAACACGGTATTGCTAACAGTAGGTACTCTAGTAGTTTCCTGTATGTGCCAGCTCCAGTAGGCATGGCCAACATTTTGCATGCTCTACCTACAAATACCCAAGGCCAAGAAATGCATATAAAACTGAAATAAATGGCTACAGATGCATAAACTTGCCCTGAAAGAGGTTTGCTTATTCTGTGATCTCATTCTTAAATGAAACCAATTTGCCTAGAAATTGGTTCTAAGGTCCTACATGCAGAGCTCTGTACATCAGCTTTGCCACACACACACACACGCACACCCACACACACACATATATACAGTACACATTTACACATATACACATATACACATAAACACACATAAACACACATACGCACACGTGTACACACAAACACACGCATACACTTCCACAGTCGCTCTCCCTCCTCCCCTTCACTTGCTGCAAATCATGTTTGACTTTGAAGTGCTAATTTTGGAAGTTTAGCCAATTTTTATTTGCCGCTTTGAAATGTATCCCCTAAGCTGCTGCACCAGCAATGAAATATACAGACCTTTACAATGAGGGATAAGTGACCAAAATGAGAAGCGCCTGGTTTTCTCCTCTACATTATATAACTGTGAATAATCCGCACATTGCATTTCTCCTATGGCATTACTGACTCAATTTATTTTCAAAAACGAAATACAGACTCTCTCGTTTTACTCATATGCTACTTTCCACAGCCCACTGCAGCATGTTTCTCAAGCTGATAAAGAAGAAAAAAAAATCTCCAATATTTTTCCTGTGCACAAATTATGATTAAAAAATCCTTCAATTAAACATACAGAGTTCACAATTTCTTTTATTTATAATGGGGAAATAAGTCTCTGAATAGACCATATTTGTGAAATTATTATTTTGTCTTCTGGCGAATAAGCGTAAAAGATTAATAAGACACATCAGGAATTGGAATGCAATTGGTTTAGGCCCTTGGGGGGAACCTTTGTACTGAGGGTCCAGGGGACAGGTGAGTGTTAATCATGGACGGACTCTAGGGTGCCTATGTGTTCCAATCAAGGATATCAGTGCTATTGTAGTTGGGAAAATGTCATTACAGTAATCAGCATTGAGGTGCAGGCCTTCGTTGTATGGAAAACAGATCTAAACAATGCAACATAGACCTGGGTAATGAAGGAGCCTCCGTCTGCTCTTCACTAGTGATGCACAGATGACCTCAATCACAATCCTTTTTTTCCCTCCCGTTTTCAGCAGAAGGCGGGTAATTATCTAGTCAAATAAGTTGATCAGATTGGAACCTCACAAACAGTCCCAGCTAATAACATGGCAGGAAAGAGCTGGAGGGAGAAAAGATTTGGAATGTGCACCCCACCGCTCCCCACCCCCTCTTCCCTCTCCCCCTCCCCTCCGCTCCACAGCCCCTTTCTGCTTTGCCACAGCCCTGGACTTGGCAATAAATTGCTTCGGTAATCAGCTTTTTGAAAAGCTTATTTACTGCTTGTTCTCTGTTTATTGTGGTTCTCCGAATGAAATATAAAATTGGATTTCATTAGATGTGCAATTTTCTCTTCTCGTAAAGAAAAGGAAGAGAGAAAGAGAGGGAGAGAGAGCGACAGAGCCACAGAGAGAGAGAGAAAGCATATCACCTTGTTGAGTAGAGAGAATGGATCCAGTCTGAGTGTGTATTATTGTTGACTGAGTCGCTGTGTTTGGGTGCTGACCCTCTCCTTGTGCCCCTAACAGAGAGGACCTCCAGAGTGAGATGAGCCTGTGCAGAGAGGGACAGTCCACCACACAGACCTGAGAGTGTTGCAGCCTGGTGAAGCCTGTCGCTGACAGATTGCTTAGACAGTGTGGGGAGGTGTGAGTGTGTCATTCTGGGCTCGCTCCCTAGGTGTGAATAAGTGTGCATAGAGTAATTGCACGATGATTGACTGAGCGCAGTGTCGATGCAACATCCTTTAACTAAATGCGCAAATGGTGTCGGCCACCATGTTTTATTTGAGCCACATCGAACAGAAATACCAGAAGAAGAACAGAATAATAGAAGAATGAGAACTTCTGTCCTCGTCATGACATGTCTGGTAGCTTCATGTTGTTGCATAGCAGCACAGGTTTTAGGGTTGTGAGAAGGATAAGGGAAGTGCCAAACGGCCACCTTTCTTTCACATGAATGACAACAATGCCGTCATACAAGCAAAATTGTTACGAGAGTGAAACCACTCCTCAGTACAGAACCCTGTCAACATTCAACACCCCCAGATGGATCTCACTGCATTTCATTCCATTAAGGATCATTGCAGAATTGCAGTAATACATTTGAGAAGAATGGAGTTGTGATAATGCCAAACATTTTAGAACAGCACCCTCTGCAGGTTCGAGGATGTCAAAGGGGGCTTCAGAGGCGAACGACAAGGAGCAACGCTGATACACACGGCTCTGGACCACACAAACACACTCTATGAAACTCAACACAGCCAATAACCTCACATATTCACATGCAATAAATAACATGACACAGAAAACGTTTTCTCCCAGCTAAAGAAATGACAGCCTGAAGAGTTTGTGTGTTTGTGTCCACAGTTCGGGTGCCCGTGGAGGGGCCAGATCTGAGGACCCAGGGCCCCACACAGCTGCACAGTTTAACAACGTACGCCCCGGCCCAGGCCCCTGGCCCACATCTAGACCTCTCTTCTTTATAATCCTTTAAACATGCTTCATGCAGCTTTCCTGGAAATTTAATTATGTTTACTAGGTGACAAGGCTTTCCAAACTTGGGCGACTGCACATGGTACGGAGGAAAAGGCCAAGGCTGAATCCTGCTTTCCGGAGGCCGATGGACACGTGATAGCATACTCTCCACGACTAAACTCAGAGCCACAGCCTTCGGCAGTCTCCGCAGGAGGAAGCTGAAAGAGAAGAAGACAATGGTGCAGTCAGGGCCGTGTGGGGTACGAGAGAGATTCATAGGTCAACCCTGCTGTTTGTTTGCAGACCCAGCGGGGGTGAGTACACGATGTGAAGCACAGTAGACCAACATGGCTAACAGGTGTAATAGCTACATGCTGGAAAGGTCCTAGAGCCGTAACCCACCACGAGAATGTTAGTTTTATTTTACCAACCTGAGAACAAAACCTTTATACTCGATGGCATGGAACGTTGCTTAACAACAATACCTGTCATAGTTTAAGATTGAGCATAGGAGAAAAACAGGTACATCCAGGTAATTCAGGTAAACTTCAGTGATACTTTTTGAAAATAGTTGACTCAGTCATTTTGTTCAGATTCTTTGCTCTCAAAAAAGTTGGGTGCCTAAAAAACCTCACCCAGACTCCAAACGCCATAGTATTTTGACAGCTTGCATTGATGTCTTTGCTGTCAGTGAGACCGAAAAGCTAATTATAAAGTAATTTTCCTTTGAAGCAGATCTGCCTTTCATTTCTATAAAGACATGCACACAATATGCATATCTCAACGTTTCTGCACCCCCAGGTATAAAACTGAGGGCCTAAAAAAGAATGTGAACACACACCCTCCAGGTGCAGCATCAGATAATCACGATGTTGAAACAGGGCAAAGTCAGGAGTGAGGAAGTGAGGCACCACAGGAACAACAAAGAGAGCAGAACACCTCCTCACTTCACAGTTCAAAGTTGATGTCAAAGTGTGTCCAACTGTTCTCGGAGGGCTAAACTTATTCATATTCAAACATTATTCTGTCGCCAGGCAGCTACAATGAAATCCAAATGAGATCTCCGTAGCACTGACATACTTTTAGCTAGCAGGTACAGGATGCCTCATATATGATTAATTAATTGCGGCAGGCTGCCATCTGTGTTTTAACTGATTAAATAGCTCACAAAGTGGGATGCACCTTTTGATGTGAACCTTTGGGGAACAGGCAGTCTTTGTATTTCTACCTTGATTAAGCACAATACTCAGGCGCTTCCCCCAGCCCTCTGTTTCAAAGTCTCTTTAATTTGGAAGGAAAGGACACAAAGGCATTTGGGGTGCTTTATAATCCTGCCCATCTCATCTCAAACAGTCTGGGGGCTTTTTCTCTATTGCTCTTGCTCTCTCCTCGTTCCCTCTCTCTCGCTCTCTCTCTCTACTCTCTCCTCTCTATCTCTCTACTCTCCTCTCTCTCTCTCTCTGTCTTTCTTACTCACACTCTATCTCTCATTCTCTTTTTTTTCATAAAGTGAATGTTTCGCACAGGGCCAAGCGCAGTGAGCAAGCGTCGAGACTTCGGATAAAAATTGATTCCAGTAAATTCTCACCTGAGATCTATCACGGCGAAAGGCTTTAAAAGGTCACACATGTAATAAGTTCCTATGGTCTCAGTCACTCCAATAATAGGCCTTTAGTCCGCCATGGAAGCCTGATATATAGAAATAATTGAGTAATCTGTGGACCATTCAGTTCAATAGTGGGAGTGGGTGAGTTTGCCAGGCCTGGGTACTGAACAGCTTTACTGTCGAGTCTTCCTGCCAAGAGGGAAACACTTTGTCCCCTAAAGCCATGCTCCTCCAACTCCACTCTGCCACTGTAGATCACTGACATTTAAAGTTCCCTTCCCAGGCCTAAATTGCACTGCATGGTGTCAGCATTACAGCAGAGGATGAAGAAATATGAAAGTTCTGCATAAGAACCTAATCTAGCCGATGCAATGTTGTACACACATAGTATACTGTACATTCGGATTTTACCGCATTAATAAAAGAAGCCACGTTTCGTTAGAGATACTAAAGATAGATGGACAGATGAACCAATACTTGTCTGTGCAGTAGTTGTCTCTGGGTGAGCATGTGACATCAGCGCATGCCTTTAATACACCTCATTCATAAGTAAGGGAACATAGAATAGATGCATAGAATCTGCAACAACATGTACTAAGTAATGACAAAGTAGACATTCATTGTTCAGTAACTCAACGTAAGTAAAGGCAGCTATCCCCCCCTATGTGGAGAAAATAAATAATTGAGCAGTAAAGTATATTCTTGTCTCATGAGTTACATTTGCAATCTGCCATTTATAAGATATTTTCATAATGCAATCCAATATTCAGTAAGAGCAAGGCCATGTGTTCTTACAGTACGTTAAGGCCTCCAGTATGAATGAACCACATAAGTCAACTCTCGTCTATTTCTACAGATCACAGTCTTGAGATGGCAAACTGGCTGCAGTTTGTACTGGCGTCAGTCCCACAGAATTATGGAATTTAATATAGTGTGTGGAAAACACTGAAAATGTATAATTTATGTTTGATGCATGCTACAGACGTGGCATGCACCTCTCCCTCTCCCTCTCCCTGTCCCTCTCCCTCTCCCTCTCCCTCTCCCTCTCCCTCTCCCTCTCCCTCTCCCTCTCCCTCTCCCTCTCCCTCTCCCTCTCCCTCTCCCTCTCCCTCTCCCTCTCCCTCACCCTCACCCTCTCCATCACCCTCACCCTCACCCTCTCCCTCTCCCTCACCCTCACCCTCTCCCTCTCACTGTCTCTCTGTCTGTCTCTGTCTGTTTCTGTCTCTGTCTCTCTGTCTCTCTGCTCTCTCTGTCTCTCTGTCTCTCTGTCTCTCTGTCTCTCTGGCTCTCTGGCTCTCTCTCTCTCTCTGTCTCTCTGGGCCCTATCTTGCACCCAGCGCAATTGACTTTGTCAGTGACGCAAGTATCATTCCTAGCTTGCACTCGGCGCAAAGCGGATTTTTCCCTCCACGGGCGCACGTCGGAATGACCTTGCGCTCCCGGGGGCGGTTCAGCGAAAAAGGAGGCGTGTTCCGGCGCAAACGTTCCCTGGTGCTATCTTGCGGTTTCCGAAAAACAATTCCGCCACTGACCAGGAAAAGGGTGGTTTAGGGCCCTATCTTGCACCCAGCGCAATTGACTTTGTCAGTGACGCAAGTATCATTCCTAGCTTGCACTCGGCGCAAAGCGGATTTTTCCCTCCACGGGCGCACGTCGAAATGACCTTGCGCTCCGGGGGGCGGTTCAGCGAAAAAGGAGGCGTGTTCCGGCGCAAACGTTCTTGGTGCTATCTTGCGGTTTCCGAAAAACCATTCCGCCACTGACCAGGAAAAAGGTGGTTTAAAGACAATGGCGCATTATTCAGATGCTATTTTAACGGCGCAAGCTTGGTCCGTGCGCACTGCGAAGCCAGGGTATTCTTCCTGCGAAACTACGTATTGTTTTGATTTATTGTATGGCTAGCTGTGTTACATTTCGTTCATATCAATAATTAATAAGATGTTCATGAGAAATCTCTATGTATGTGAACTTGAATTGTAACAACTGTGGCAATTTACTCCTACGCCTGTTTAACCGAAGCTAATTTGGGTAGGTTTCTTCTCCCATGCACATCAGAATCAGAATTCAGTTTTCAATTTACTCTGGCAGGAAGGAGGTGCAAAAAATAAACATATACCCTACGGGTCTCACATTAAGTAAACAAAAGTACAACAGTTAAACTAATTCTAAGAACTAAGCAATTCATTTTTTTGTAATATATGTCAAAATAGGCTACATTTGAATGAGCAGCATGAGTGGGCAACTTAGTGCAATGAAACTGCTCTGCCTTTCCCATACAATCACTTCTCTATCGTTTACGGTCCTGACGAGAACGTCGGTCTCCTGTGAACCGCTGGTTTGCGCCTGGCAAATCCGCCGTTATAATAGCAATCCGCCATGGAACAAGCGCTGCTCTTAAAGGGAATGTGAGATGACGCTCTGATTGGCTTATTGCACGTTACGCCCAAACCACACCCATTAGTAATGTAGCTACCTCTTTTAGATTTGCGCCTGGCGAAAAGTCATTTATCCCGCTGCTAAAATAGCAACCGCACCGGAGTCCCGCCCACTTGCGCTTTGCGCTTTGCGCTTTGCTACTTGCGTTTCAGATCGTCAAAATAGGGCCCTCTGTCTCTCTGTCTGTCTCTGTCTCTGTCTGTCTCTGTCTGTCTCTGTCTGTCTCTGTCTGTCTCTGTCTCTGTCTCTGTCTCTGTCTCTGTCTCTGTCTCTGTCTATGTCTATGTCTATGTCTATGTCTCTGTCTCTGTCTCTGTCTCTGTCTCTAGGCCTCTTGGCCTCTAGGTCTCTGTCTCTCTGTATCTGTCTCACAGTTCTGCTGCTATTATTAACATTTTCAGTCATGCCAAAAACTCTGTGGCCCTCTGATTTGGGGAACTAAAGGGACTAGCCATGTGCTTTTGCCAAGGCAATCCAAATGCTAATCAGTCAAACGAGCTGTAGCATTCAAGCCCATTGTTGCTATGACAAACCCAGCAAATGGAAGTACGTACCTCACCGTCACATTCAGTGGCAATGATTGCTATGACATACAGTAGCAGCAGTTAGTCAATCAAAGTTATTCTTATAATCAATGTATAAAAGGTAAGAATGTGACAAAATAATCTTTGACTGACATTAGTGGGACAGATAGTAGTTCCCCACCGACGGACAGCACCAGCGACATCATGTATTTGATAATAATCCTGAAAGATGGACCGGAATCATGTTTTTCTGTTAGCATGGCCAGCATTCCACAAGCTTGTGACACACTAGGGTCACCACCATTTTGTTTTCAGCCAAATCTTCAGCCACCACCCCATCAGAGAGTCCCTCTCCACACACCGAACATGCTCGACTCAGAAATATGACTGAGACTCGAACAGATGGCCTAAAAAGTACAACATGGTAATTCAATCTGGATAATGGATCAAACCACAAACTGCTCCATCCTCACTTTGCTGCCTGAGAAACTCTCAACTGAATTGCCATTTCGCCTTTGATGCTCAACCCCTCCATCATAGTGTGTTTCTGTGTTCCCCATGCATATTATAAGATGTTTAAAAGGAAAACAGTGTATATTTACGAGACAGGCCTCAAGAAGGGCACAGAGAGGCGCTATTAGGATCCCAGACAAAAGAGGACATGTATCGTAATTGATTGTTACCAAAGATTACCCTCCTCAAGAAGCATCTACCGATTTCAGAATCGTATTTGACGCCTAAAAGCGCTGTGCCATATAAAGAGGGCTCCTCGGTATCGCACATTTGCGCTGACATGCTGCTCACAAAACAATTACCACACTTAGTTGCTTTGTCTCACAACCTGACTATACGATCTCCTGCTTTGGTTCTGTCTGTATACGTGTGAGCACAACTCACTTGCCAGCCATGCGAGTCCTGTGGCAATTATGGCAGAATCTATTGACGCATCCTTCAAGGGATCTCATGTCAACAGCAGACGCTCTGCACGTTCCCTAAAGATATACGACAAACTGTCACGGAAAAGACCAGCTTGCTACATGGAAATGAAGCAATTAAAATAATACATGCATTATGTTTCCATTGAAAAGTGGCATCTGTTTGTGCGAGATCAGGTTTGACTGTCTTTCATTTAAAAGCACAAGCTTGCAAATGATCGAGGAGGAAATTGTGGTTAAATGAATTAATCTTGATGAGCTATATTGAAAAATATATGTGGAGGAACAATTGAGATAACTCTATTACTATAATAACAGCTGCAGTTGTGTGTGGTCATGGGAGACAGGCAAACAAGCCTTGTTTTAAGGGGCGCTGATGAGGTTGAGAGCTGAGCAAAGTCTCATCATGACAGAAGGGCCTCGATTAGATTAGATTTGATCCTGTCTGTGTATGTTTATAAAAACGATATCCTGTTACTGAGGAACCATTCTCTCATGAGGTTTCCTTAATTGTCCACGGAATCTGAATATAGAATTCAAAAACAAAGAGACCCTTCCATTCAACACGGAGCCTACTACAGTAGGGACTCAAATAGCTGATTTGATGGGAATGGCACCTGTGTCGATTTAAGGATAGGCAGTGTGTCTGAATGGGCGAGACCCAGAATCTTGAAAATCCCCAACGAGCAGAAAATTGGTTTCTGTATAGCTGCAATATAGCTGAGACATTGCTATTCAGCCTTTGGAGGAAATATATTAACCTGGTGAGCCACGTGCTGAAACTTTCCAACCTTTTTGTTGACAGGTTTTATGGGCCTAATGCACTATGTGATGTATAGCATAATAACCTAGTCTATGACTGTAGGGCCTTGCTCTTAATATTGGCTGGCTGGTGTATCAGGCAAAATTATTGTAATGAGCCAAAAATTTCCATACAACAGCAAAATGAGTTCATTACTCTAAGTTATATTGGTGAAGTAACCAAAAGAAATTGATGCTTTTATTTGGCTGGAATTGGATTTCAGACATAAATAGAATTAAGTCAACTTGCAGATAGCAAAATGTAATAATAATTACATTCCAGTTATCGAAAAGGTTATCGCCGTGCCCCCCACCGCTCCTTAATCACTGTTTTCAAACGGAGGTGCACTTTCAGCTCAGGGATAATTCCAATTTCCTGGCCTAAACAAGCTGATTGAAATTCCTCAGCATGTCTAAATTGACAGTTAGCCATTACCCTGTCATAAAACACCAGAGGAATGCTATCACTGCTCCTAACAACGTTGCCATTTGGCTTTAAGGGGCACTGTGGATCTAGTCTTACCCACTTCGGATTCAAAGGATGAGCATGAAAAGCACAGTAGTCTCAGTTCAGCCACTGCTCTCACACACGATACAGGAGAAGATTGATCCCTGGGGTTATGTCCACGTGAAGGCAACTCGTCTCAAACCTGTGTTTTTCAATGTGCTGAAGGTTTCTGAATGTGTTGTGTGCTACAGGTGTACTGTCTGTACTATATGTGTGTTGTGTATGTATCGTATTGCGTACACGTTGAGGCATAACCTTGTCAGGATGGTCTCCGAGGGTCCAGCAGCTGAAACAATGTGCTTCCAAATATCGAGCAGCATGAAATGAGATGAGAAGTAACAAGGTCAATCCTCCGCCACAGTCTAGGTGTGACTGTGAGCATTCACACCCTCACACCTTGCTGTCCGACGACCACGGTGTGGATCCACTTCATCAACAGAACAGGCAAAGTACAGGCTGCTCTCGTTACTTTAGAGGCGGGATTACAAAGAAATGTGTCGTATCCAATCAGAACCCTATCGTGAATTCTTGGCCCAATTGCATGTTTGGCTATTCAAATGAGATGAGCAACCAGCAGCAGAGTTTTTCGAGCTGTGTCTGTTCTACCGGGCCACAGTGCTTTGGTCATGACAGAACTGCAGGTTCCACAGACCCAGTTGAAGACGTTCTCTTCATGAGGATGCGTATTCATTATAACCATGGTATCATTGGTCCTTAGTCTGTTCAAGGTTACCCTAACATCCCCATGTCTCTCCCAGGCCGGCAGAACCATTCAGCTGTCCACTGAGGATAGGGCTTCAGTATATCCTCCTCATCAGCTGATTATGCTATCTATCAACAGCAGCTGTCACTGGCCATTTAAACCTTTGTCAGCTCCGAGTGATTCAGCCGGCTGTAACCTCGTTGATTGCTGTTTTGTAATCCAACACCTTAACATCACTCTCCCACTGTATGTTTCTAGAACGGAAAAACACACATCGCAGGCGCCTTTAAAGGGAAATACCAGGGGGTTCAGGTTGTGTTGATGAAGGTGTGGGGACAAACACATCGCACTCAGTGAAAAAGCCGCGTTTTTGTTGTTGTTGATGTTTACTGAAAATTAAAGGAAGGGGAAAAAAACACATGCCAAATGCTTTTTCCTGTTGCCAAGGCACGCGCAGGATGCTGGCAGCTACAAAGATTCAATTATACAAAGTGCAGAAAATAATTAGAAAAAATAATAGCACTTGAAAAAATTGCCCCTCCAGAAATTGCGTAGAACAATAAATCTGTTAATTAGCTCATTAATATTCAATTGGGGTCAGTGGACTTAATGGAACCTTTTTCATGGGCCAAGGAAATGTTTAACACTCCGTTTTCCTCTGCCTGTTCTTATTATCAACTATTCACAGGCGAGCCTTATCAGCCCTCCAGATGGTGAGGAACAATGCAGCTCCATTATCGTGGTACAGCAGCGTGTGTGCCTTGTAACCGGTGTGTGCCTGGGACAGTGAAGTATAGATACGGGGGCATTTAGTGTAATTGATATGTGGTATATATCGTATTGTTTAGGCCTGTTTGTTTGCTCTGCCGGTATTCAAGGCAAGAGGAGAGGCGAAGATTGATTTTCACCACAACCGTGGACGCTCTCACCACGGGTTACAGATAACTCGTCAAGGCAAGGGTTTGGACCTGTAAAAACGTATCAAGGCTAAACTCTCGGGCACAACCGGAGGAGAGAGGGTTTCATCTGTGGAAACACAGCCTGTTGTCTGTCGGCCCATAGCTCTTGCTCTGAGACAGATGTTTTATTCAACAAGTGAAAGTGGAGATGTCCGAGAACAACCCTTTACAGCACCTCCTCCCCGTCTTTGTTCTGCTGCCATTCGTGCCATAAAGAAAATACATCCATCCGCCTTTCAAATGGAGATTATCCCGACAACGTTGTTTTGAAATGAAGTTACAATTCATGTTTTCAAACAAAGCAATTAAAAACTTGCCACATCAAAGTCAATAACAGGCCTTCACTGCCAATCAGATTTGAATCAATAGTTTGAATCTAAAATGCCTGTTTGGCTCAGATCTGTCTACAAGTCGTGTATCACAAATAATCAACAAATAGTCTACAAATATCGGCACCAGTTTCAGAACGTTCTAGAATGCCTCTGAAATAGTATTACAGCTACAGGGTATGCTAGTCCGCACAGTTATCGTATAGCAATGCATGTGCGCTCATTAGCCACATGACAAGAACATGAGAGCCATCTCTCCAGCACTCCCTGCAGTGATGTGTGCATGTCATCACTGGTTCTCACAGAAGTGTTCCTGATACTCTGTGTGCTTACTGAGGTAAGAGAGCGACTCGCTGTGCCTGAGCGACTCATCACGGGGGAGACTGTTGTCACCTTCTTAAAACAGGCCTCAATCACGACGTCTTCAGACACGCCACCAAAAACTGGAGGCGGGAAACCGATCTTTGATTAAGCTGCTCGGGGTGTCACAGTGGCTCTGTGAACTCGCAGAGGCCCTGGCTTTGCTCTCTCACTTATTAAGCTCCTCAAAGATTCAGATGACTTGTAGCCATCTTCACTGGCATATGCCGTCAGCTGCTCATCAGAGAGCAGATTGAGACCAGATCACTCATGCATACCCAATTGGCCAGGAAGTGGATGGGTCAAAAGACTATAGTAAAGCCAAGTATAATTAATGCAGGCATGTTCTGAGGATTAGAAGCCAGGTTGTCACCATGGGGACATGTTAAAACGGATACTACAGTGTTCAGAGGGTCGGCCTTGTCAGACATCTCGGGAGCCTCAGGAATGGACTGGGGAGGGTTCTACATCGCTATGGTTTCCTGTGGAGCTGGAGTGAAGAATACAATCAGCTAAACAATCTTTATTTACTGACAATCAAAAGGAAATGCATTTTGTCGCTTTTTTATCGATGTTTTTCACAACGCTGTGCATTAACGTGGTTTGATTCAAAAGATGAACCATGACATAATCATTTTCCATTAGCTTACTCCTTCTCCTGTATCCGTCATTACATCTACAATAGTTAAATGTCAACCTTTTGAAAGTCAGCCTTTCCAATCCCATGCAGGGGCTTGCCTCTTAGGAAATAAAACGAAACATAAAAGCACAAAGAGTTTGTTTCTCTCTCTGCTTGAAGTAAAGACTTTATGGATTTTTGCTGTGATAAAAGCTGCCACATTTGTTCTTAACATGTCAGTTTATTGACACCATTCTGTGTGCACTGGGAGATTATTTCAAATCGCATTATCTTTTTAGTCAGTTGTAAAAATGCGATTTTCCTTTGGTTCGTCAGAACAGAAAGCATGTGGTGTTCGGGTTAGAGGATTGAAAGGAGATTTACATTAGGCATTATGCCCGGCAAACTTAGTACAAAAAACGATTTGATACAAAAATAAATACACCTGGAGGAATCAATATTGGCATGGGATACTACCGATGATAGTGTCTCTCAACAAATAAACAGTGGAATGAAAAGCCTTTGCTTTTCAGCTGAGGAAAGCTGGAACCTATTCATGCACAATGTTCGTGTTGAATTTGCTGAATGTGCTATAGATCTCGACAAGCAGAGGTTATACCAGATCATGTGCTTAAAGGTTGCAGCTTGAGAGCCCAGGTGCCATGGATAATACCCGCTCAGATATCTATAGGAGCCTTTTCTATCTCTTACCTTTTCTCTCTGTCTGGCTTAACTTCACCTCTGTCTGACAGGCGAGCGGCCGTCCGATCGATCCCACCTCCCCCCCCAGCCCCCAGCCCCCCGACCCCCCTCCTAGGCCCAGGCACGAGAGCACACACTAAACCTGTGGGCAGCGGGAAAGAGGACCCCCCTCCTGCTGAGTGCAATTGGGATTTGAGAAAGTTAAACACTTCTCAAGCACAAAATTCCAGCCTGGGCAGCAGAGAGGGGATTCTCTCCGCAGGCAGGGCCACCGCGCTCCCCTTGATCAGGGGGTCAGCGACATCCTCTCTGTGCTCCTCCGAGCCACCCTCCCCATCTCATTGCCGTGGAGGCTCTCTCATTTACCTCAAAATCTGCTGTCAACACTTTTTTGGGGGGCGGCTGCCCTTGACTCAGGCCCACATCCTGAGAATGGCAGGTTGAGGTGGAGAAGGACGAGAGTGCACAATTTGAAGAAGGGATATTGTGGATAAGGGTTGCAGAGAGTCTGAGCGGTGGTGCGTGTGTGTGTGTGTGTGTGTGTGTGTGTGTGTGCGTGTGTGTGTGTATGTGTGTGTGTGGAGGGGTCCCTACCTTGCCCAGTTCTACTTGAGATGACCTCAGCGAACACAATGGGGAGACGTAAACAATCCGTTGATACCAATTACCTTGAAACGTTCACATGAGCGATCAGACGCTTCAGTCATGAGAGCTTCAGATTCCTCTCCGGATATTAAAAATTGGGCAGAAATGGAGCGCGGAGCTAAAAGCCTGGCTTTGAAAAGCATAAATGGACCTCAGTGAAATGAATCGATACACATATTGAATATAGAGGTTAGAACCCTCACTTTGCTAAAGGTCACCAGGAGCGTGAGTGTGAAAGAGAGGAAAGTCCTTTATTCATACGATGACATGAAAAGCCATTGCACCCCAGCCAAGCTTCAAAGGAGAAGGAGTTGCAGGGGGGGCGCGGGGGGGACGACGACACAGCGACAGACCTGAATAAAAGTGTCACCCTCTGATGAGTGCCACAATATGGACGCTCTCCAGTCGGAACTTCCTGCACTGCTGCTCACACGTTTCCTGTTTCCGTCCGGCTTAATGTCATCGTCAGAACTAAACCCCCCCGACGCGATTAGACCTCAAATACAAACCTGCCAAGTCAATGTGGAGAACCTTTCAGCCCCTTCAGACACATCCGGCGCCTCGCTCCCCGTCCCAGTGTCACGTGTGGCCCCCGTGGCTGCTCCCATCGCACCTCGTCTCCTGAGGGACGGTGGAGGAAACAGAGCAGGAGCCACACTGTAAACCTCTTTAGTCATCACATCTACATACAGGACCTAACATGTTGGTTGCCACAACGGATAGGTTCTGCGTCACGTGTGTGAGTGTGTCCATTGTGTGTATATCAGGAGTGTAGGTAAGCACCAAACATGGCCTGTCCTCGCCAAGGCAACAAAGCAGACTCTCTGACTCACAACACTGCCCAGACTCTCCTGAAGAGGAGGGTCCGAGAGGTCACCTTCGATCGCAACCTAGCTGGCAGCGAGGGGAGGCCAGGCTAACTGTGCTGCTATTCGCTAACAGATGACAAGTGGAGAGTCGGGCCCTACTGCACGTCCGTCAAGCTTCCAGTGTGGAGGTTTGACTGGGTGGTTTATTGAGTCATCCTGAGGGGTAGAGATGTCAGTCAGCCCTCTGCCCCGCATCGGCTTTTTATCTCGTCAGACCTGCGTGTCTCATTAGACTAACCCTGCAGGGGCGGAGGGGTGGAAGGCTGCGGCGCGACAACAAAAAGAGACGTGTTTACAAGTCAAAGACAAGCACGTTACATTCAAACAATGCAGCACTGGCTCCAATCCGTCGCTCCCTCACTTTCTCCACCGTTCCACCAAGCCCCCACCCGCTTTCAACACCCCACCCCCTACAGGGTTGGAAGACCTTCCTTCATGTTCAAAGATTATCAGTTAATCCAAAATGTGCAGGAGCATGAGACAACGGGAAGAGGACCAATACGGGCGGAGGAGGTGGCGAGGGAGGGAGGGACGCACAGCTTTTTTGTATTTGTTTGTTGGCTTACATATTAATCCATTGGAACACAGGACGTTTCCCCTCTTTTTCTGGGCATGTGTAAATGTTTTAGAGCCATTAAATAGGAGATGAAATTTTCAATGGATAGCATGCAAGAGTATTAATTGTAAAGGCCATTATTTGGTGTCCATGCGACTGAAGCAGCTTAGCCACTCCATCCCCCATTTGCATACAAAATGCTTTATTTTGGCAATCAATGAAAGTGCTCCACTGTATGTGTGGCTTATCACATGCTTGCAGGAAATGGATTCCTTAGCCATCTCGTTAAATTCTGTTGATGCAGAACAATTTGAAACATGGCACAGGCTGCAATGACATTTAAAGATGCCTCGGCTTAATTATATTTTGCAAACATTTGGGCTGTTTGTCCTCGGGGATGAAGTGCCTCCACTACAAAGTTAACTTGTTAATAATTCAAAAAGAATCTCTCTTCTTTTGCAGAGCACTAACATGATCTCCTATTAGGCCTGGTTAAGGGCATTCAAGGTGCCTGGCGTACACAGGGGAGGCCGGTTTGAGGGGATGTGCAGCGTACCTAAAATGGAGCACTCCTGTGAAGCGCTACGCTCTGAACTGTCTCCTAACGTCGGTTGTAAACTGCTTGCCACGCAGACACTACAAACCTTGTCAACTTTTGAACCTGACGGTCAGAAAGACACTTCACACTGCCTCCAAAGTGATGCTGGACTCTTTGAGCTCTTTGGAGAGAATTGAGGCCACATTTTGCTGTGATCAATTGAGATATTCATTGTATCTTGCTTTTAGAAGACAATTTGAGGCATTTTCTCCTCTCTCTTTAAAAGTAAGATACAATGAATATCTCAATTGATCACAGAAAAATATGGTCTCAATTTTCTTTCCTTTTCCAATACAAGATTCTATTTATATGCATATAACAGTGTCTCTAGTGAAGAATAATAGACCTCAGAGTGCTAGAGCACACAAGCAGAACATGAACTTGGACACTCTTTGTCTATGTTATGTCTCCATTACCAATGTAACTGATGAGATTGTAGACAACTGGCATATAGTTCATCATGAAACACATACTATCGAATATCTATTTTAGGTAGAGGTTGGGTAATGACCGTTTACATAGCTGAGCTGTAAGAGTTCTCACAAGGTAAAGGGATGCTTCTGCTATATGTTGCTTACATTACATCCAGGCCTGTGTGCCAAAGATAGAAAACAACTGCACAACAGCAAATGTGGAAGTTCAGGTTGTGTGTGGTGTGTGTGTGTGTGTGTGTGTGTGAGTGCCTACTGGTGTGTCCACGTGCGTGTGTGTTTGAGTGTTTGAGTGTGTGGGCACATACAGTCTCCTCTCAACAGCTCAAATAAACCTACAATTTCACTGTGCACCTCACACGGCGCCGAGCCACGGAGGCGCCGAGACACCTTAAATAAAATCATCTCCCCCCTGTTGCTGCAGATCAAAGCAGTATCAGGTGAACTTCAGCTCAGGCCCCTCTGGAGGAGAGGGCTACTGCCTCGCTCCTCAGCGCTCTCGATGGGGATGACACCGGCTCAGCTCTTGGCTGAGTAACTCTATATGTCAAACAAAGCAAATCAATTGTTCATTCGCGGTGTGAAAAAACAATCAGCCAAGGCTTACCTTTAAAATGATAGGTCAAGCAGCTGTAATTAACTCTCTGTGAAACAAACGGTGTGAAGCGGGCTCGTTTGAACACGACGGGATGTCGTTCGTGAGAATGCAGGAAAACAAGCCCTTGGTGGGGCGATGTTTTGATGTTGTTCGCTTCGGACAGACAGGTAACACAACAGAGCTGTCCATGCATGGCCACATGACTATTATAAGAAGTTCACTATGCGGCATGGCACCTGTCGGCATCAACAGTCTCCGGATTTTCGATAGGCCCCAATGGACTATGAATTCAATATGCATTCTTGTAGAAAGCAATAATGCATGGGTCAATCGCATTATTTTGACAGTATGACTTCTGTACACGCTGTTTCCGTGAGGATAATCAGAGAGGTGGAAAGATATGTAAATTTGCGAGCAGTGGATTACTCTGAGGCTGGTGGACACTGTTGTTCTTCTGATGCTAATAAATGAAGGTGTGGAGTCTAGCAGACGAGCAGTAAAGCCAGTCAAGGGCTGGCCCGTGCTGCAGAACATGCTGCCACTGGATTAATCCAGCTCATTCACTCCTCACTGTCTTTGTTCTATGAATATAAAGGCCTGGGATTTGTAACACTATGTCCTCCATGACACTCAAAGCCAGGTTCATCCCCATCAATATCAAATAAGAAATTAAACCTTCTCGATATATAGGGGTGCATTGATTTAATATTTCGCCACCACTGGAAAAAAAAAGAAAAGCCCTTGCTCCCACACTCGACTTGCAATTTGGAAATAAATTGACTGATTTAGACAGAGGCAGAGAAAGTGGATGGGAAAAAACTTGATGTAAACCTGGTGTGCTACCGCTGAGTAAGGTGACATTGCACAACAAATCACTTGCATGAATATAGAGAAAGAAAACCATTTCTATTTCTGAAAGCAATTTTGCTTGGCGAAGGTGCTTTGATTGCCATGTATGTGAATCTATTCCTCACAAGACACAGAGGAGCATGAACATTTCATAAGAGTCAATGTTAGATTTTGCTGTTAGCATAGCAATAAGACATCTCAGGCTTTCATTCAAAGAATAACAACAATGCATTTTCCCAGAACACACAGCAGGGATATCAAGGTAGCCCATGTCCTGTTCTGCGCACGGCCGGGAGAGAGCCGACATTGCCTGACTTTTGCTGCAGTGAGTCCATTGTATTTTAATTGAGCCTAATGAAGAATAATTAAGTAATTAAAGGCTTGATAAGAGGGAAGCGCAGTAAACAGACAGAGGGGCCTGCATTACCGGTCTGCCACTGCACTGCAGTGTGAACTGGACACACGTTCTCACATACCTCCTTCATGGCATCACTCAAACCAGACCAGGCAAATCCCCAAAGGCACCGTCCAAACTGTGCCCACACACTTCCATTCCTTCAGACGGCTTTTCCATGTGTCCATGAGCATGAATGTGGTCAAATTCAAAATGTAATACTTCCCAGTTGGATTTTGGGAATAGGGGTGCGCTATGATATTTTCACCACTCTGACATTAGCAGGTTTTCTTTTTTGAGTAATTGCACTGCATGATGTGTACTTAGGGGTTTCCATGAGAACGATGAAAGACTTATTTTAACAACACTGCAATTATAGGGGATATGGAAAGACATTTTTAGCCAATTCACAGTTGAGTTGAATAGAATAATAGGAAATAAAATGGAATGGGTGAGAGTGACAGTCGAATAATAATCTTTTCTTGAAGTTTCAACTAGATCCAGATAAACAGTTCGATATATTTGATCTCTAGTACCCACAGACAATAGTGGAAACATCTATGCAGTAGCATATGCACACCACTTTGAACCACTGGTGACAAAAAACTCAAATATCAGTTTCGTTCAGCATCTGCACAGCAGGCTTAATCTCTGTCAAAATCATATGCCTGTTTGGCACAGATAATTTATAATCCAGCCATCTAAAAAAGGTAAACAAATACAGCATTTTGTTTCCCCAGATTAAAAGCTTACAGATGTTGCAAGGCCAATATTGCACAATAGTGCCACCTATCACAATGTGTCACATCTACAACAACAGTGCAGACTAGATCGTACATCACCAGTGCTTTACTATCTGTTCATGCTGAGACGACAGTTTATCTGATGACAATGTGCATTTAGATGTAACAGTTTTTGTGTGCAATTAATATATTTGTGTGTACTAAATAGTGGGATCCGATTGATTTAGGGATGCAAAATGGCAATAGATTGTTTAATAGTCCTATGACTATGCAGTAAACTCTGGCCAATATCTTTTAACAAATCTCAACACACACGGAAAACATTTAAAAGAATGTATGAATTTCATGAATACCAAGCAAAGAATTTCATTTTATTGAAACCAAAGACCCTAACAACTAAGATCTACTTAAGGATTGAGGGGAACTGATCATCTATAGTAATAGATATATAGCATACATGTAGTAGGCATACTGATTAACTTAATGGTAAATAGTATGAATATTTTCCGTTAGCAGCCTTATATGACAGGGTATTTTCTGTGTTGATACGTTTTAAAGCAAACAAAACCACAGCCTTCACAGCAAAGTCAGGATGAAAATAGTCTTACAAAATACAAAAAGCAAGATGGTGGAATCCACTCACTATTAAAAATCTTAATGGGTATTTGGTGACATCTATTGGAGAATGTGTTCAACAACATTGTGTCCAATAAGCAACTTAGGTAAAAATATGGTCAGAAAACCCGAAAACACATAAATCTTATATTCGATATGTACCATGAAGAAATTAGGGTAAATTCATTTCGATAAGGGTTAGGGTCATTCCTAGGATCATTCCTGCATTATTTGTTGCAATAAATAAAACTAATATTTGGAAGCTATGGGTATTTTTACTGGACCCATAGTGACATCTGCTGGACATGTGTAGACCCTCAGCAGCGACTCATCGCCTCACTTTCGTTGAACCGTTACAGTGAGAATGTGATGGAGAGGATGCTGTGGTTTCAGACCTGGATACCAGTGTTGCAGTTTCTCTTTTAGATACAATTACCGTTGTCATTGACAGAATGCCGGTTACAACTTTTCAGAAGGTTACTCTAATTTCTTGCTCCGTGCTATGTCTTTCGCTTTTTCTGCCCAAAATGCTTTTGCCCAGCGGCAGCGGGAAGAAAGATGTAGGGCAGGCCGACGGTAAGGCGGATTATAATTTCTGTTATTGAGGGTTGTGCATTTGCCTGTCATAGGATCTGTTTCTGTTCATTGGCGTCAGCTAGTTTAAAACGCAGACTTTTGAACGTAATGGTATGTGAACCGTGGCCAAATAAAGTAAACACCGATTTCTCAAAAATACATGTATGATTTTCTACTGTAAAAAACGGGTTATAATCATTATTATTTTTGTTAATGCGCACGATAAAATCTGCCATTTTTCACGAAGGCACTCTCAAGATAAATCGCGCATTTAACATTTAATCCCCTGCCATATTATATCACATCTGTCCTAACATAGCCTACCACCAGTTTTATCTCCTCCACATTCAAAAAAAGTTGTTCTCATTAGTCATGGCTGACTTGTTTTACTCCTGTTCAAGTTTAATTTCCTTCTAGACACATTTTGCATATAGAACACTAATTTATTTTAATCTTTCCATCTGTTCTAATAGATAGTAAAATGCAAGACTGGTCATCATCAACAACCCTATTAAGATGAAGGGGTGTACAGTGTATAAATGTGTCTAGTGCGTGTGTGTGTGAGTAACCCTTCACTCTCCTTCAGTCAGACCAGGTTACTACCCCCCTATGAAGCACCGTCTGCCCGTGCCAGAGGACCAGGGGTTGTGGGAGGAGGGCTCTGTCCCCCCCCTGACTCAAAGCCTCGACATCATGGCCAAGGTGAAAAGCATGGTTGGAGCCAGCAGACCCAGTCTCCTGGGGCAGGTCATACCCCTCTATGGCTTTGGAATTCTCCTTTACATCCTCTTTATCTTCTACAAGGTGAGCTGAACCTAATAAACCAGACTTACTGTAGCAAGATAACTCCACCCTGGTGAGCTGAACTTACACACAAATGATCCACGGTAGCATTACCAACCCAACCTCCGCTGCCACGGGGGTAACCAGTCCTTAACTACAGTATATTTTTGTATCCACAGATGACATGTAAACCTACCAAGTCCGACGGCCACTTTCCTCCGATACCAAAACAAAGAAATCCGATACGTACGTCACTTTACCCGTCACCATATCCGAATCCCCTTCATCCTCAATCCATGTAAACATCACACGCTCAGAATAAAATAACACAACAATCTCAAGGGAGCTGCTGTGATCCCATTCCCCCGGTGTGTTGAATGGAGGTCTAATGGGATTGGCTAGAGACCTCAAGGGGGCTGGTAACAGTATTACAACTCCCCCAAGCACCAGTGTAACTAACCTCGCTTCACCTCCAGCCGACCACGAGATGTCCAGGCTTCACCAGAGGCTGCAGGAGACGGAGCAGCTGATGGAGATGATCGTGTCTGGAACGAGCCGGGCGCCGAGCCGGGCGCCCGAGAGGTAGGCGGCTCTTCTCCCAGGCACTCTTCACGGCTCAGGTCGGGCCAGAGCCGGAGAGGCGACTCAGGGAGGAAAGCTCGTACCAATCGGTGGGCTCTTTCTGATAAACGCCTCCTCCGAATTCATTTGCTAGGGGTTTCTCTGCGTTTTAGAGGTAGTTTCATTGTGTCTGACGAATGTGACAGCCAACTGACATGCAAAAATGATGACAGGTGGCAGTTTTCATCCGGTTTACGTAGAGGGATTCGTCCTAACTGACTTTTCCTACACTGCCCTCTAGTGTCAAGGGGGGTAAATGCAAGAGTAAGAGCCGGCGCCTGAGCAAGAGTAAAGGTAGCTCCCGGAAGCAGCGTCAGCGTGAGAAGGAGGAGGAGGAGGCGGACAGGCTGCGGCTGAAGCTGCAGCTGAAGGACCTCAGCAGGGTGATGGAGGAGAGCGGGACGGAGGGCGGGACGGAGGCCGCCTCCCCAGAGATCGAGGCCGAGGAGGTGACCTACGCAGAGGACTGGGATGGTAACAACAGCAAGACCTTCTCACATGCGCTCACTGTCACCATGCAATACACACCCAGTACTGCACCCACGTATCAATGCTATCTGATAAGCTGATTGGGTGCACACGGTGCAGAGATAGATAGCTAAGTGTGGACATCCGCTCCCTGAGGCATATCATGTGGTTTATAACAGTGCTTTTTTTCCGCGTGTGTGTCGGTGCCTGTCCACCCAGGCTACCCCAAGGAGACCTACCCCCAGTACGAGGAGCCCTGTGGCAGGCGCAGGTACGACACCATCAGCCTTGAGGTTGAGGAGCCGGGCGACTGGCGGCCCACCCCCGAGGCCCTGGCTGAGGGGGTGGGGGTGGAGGAGGAGGAGGTGGAGGTGGACACCAGGCTGCCAGTCCTGCTGGAGGAAGAGGAGGAGGAGGAGGGAGAGGGAGAGGAGGAGGAGGAGAAGGAGGAGGAGGAGGAGGAGGAGGAGGAGGAGGAGGAGGAGGAGGAGGAGAGGGAAGGTCTCCCTATTGCCTCGTGTGGCGAGGGAGGAGGGGGGAAGAGGTCTCCTAAAGTCAAAAAACAAATCAGCTTCAACGAGCAGCAAGATGTTTTCCAGTATCCTAAAGAGGGTCTTTATGAGGTTCGGGAGGAGGAAGAGGAAGATGATGAAGAGGAGGAGGAAGACGAGGGGAAGGAGGAGGAGGTGGAAGTATGGGAGGAGGTTGAAATAGGAGGGGAGGTGGAAGTAGGGGGGGAGTTGGAAGTAGGGGAGGAGAGGGTGGAGGAAGAGGAGGAGGAGGAAGAGGAGGAGGAGGACGTGGAGGAGGAGGATGAAGAGAGAGAGGAGGAGGAGGACCCTTTGATTGAAGCCGAGAGTCTCCTATTAGATTATGACGTCTGTCGCAACCCCGAGGCGGAGGCAGAGGAGGAGGCAGAGGAGGAGGCAGAGGAGGAGGCAGAGGAGGAGGCAGAGGAGGAGGCAGAGGAGGAGGAGGATGAGGAAGAGAGCATGTTCCTGTCCCTTCCTCCCCCACCTCGAGGAGGGAGTCCCATCCCTTCAGTCCTGATGAGGGTGCTGGCCACCAGTGGGGTGAGGATGAGGAACCGGAGAGAGACATAGATAACAGCACAATGTTCCTAAGCAGTTCCTAAAATGACCTTTCATATTGAATGTAGGTACTACCTCTACTTTCCTGGTCTATCCCAAGATCAAAGATCTACCTCTGATGTTTGTACATGTGCATTTTGTGGTTATTCCTTTTTGAATTATATCCGAAATAACTTCATACAAGTACTTAGAGGAATTTGCTGACTCAACAGTTTTATTTGTGTTTTTGTCATACTGTACTGTAGAGAACTGTGTATAAACAAACACATTAAATTGACCAATGTACACATTATACATTACAGTGAAACGGCACTAGAACACATTTAATAAGATGACTTTTTGCACCCGGACACAAAGAAACTTGTATGAAAAGCTCAGTCTTTTTTTTCCTGCAAAGATCACAGAAGTTTGCTTGGTATTCAGTATAGTTAGATCACAATAAGGTACAAGAACAGCACATTGGATTAAAGTAGACAGTCTTTTCAAAACTCGTAGCAACAACAGGAGGCATCAGAGATTGTTCTTTGCTATTTTCCTTCATGTGACAAAATTGTACATTTAGTAATAATAAAATATAAAATAGATTTGTATTTCAATAAATGATTTTGGCCCTCTAGACGTGAGAAGACATATCCATTTTTTTTTGTGGAGTAAAAATATGATCAACCAAAATAATCCATCATTCGCTGTTTTTCAGAGGAAGAGCACATGACAGGGTGGTATGGTCTGACCCCTACAGGACGGAGGGATGGTATGACCCCTAGAGGATGGGGTTGGAGTTGTAATGTTAGAATATTAGTGGCTGCCGCTGCAAATGTCTACTCGCTGCTGTGCACTTTCATGTACAACTGCCTTTACTGAGGAGAAGAAGCTCTTTTTAAAGTTGGAGGATACAACGTTACCATGGGCATGCCTCAGGTCTAAAACAAAAGGGGCTGATAACAAGACAAGGTACTTATCTCAGAGATGAAATATTTATAGATAAAGCATTATACTGGATTAAATCTCCAAAGGCACAATTACAATATGTACAGCTAATTCACATCCACCATACATGTCAGTTAAAGTGCTCCTTCCTGTACATTCTCTGACTGAATAGAGTCATATCCTGTACACAACAGCAACCCCCATCCTGCCTCGCAGTCCAATGATTTATCTTGGACTGATGTGGACTGATATTCCCTTCTATCAAGTGGTGAAATGCTGTGTGCTTCTGGCTATCAGATAGACATAGATGAAAATGACAATGCAGAAAACGACATCATAAAACGTATAAATAAACGTACGTAAATAAAAATGACGTACGTATCATAAATAACAATATAAATAAAAGAATGTTAATATTTGAAGGGGAGATTACATGGAATGTACGTGATCCTGTGTGTAAATAATGGGATGTTAAAATTGATGCATCTATCATATTAAATGATATCATAATTCATCTAACAGCAGAAGTTAATTATGTGATAAATATAGCTCCTCCTTAGTAACCCCAGCTGGGGAACGAGAAGCCTTCTCATTATATGAGAGGAAAATTAGGAGGTTAGTCACTTCAACACAATCATTACACAGTATGGGCCACATTCAACCCATTCAAACAGAATTTGAGGCTGGACATTTGTTAGTGTTATTATGCAATGATATGCAATTCATGTAAAGTCATTAATCAATTGTTTTAAGAACTGTTAGAATTATAAAACGTCTACATAAGCGGTGTTCGTAGATCAGTAAGAAACATGAAGGACTTCAAACACGACAGTGGATTAGTCGTTGTGCTTGTTTTCTCCTCTGACTAAGATTCTACCTTCGTCCGACACAGACATCAGAGGAGTCCTGGGGAGCATTTGAAGCCTGACAAACACACACACACACACCACACACACACGCACATATGCACACATGCCTGCACACCAACACACACATGGGTTGTGCTTCCACACCGCTCTAAGATCCGCCATAGCTCTAGGTTTTTCACTGTTGGGGGGCTTCAGTCAGGCTCCATGGGTAGTGTCAGCCCTTCAGGGGGTGGACGGGTCAGCGGAGACCCGAGAACACCTTCAGTTTTGGGGGCAGGGTCCTAGGGGTGAGGCCAGGTAGCTTCCCAGAAGGGGCAGCAGATTTGGGGGGGGAAGCTGGAACGATCGCTACTCACATGCCAGCTTGCTGTCGAAGCTGGAGAGAGCGATGGCAAAGGCTTGCAGGGCACACATAGGGTAGTTATAGTCCATGGTGAACACGTCCTCTGCCACACGGCCAAACTGCATCACGATGTAGTCCGCTACGGGGAGAGGAACCGGGAGAACACGTCAAACACAGCTCCTCTGATATTGAGCTACATTTAAACTGTGAAGAAGGCATTTGAAAGTTGTTGTGTACAGTGTATCAGTAGTACAACTATACTGTGAGTGGATGTGATAGTGAGCAAGCCAAGCATGCGGGCTGACAGACGCTGGGAAGCTCACGGTCGTTGTCGTGGATGATCTGGAAATTCTTGACGGAGGCCTGGGTGACCCTGCCGTGGAAGTTGAGCACGTAGGACTGCGTGTCGTCGTTCCACACAGGGGTCTTGTTGTGAAGCTCGATCACACTCTCCGTGCTCTTGTTCTGCCACCGCGCCAGCAAAGACTCGTGGTCCTGGGACGGGGGGACGGGGGGGATGGGGGACGGGGGGGACAGACCAGAGAGGTTTCAGCATGGGCAGTCCATCAGTCAGTTAGTCAGTCAAACAGTCAGTAGTGTTTTTTGACTCGCTGACTCACTCACTCCTGATTCACTGCCTCCTGCCCTCCCTCATTCACTCACTTACTCCTCACTCCCTCACTCCCTCAATCCCTCACTCCCTCACTCCCTCCCTCATTCCTCATTCCCTCTCTCTCTCTCTCTCTCTCTCTCTCTATCTCTCACACTCACTCCTCCATTCCTCCCTGTATTGACGGGAGCCACTCACATTGCGTGGGCGAATAGACACTCTCTCGTGGTCCATGTTCATCCCAGGTATGATGACGCTCATCTTCCGAGGTCCTTTAAACCCTAACACATTGGTCTCCTAAAGAGGGAGCACACAGACAACATTGTTTTACAGCTCTCCAGTAAGCCTCACCAGCCATACAGTGTGTTCATAAACTTAAATCAATGTCCTTCCTGCGTTTACAATGTTATGAAGTAGCCCTACACAAGGCCATTTTCAGCTTTGAACACTAGGTGTCGCCATGCTCCTTCAGTGGGCTATGTGAAAGACAGTGACTACTATTCCACACCTTCCTTGTGACACATTCCCTAATCTATACCTACTACATGGCTTGGTACCAACGGTTTCCCTCATGAGGACTCACATAGCATATTGCCGCCAGCTCCTGACGCAGGTTCTCAGCCTCCAGACTTGAAGGGGTCTTGGCTGGGTTCAGCCCGCTGTCATACACGGTGAACTTGGTGCCCATGAGGTTGGACCTGAAGAGGGAAAACAATGAGGGGCTTAGAGGAGTGTGTCTGTATGTGTGTGTGTCTGTGTGTGTGTGTGTGTGTGTGTCAGGAGCTTGCTCTATAATAAAGAGGTTAAGAGCAATTTGGAGCTAATGAGGGCAGTGTTTTGTCCCTTTAACCCTAATCAGCTAGCTACTGGACCTCATACTCCAATCAAAGTCAATGGCAGGGAAAATAGGTCTGTTAATCACAGAGAAATAAACAGAAATAAAATCACTTGTCTTTCGGCCTTCAACAATCACTGTTTGATTGCTGATCGTTAACTTAACAATAACTGTCATCATGTAGTCAGCATCTCACCAGTCATTTCACGATACAGGTAATCACGAAAAACCTGGTACGATGCAAGGCTAATTCTTATAATCCACAGTATTCACCTCATGGTAAATCTTGCAATATCAATGCAAGGTTTATTTTAGAAGGTTTTGTGACTTTACAGAAGTGTAATACACTTGACAAGCATGCTGCAAAATGTAAGTTTTAATTTTTATTGTTTTTATTAATCTAAACAAAACATTTTAGTGATTTGTTGGTTACAGTTATGTAAATATGCTGCTGTATGTATGTAATGGGTTATCTGCTTGTTAAAGAAAGCTTTGATGCTGGGATCAGATCTCGATTTTTTGCCAATAATCAACATAACCCTCCGCGGACCGTAGCCAGACTCAGATGAGAGGCTTGCTATCCACCCTCTGTTAATCAGCCCACAGTTAGCTACAGACAATTGTCCTTGAAGGTCAAAGAAAAGGTTGCGATCTCATCTTCACCGCCTCTCCACAACCTCCATCAGAGGCAGGTGAAAGGTCTCTGCCTGTCTCCATCCAGCTCTCCATCCGTCAACTGTGGTTATGATGACGGAGGCCAGAGGAGATCTCCGTATCGACCGAGAGACTAGGGAGAGGACATTAATGAAGCCTGTGGTCGGCCATGTTTGACGAGACTCCCTTGGGGGCTCTCTGGTGCCACGGTGCCCTGATAGGATCTCAAAGGGCGGCTGATGTCACTGCCTGCTCCTCTTAGCCTGCAGTCACCACTGAAACCCCTCACACGAGTAGACACAGAAACAGGCAACACACACAACTGGACGCACACAGGCACCCATGGCACAATCTGCCAAACGATATTGACAGCGCACTTAGCGCAGGCCACACTGCAGTTCCCGCTCCCAGACCAGCCGCAGCCACACCCACCCAGACTGACGGAGCTCCCAGACCAGCCGCAGACCACACCCACCCAGACTGACGGAGCTTCCCAGACCAGCCGTAGGCCACACCCACCCAGACTGACAGAGCTGTGTTCCGCAGAGTCTGTCCTCTGCTCCAACTTTAATCACACCTAGCGGCCATCGACCAGGTGCAGCTTCAGCCTCCAAACAATGGAAACAGATGGAGCCCGGGCGCTCAAACGGAAGTAATGAATCCAATTACTTTCCTTTCTGCAGAAGACCTGACAGGTGTGGGGCTGCATGGCCCGCCATTCATTAGAGATGTTCGCATAGCTAATTCATCTCCTCTCATCTCACACAAGGCTAATGTTGTCTTGCATACCTCAAGTCAAAGAAAAGTAAAGAAGAATGTTTACAATTGTAATTCATGCCTTTCTTATCTACCTACCATTTTGTATGTTTCTCTATATCATGAAATCAAAATAAAAAATATACTAAGTTGGGAAGGATTTTCACTAATTACTGGCTTTATATTTTGAAAACAGCAGACAGCGGGTTGGCTAGATGGCAACAGGTTATCTGGAAGCGTTATAGTGATGAAAGCGAGGTGCCCTCACCTTAGCTTCCCAATGAAGCTCTCCCCACCTCGCGACAGGTCCGTGGGATCGATGGAGATGAGGTAATTAGATGTTTTACTCTTCTTTCTCTTCCTCCCAGCTAACAGGAACACCTAAGGTGGATCAAGCAGCAATCCAATTAGAGCAACACCAGCCACCTCCCCCCCCCCGAGCCTGGAGGGCCTCATTTAGATGCTCACATGCTAGAACACGCTAGAACACGCGCACTCATATGCATTGTTGGCAACAAAAACAGTGTACTGTTTACAATCAAAGGGATCGAATCAAGTACAGTTTAATACAGTTTAACGCGTGACCTTATGATAACGGTACAACCTTACAACGATAATGCAAACAGCGCCCACGTGTGTGGCCGGTCCGCAGTGGTGTGCGGCAGCACTCCTCACCTTCTTGCCGTCCTCCCTCTCCAGGTGGAGGTAGTAGGTGGGGTACATGCCTCTGTCCATGCCCTTCTTGTCCCTGGTGATCCGGCACTTCACCGTGGCCCCCTGGGGGGCGGGGCGCAGGGTGAACTCCTCCAGGTCGTCCACGTCGATGGCGGGCTCGCCGATGGGGGGCGTGGACGCGGAGGCGGCGTCCTGGGGGAACGAACGCGGGGGCACACCAATCAGACGATGAGGTGAGGACGGCTGGCGACTAAGCCGTCGCATCCGCACTTACAGGACAGGAGAGGGGAAAGCTGGGCAAGGTTAAGGAGGATCAGGGTATCCAGAGGGACTGGAGTCGTCTCGGTTCGTCGTGCCGTCTGGGTCACAAATTTAAGTGGTGACGCCAACTGGCTCTCCCTAAAAGGGGGTCACGGGTCCACATGGAATGACTGGTCAGACGTCATGGTAACGAGTGAAATGCCAACCGACGTCACCGAGAGCCCTTCGTTATTGTACCGTGGGCTGCCGGGGCATGTCATCATACCGCCCATGCACCAGTCATCTTCCTTTTGTGTCTCCACAACCCGGCCTCCCTCCCTCCCTCTCCCTCCCCCTCCCTCCCTCTCCCTGCCTCCCTATCTGAGTCACTGTCCTTAGGGGATAATGGCTCTGCCACCTGAAAGCAAAGAAATAATGGCCTGTGCTAAAAATCATCCCTCCTTTAGACCAATAACAACCAGTGGTTATGTTGGAAGTGAAGAGTCTTGCAGGGGGCGATAGAACAGACGTGTCTGAGAACCCAGAGACGTCAGCCCCCCCCATGGATGCCTTCGCTGTCTCCATCGTCAGGCTACGTCTGGGGGATAGTTTTCACATGAAGCAGAGCATCATGGAAATCCGAGCCAACGGTTGTTTTTAATAGCAGTGAAAGGAGTCAGCAAAGAGCACAATTAAGTCCAATTAGGTTGGAACATTTGACATGCAGGGAACACCCCCCCCCCGCCCCTCTCCCCCGTTGAGATCTGTTTCCACTTTTTATTAGACCAGATTGGTCATCAGTGTTCGAGACAGCCAGCTTTAATTACAAGTCGCAAAAACCGAACAAACATCAATTGAACACAAATCACCCGTGTCCTAGTCTCTCCTCTCTCTGTGAATTATCCTGACAAATGAACAGATAAACAGATCAAAGTCAAACTCCCGTCCTATCCTCCGATGGATTAAGCCGAGGAACCGAGCGTGCAAAAGGGGCATTAGTGCTGTGTCACCCCGGGCCTTTAGGGGAGGGATCAACCGAGTGGTCATGGGCTGCTCGGGTTTACCTTGCAGGACTTCTTGCTGGTGGCGGACCCGGGCCTCGTGTTGCTGTTGAGCTGAGAGGAGCTAGAGCTGACCTCATCCTCATCATCCTCCTCTTCATCAAAGTTCATACTGCTAGAAATGCCTTCAGTAGCACGGGCGAGAGAGAGAGTTAGTGTTAGTTTCTGCCCCAAGTATAGACGGTTAGGTGATAAGAACACGTTATACTATATAATCCCACTGTTCGAAAACCACATGCGCACACGCACTCGTACACACACACACACACAACCTAGTTATGTCAGTGCTGTTGTTGCCCCAAAATATTTGCTATCCATATAATGAATATCTCCTACATTTTAAATGATCTACTGTTTATCTTACCGGGAATGACATTATTTCAGTACTATAGAGAGAGGGCTACATAGAGATAGAGATAGACACAGCGTGATCCAGAGAAAGACTGGATGTAGGAACTTTCACACCCTTCAACATGATAGAGACAGTCAGTGACATTTTGTGCGTTAGGTGGCTGATGTTATTAGTAAGGTGTTAATCATCTTACGAGCTTTCTCTGCATTACACAGCTTTCTTGAATACTCAATTCTGATTGGTCAATCGTGGCACTCTACAACATGTTATTTCTGAACAGCAGATTGCTGCGATGAATGACAAACTGTTGCTATGGATGCAGATCTAAATCTAAAGGATTTAAATACATTTTAAATATTTAATCAATATTTTGCAGTTCTGTGTGCTGCTACAGAGGACACTGTATGTAAAGTGAAGACAGAGCTACTATACAGGGTTCTGTTGATTGATTCATTGAGTCTTCATCATCCCCTTATTTCAGGCCAATCACAGCTGCCTCTGATTGGATGGTAAAAGTGCCACTCACTCTCTGCCCCATGTTTTCGACCAGTTACAGACCCAACAGGGACATCATGCATAGCACAACGCATTCTGACAGAACAGGTACAAGTCCACTTAGAGGTACAGGTTGAGGTGCAGGGACACTTAGAAGTACGGGTACAGGTCCTGGTCCTGGTACCTTTCTTGAGCATGGTGACCCTGAGATCCTGCTTGCCATGTGAAGGAGCACTGCCCACAGAGTCCCCCTCACTGGCCTCTTCTGTGGCCAGGTGGCCCACGGTCAGGATCTGGATCTGACCCTCCTCCTGGAAGGAAGCTGGACCGTCGAGCCCTGCTGGAGCACAACAGCCCCCTCGCCCTGTCAGACCACCTCGCTAGTCCACTTCTACCTAGCACACTAAAACCTAGTACACTGTTACCTAGGACACCTATCTACAGTAGTACACTCCAGCCTAGTATCATTCTTCCTAGTATTAGGCCCTGAAGCATGCAGTGCTAATTAACAACTGAATGGGAATTGTGAACACACAGACTTGCATGCAGGACAGCCATACCATCAAAAGCATTCACAAGTATTAAAGTATTAAATGGAACAATGCTTGCATGCAAGGAACCATGACATGAACGACAAAGGTTGTACAAATATCTCAAAATTAGATGAAGTAGAATGTCTGTGAAATAAATGAGATATAAAAGGAACAGTTGTAAATCAATGTGGACCGCAGAGTGCCATCTGCCTCCTGATTAGATGTTGCGGCGTATCACTCGGCCACTGCATTTACACGCAGGCCTTTTTTTTCGACGCTATTAGCAAGCCATCCTCTGGTCCTTTTTCATTCAATTAGGCTGTACAGCAGGCCAGAACACCAAGTCCCATCTGTCCTGCCGGTCACTGGCCCAGCCCCTCAAGATTACTGACCTCCTCTAGGTAGCAGGACAGGCCAGGTGATCACAGCTAATCCGGAACTAGCATGTTGTTTACTCTTTTTTAATGAAAGGTCAGTATCGTGTACATTCAAGGGTTAACCCGTTATTGCTTCTGAATTCATGAGTTGCTCACTCATTGTAATTCCCACCGAAAGGCCGTGACTGCACACCAATTACACGCGAAAATCGGAGAGAGGTTGTGGCCTTCAGACGACTGGCGTTAGCAATGCTGGTTTCAGACAGTTGTTGCTCTGTGTGTGTGTGTGTGTGTGTGTGTGGTGTGTGTGGTGTGTGTGGTGTGTGTGTCAGTGTGTGACAGGGTGAGTTATCATTCCAAAAGAGCACAGGCCATGTCAGTGCTGAAGGCAAGGACTCTGACCTGATTAATCACCAGCCCTGAGTGAATCCTATTAGCTGTCGCAGAGCAAAACAAAGACACTGAACAGACCTGCTGGCATCAGACCCAACCAACAAAACCAACACCTGGGTTCTGTTATGACAAAATGAAGTCAGATAGGTAGCATAAAAGATTCCTTCATGCTGATCAATCTGTGGATGAACATGTGAATTAAATATCTGTGTACATGCCACAATTATGTATTAAGGATGCTTTTCAATCTGTTATATTTGTTCCCACAAGACTTTTAATGTACTATTTTGATATAATGAAAATAAGGATGCTTCTAAAAAAGGGATAGAGAGTGGAACACAACGTTTCACTTGAACTTCTATTCACGCTAATCTAAAGTCTTGGCCAAGGAGGCATTTTAATAGCCAACCAGTCACTGATGTGTTGACTTGGCAGGCTAACAGAACCCAGGCCTCTCCCATCATTACAGACACTGTGGCTGTGATGGGCTTAGTGCCCCGAGTGGAGGTTTAGCCACTCTGAGAGGGCAGCCTCATTAGCCACTCTGAGAGGGCAGCCTCATTAGCCACTCTGAGAGGGCAGCCTCATTAGCCACTCTGAGAGGGCAGCCTCATTAGCCACTCTGAGAGGGCAGCCTCATTAGCCACTCTGAGAGGGCAGCCTCATTAGCCACTCTGAGAGGGCAGCCTCATTAGCCACTCTCCACTAGAGGCACGCCACGCTGACCCTCGTCAGGGTGAGGCGGAAGAAGATTGACTGACGGATGGAAATGAGAAACGAGGATAAGGAAACAATAAACACTACCTACCTTGACGAGAAAATGACATTTTCGCGCATTACGATTTTATGCTCCCGGAAAAAGATTGACAATGATAAACACCGGTGATAAAAAAATAATGTGAAACGAATAAAGAAAATCATAGTTTTCCAGTCAAACACTAACGATATTCCTTCATTGGTCAGTTTGACAGACATCAAGGTGGCACAGGCAGGTGGTGGTGAATGACAAGAACACAGTCTGGGGGCCATGCAACATGTTTTTCTCTGCACTGCCAAACAAAGATTCAAGCGCATTCCCTCACAAGAGATGTGTGGTCTCATTGGACTGTGGATTTCTCTCTGATCCTCTCATTTCTAGCCTTCAAACAGTCAAAGCGGGTGGATGCATGCTGTGAACTAGCTACGAGGAAGCTGTCTCTTCTAACAATGTCTGTCTGTCTGTCCGTCCGTCTGTCTAACGGTCCGTCTGTCTGTCAGGTTAGCAGGCTGTCTGTCAGGCTGCCAGTCATCCGGGCTGACCTTTGTGCCTTCCCTTCCTCTCCTTCTTGGCGCTGCCTGTCTGCGGCGTGGAGCAGGCCGATGCCTTGGCCTTTTTGGCTGAGCGGGGAGGCTGGGTCTCCGCCACAACCTTGCCCTCCTCCTGCTCCGCTTCTTGTACTACGCAGTGGCCAGCAGCACAGCCAGGGTTAGCAGGGCAGAGGGGATTACAGAGAGAGAGAGAGAGGAGAGGAGGAGGGAGGGAGGGGAGGGAGGGAGGGAGGGAGGGAGGGATGGGAGTGAGGGAGGGATGGTATGGGCGGGATGTCGTGAGGGAGGTGAGTCTGGGAGTGTTTTGCTTTACTGGGAGGGCATGCTTTTGCTTAGCGAGCAGAGAGACAGATGAGACAGACAGAGAGACAGAGAGACAGAGAGACAGAGAGACAGAGAGACATAGAGACAGAGAGAGAAAATTAGATATATTAAGCCAGAGGAAAAATAAGACAAGGTTAAAGAGAAAGAGGGACAAGGAAATGCAAGTTAACCGAGAAAGCAGACCTGGATCAATGACATACCGTACATACAACAAGCAAATGAAAGTTTGGGGAATGAATTGTAGTAAGTATTAAATAAGTCATTGATGTGGGTTATGCTACTCATCACGGTTCAGGAGTTATTGATCCAGGTCTGCTAAAGAAGAAAGTCAGTTTACAGGAGCAGCAAAGGTTTAGTGGTACTTCTCACCACAAAGGAAATGACCATTAGGCTGATAAAGTGACTAATGTCAGTCTCCCCGTGTCTATGAACTTCACCTCCCTGCATCCCCTTCCTGGAATCAAATTCATCTTATGAGGAGTACTTAGGAGTACAGTTGATGTTTGCCTTGCCAGTGTATGCCTTAGCATTTAACATCACTGTGAGAACCTGTTCCACAGGCAGTTATTCATACTGTGCTAGCTTCAATGGGAATAGGACATCAAATGTTGTGCTGCTGGAGTGGAACTTAACAGAGTACAGGCAGAGAGGCGTTCATGCATCTGATTAAAAAACACGACGGAGAATGTCTCCTTCAGTAAACCTACGTTGGTGTCTCTCACCATCTTTCGGAGTCCATCTTAAATACTACAGTATTGTTACCTTAGCCAGTTTTAGGCAAAAAATTATCCTGTTAAATCATTAGCAGTTCTTTCCAGCAATGATTTTATTGATTGTAGTTCATTCGAAAGAAATTGTTGTTGGAACATGTTGCTATTAGATTCAAACCTTAGTGGGCTCTGAAGATGATTTCACATCATCAGACCATCCATACGAGCGAAAACTCGGAGGTGGACCCAACAATCCCAGCAGAGGATAAACTGTGAGGTTTACTAAAGAAATGGTCCTGTTGAACTTCCATTATAGATGCACAATGAAACATGGTTACGAGATGTACCCCCATTTTTGGGTCAGGTCACCAATCAATGTCACATCGACCTGCGCACCTAGCCGGATACAAATTCAAGAGGAAAGAATACAGTTTCCTGCCCGGATTTAGATCAAATGAATGCAGGTTTACGGAAGAACACTAATGTACGTAGGTGAGCCTGAACACTCAGACCTGAATGTCGCACAAGATCTTAAAATAGAGACACACGAAAATGAGAACAATCAAGGGACTTACTGCAGTAATCTAAAAGCCCTGAAAAAGAGGAAGAGAGAGAGAGAGCGAGAGAGAGAGGGGAGGGGGGGGGCATATTCTTTCAAGGTGAAATGCGTTTGTCACTGCTGCCCGAAGTCCTTCTCTGTTGCCGAGCAGAATGTTGTCGTCGTTATTTCCGATCCCACTGTACTGTTTGGATGTGTGCTACGTTACAGAACAGCCTCAAAGGCGGCATCTGTTTGACATCTCCAAAAGGGAGGCTGAGTGGGAGGCTGCGGAGGGGGACGGCCGCGCGCGGAGAAGTTCGGGGTCACACATCGACGGCGTGTGTGTGTGTGCGCGCGCGTGTGTGTGTGTGCTCTGTGTTTAGCAGACACAGCTTGAGAGGAGATCTCTCTCGTAAACACTAAACACATTCATTAGACTCGACGGACGGTGAGGGAATCTAAAACAGCCCTCCTCTGCAGTCAGGCAGAGTGCGAGGGGCGAGCGAGGGAAGGGTTTGCCTATTCACGCTCTCCTGATTGCCATCACTACTGTATGACGATCTCCCCCCCCCCAATTTTAAACTGAGTGTATTTGATTACACATCCTGGCCTGGAACACAAAAGAACTGGTCTCTGCATGTGGTGTCCACAGAGCGAGAGCAACATCAGGATGAACCAGGCCAGGGCAGCATGCATGGCCTGCAGCCCAGACTCGACCTCTCAGAGCTGGGGATTAGGCAGCAGCTGATGGCTCTCTGTGGAGATAAGCAGCCCAATCATCGGCAGCCTGCCCGCTCCTGACCGAGGCATCCCTGCACAGTTGAGTTTTCTGAATTACACAGTTGACAGTTTGTTTCAGACCTAAGAGTCTAAATTATACAGTGTAGCCTTGTCTGAAGGAAGTAAATGTCAACGGTTGTACTATGCTATTACTTCACATCGAGATGCAGTATTCCAACACGCATCTCTTCAACGACGTCATGTCGTTTTCTTTTTACATCGCACGAAGCAAAGTATCTCTTCCGCCCAAGAGCAAAGACTCGGCAAGCCAACTCGATTAAACAGTGAGCTATCCACGGGACGGTCACGCCAACGTTCACACCCTTTTACATCCATTTCCAATCAACAACCTTTCACCACCACTCTGTTTGAGCTGCCTGGATCAATAGCAATGTGTTCAAACTGGCAGGACGTGGAGAAGCACTTGCCTGTCTGTCTGTCTGCCTGCCTGCCTGGCTAGCTCCCTGCCCTTGAAAAAGGGGCCTAAACAATTAGTCCTGGGCATCCCATTTGGCTGGTGTTGCTTGGAGAGAGATGAGAGGGCCATGTCCAGATGGCAGGGTGACAGGGCAGGTCTGGGTGTGGTTGTGGTGCTGGTGGTCATACCGTGGTAGATTGTGCTGCTGTTGCTGCTCAGGTAGGACTCCACCAGCGGCGCCTGCTCCTCGCTCTGCTTGGTCCTGCGGGCCCGGGAGCGCCCGTCCACATTGGACTGAACCATCAGCGGCTCCTGTCTCTTCTTCTTCTGTTTCTGTTCCAGCAGGGCTCTCTGTGACACGCACACACACACACACACACACACACACACAGACACACACATTCTTAAATTACACTGTCATGAATAAATCACACGTGCACAAATACAGTATAATAAAACATTCACAATACCCCTGCACACACACACACACAACCACCCACACACCTACAGATACACACACACACACACACACACGCACACATTCTTAAATTACACTGTCATGAATAAATCACACGTGCACAGATACAGTATAATAAAACATTCACAATACCCCTGCACACACACACACACCCATCCACACACCCACTGACAACCACACACACACATAAACCCACACACAAACACACACACACATTCTGAAAAGCACCACACTTGACGAGGTTGTGTCCTTGATGGTGGTGTGGCCATGAGACATATCTAACCGTCAATCACCTACGTAAAGCCAGTGGGCCACTGATCACAGAGGGCACATGCCATCCAGCTCACCAGAGAGCTCAGGCTGCAACAGACATGACACACCTGCTTACCTATGGCTGAAGAGATACTATAAATAAAAACCCATTAAGGGCTCAAGCTTAAGAAATCATCCGGAGTTTGACCCCTGCCTGCGTGCAGATGCAGTTGCCTAGGGATTCGTGAACCGATAGACAGCACAGACAACAAGCCAAGTCGTTTTCAGAAACTGTAGTCTTCCCTTTCTGCTGCATTCGTTGTTCTACTTGAACATCTTTTTCTCTCTAACCAAACTCCAACAGACACCGCCGCCCGATCTGTGTCCCAGATTCATTATCCTAGTTCACCCTAAATAATGACTTTACTTTTCCCTTGTGAGACAACTTGATTGTGCAGTAATATGAGTTTTGAAGCTTTGGCAAGTTTGTAATTGTCTGTTAATTCAGGGTCTCCTGAGACAGCAGGGTTGCTGGAGATCAGAAAGGTTCGATTAAAACCTTTTCTGATTGTGATTCTGATTCAGCAGCAGGCAACAGAGCTGGCGTGCTTCCAGAGCCCTCAGTAACACAGCCTCTGCCCCAAATCCTCCACAGTCCCAGAAATACACAGCGTGCATTCAGAATCTAACATTAATGTTTCAGATCTGCCTGCCCCTGCCTTTGCCTTTGCCTTTGCATCTGCTTTTGCTTTTGCCTCTCCTCTCTTCACTCCTCTTCTCTCTTCTCTCTTATCTCCTCTCCTCTCCTCCTCTCCTCCTCTCCTCTCCTCTCCTCTCTTCTCTCCTTTCGACTTCCCCTCTCCTCTCCTCTGTTTTCCTTTCCTCTCCTCCCATCTCCATCCATCTCCTCTCCCTCTTTATTTCCGTTACCTCTCCTCGCTTCTCCCAATTCAACTTCTTCTACATGCCCCACCCTTCCCACTGGCAATATCACCGTGAAGTAGGCCTCAGCTCCCACTCTGTCACTGGGCACCATGAGAACCAGAGCCTGTATTCACGACGGGTCTCAGAGGAACTGCAGCTAAGTCATTGTCATCTCAAACACCAAAAGAGATCCTAGATCAGACTTCCTGCTTCTCCTAGACCACTCCTCCTACCAGGGTAGTCCCAGAACCATCCGGACCAGCCATCACCAGTGGTTATGTAAGCCTTGCAAACTGAGGGGGATCCCAGAACCTGAGGTCATCAAATATTGAGGGAATCCCTGATGGTGCAGAAAGATGCTCTGGCTACTCTGCTGAGACACTTTTGGCTGATGCCAAACATGGAGGAGAGGAGAGGAGAGGAGAGGAGAGGAGAGGAGAGGAGAGGAGAGGAGAGGAGAGGAGAGGAGAGGAGAGGAGAGGAGAGGAGAGGAGAGGAGAGGAGAGGAGAGGAGAGGAGAGGAGAGGAGAGAAGAGAAGAGAAGAGAAGAGAAGAGAAGAGAGAAGAGAAGAGAGAAGAGAAGAGAAGAGAAGAGAAGAGAAGAGAAGAGAAGAGAAGAGGAGAGGAGAGGAGGAGAGAAGAGGTTAAGAGATGGAGAGGAGAGATGGAGAGAGAGACAGACCTTAGAGCACAGTGCAATGGCTACAGATGCTGCCATTCCATCTCTGCCCTCTCTTCCAGTGGGTCATGTATGGGTCATATATCTGCAGTACACCTTGGGCCAAGTTCATCAAACAACGAACCCAGGTGATGCATCTAAGGACAACTGCTTAGACAGCTGTCTCCTTGTTGAGACTGGAACGAGCAGAGCTCCGAGCCCTGTTGCTTGGGTGACCGTCTTGCTAATGCAGTATGAATATAGAAGAGCACTTTGATGTTCAAAGACCACTGAGGGAAGAACTGAACAGTGGATCTTCCTGCCGGAGCGCCTTACTTCTTTTACCCCGTTCATTCATAAGATATGAGAGAATGTTCCGGGTTTTTCTGGGTCTGTACTTTTAAGTCGTTACGTCTAAAATAAACCCATATATTTAATAACAACCGATCTTGTTTTATATCTTCCTGCCTTTGTTCGGTCCTTCCTTCATGTCTTCCTTCCTTCTTTCTCTCCCTTCCTTTTTCCATTCTTTTCCTCTCTCTCTCCCTCTTCTCCAGACACATTTGTTCCAGACGTCTGAGGGCAACTCGTCAAACGACTGACGAGAAACTAAGTCATGTCTGTCGCCTCGGCAAGTTAGGGCCCGAGCATTGACGAATCACCCTCACCCTCTACAGAGCACAGGGTTAATGGGGTACACCTGTATCCAAGCTCAGTTTAATCTCCAATGCTTCAGTCAGGCACATTGTTTAAAACCATCTTAAGACAGCAGCACGCCAGTCGCTGAGATGTATTCGAGTACACTGTGTGGGAAATACATTACAGAAGCTATCACTAGAACAAGAAAGGGGTTTGATGTTGTTTGTATTCCCATGCTGAACCCCCCCCCCATCATTACGCTTGGCGTACTCCTGAAATCCATAGAGATTGGCCTCGTATCAGCGTTTGCTACATAATCCCCAGCAATTTTCTTCTGTATTTTAGGAAATGTAACAAGAGGGCTGATGAAACCAACGACGGCACCGTGATCCCTGTTCACGCGTCTCATTGGATCGTCAGAGACGACGACGCAGGGAAAGTAATTGAAGTCGAGATGAAACCGCTGAGATTATTTCCATGTCACGCTGCTTAATCTTGAGAATGAATATTGCTAAGCGTCTGCATCACACAGACAGGACCAGAGTCATCAACCGACCGATTAACATAAAACACCTCTAATTGGTTGCAAATACATAAGACTGCTGAATCCCTGAAAGACGATTAAACTGATGTGAACTAAATATCTGGTCTAGTAGGCTGTGAGGAAATATTTACTATGGTGAAGACATTCTCTTTGTCTGTCTCTATGTCGTTATCCCCTCTCTCTCTCTCTCTCTCTCTCTCTCTTTCTCTCTGTCGCGCTCTCTCTCTCTCGCTCTCTCCTTCTCTCTCGCTCTCTCGTTCTCTCTCTCTCTCTCTCGCTCTCTCTCTCTCCAAATAATGATATCTCCGTCTCAATCTCTCTCAGTCTTCCTTATCTGTGTGGTCCAGCCTGCTGCCTCTCCTCTGGCTGTCCTGTGTTAGCCCACATCGTGTCCCCCTCCAGGGCCTACCTGTCTGTCCAGCTTCTGCTGCCGAAGGTTACTGCCTTCATCATCCAAGGTGCTGCAGAGAAGGAGAGGAGAGGGGGGGGGGAGAGAGAAAGAGGATGTTAAAAACATTGGCAAAGTCATATTTATTTACTGTAGAATTGTATGAATACAAGGTGGGTGAGGTGAAATTCCGCTAGACAGTAACGGAGCGCCCAGCTTCCCTGCTTTATTGAGGGAAAACAAGGTACGGTCTCTTGGGTCTGCTAGGTCTCTTAGGCTGAGGTTTACTGAGAATGACTCAGAACAACAAGACCAACACACTTTACAGTAATAGCCAACCAAGCCTTTCGCTGCAGTATGAACGTTAACGCTAGCGATCTAGCTGGACTTCAGGAGACAGAGAACAGACGTGCTGCTCCACGCGAGTCGCTACGAAGAAGACCACAAGGCTTGTGAGTGTCGCAATAGGGTACAACCAGAACCTTCATGTCTCCACCCCCCTCACCCCCACTTTCCTAATCAGCCGTCACACACGCTCTGATTGCCCCCTCAGTGTGTGTGGCCTCAACCAGAACAAGACTCAAATGCTTCCTCATTAAAAGGCAATGAGAGGCTTCCTCCGCGAGGTCTGGAGGTCGATGAGGTGAAGGCAGAGCGGGACAGGAGGTGGGGCCGGAGTGCAGCGGGGAGGAGAGGGGGCTGGTGTGTGTGTGTGTGTGCGTTGCGTGAAGATGAGATGGGGATCGTCCGCTGAGAGCGTGCGCGGCTGGAGGGCCATGTGACAGAGTTATATCATATCCTCTCCTCCACACCCAGATCTCTAATCCTTCCGAAACCCCAAAACTGGAGGAGGGGCAGACACTGGCAGTATTGAGCGCCCCTTCAGCATCCTCTCAATTATTGAACAGTATTTGACACACACATACACACAAACACACAAACAAACATATCGTATACACATTTTGAAACTGAAGAGAGTCGGAAATCAAGAGGCAGTAATCGGTGTGTTCTGTGAAGAAGACAGAAGGCTATTTTAACATCAGCGTGTGATGTCATCGGAGAGAAATGTTCCTCGATTCAGGTGAAAGGAAGGCTCTTGGCAGGCACCACAGAACACCGGTTCTCAAGCGAGATTTTACATGTCTGTGCTTTCTAAGAAAGGCAAGATATTGTATTTTAGTATTGGATAAACCGTGCGCACTGTACAGAGGGGACTCGACAGGGACATACAAAACACTCACTGCAGGCAGAGATACGTGACAGGGTACCTGCTCTGCCTACACAGCACTGTCAGTGACAACACTTGAGTTTGGGGGCGGTGATGGTTGAAGGTGGCCGACAGGAGGGGGAGGGGTCGAACACTCTTTTGGGTAACCCAGCGAAGCACGTCAATGAACAACTCTTCTCTGCCCGTAATGAGGTAGTTGACCCGCATTATTACAGCTCTGCTATGCCATTATCTGCTTGTCGGATGCGATCCACACTCATGATTTCTGACGGCAGAACAGGAGTGTTTTGTGTGTGTGTGTGTGCATGCTTGTGTGTGCACGCTCTGTATTTGTGCGTTTACACTCTTGTTGATTTGGTCTGCGTGCGCGTGGGTCTCAAAACAGTGCATGCCCACTTCCTGTTTGGATCATTATGAATGTTCAATCCCTGGTGTGAGTCAGTCAGGTGTCTGTGTGAGCAGAGCGTCATGTTCAGTGTCACCCCAGTGAGGGAGCTCTCCCCCCCCCCTTCTCTCAGTGGCACAGTGGCTGAGTACTGTGTTTACCAGGCTGTGACCCCCCCCCCGGGTGGAGGAGAGCCTGTGATACACTACACTGCTGGGCCTGCTGATGAATGACAAGAGCCACATGTGCCAGCTGTGTCTCCAGTGTGCAGCCCCACACGGGGACCCATCCATATTTCATGGCGGCCTTCCATTAATTGCAGCGCCGGCTGATGGTATGAAGAAGCCATCCGTGACGGGCTCTTCGGAGGAGACTCGAGGAACACCTGGCCCCTGGCCAAACCCCCCCCTCCCCTGTTTCCTACCCCCTCCTGGGGGAAGAGGCAAATGAACAGAGGTGCTTGAGCATGTCTCTGTGTTGTTTTAACGGTCTACTGTCCCAGAGGGCACACACATCATGTCATTATCATATCAGTAATAATGCTAACGGCACACAACCAGCATCAAACCTATTAACCCTTCCAGTGCCCTTTCCTAATATAGACGTATCAGGCATCTCAGTCACTGCTCTGGGGAGCAGAGCTTCATTCAGGAACAACCTTACATAGATCTAAGAATCAGCACTGCAGGTCTATTTTGATTATTCCATGATGGCAAGCCAGCTCTCCTGACGCAATCTTTCAATGAGATCCATGGCAAGCCAGCTCTGTAACTTATAGCAACCAGGAGCCAATGAGAGCAAAGGATGCCTTGCAACCATGGCAATGGGGCTTGGGTTGGAGGCAGTCGCTTCAGCAATTGTGTGGCTGTTAAGTGGTAACAGGAAGACGAGCAGGCAGGACAAGCAAACAGGCGGGAAGATGAGCAGGCGGGGAGACAGGCAAACAGGCGGGAAGACAGACAAACAGGCAGGAAGACAGGCAAACAGGCAGACAGGCAGAAAGATAGGCAAACAGGCAGACAGGCAGACAGGCAGAAAGACAGGCAAACAGGCAAACAGGCAGACAAGCAGACAGGCAGAAAGACAGGCAGAAAGACAGGCAAACAGGCAAACAGGCAAACAGGCAGACAGGCAGACAGGCAAACAGGCAGACAGGCAGAAAGACAGGCAAACAGGCAAACAGGCAGACAGGCAGACAGGAAAACAGGCAGGAAGACAAGCAAACATGCAGACAGGCAGACAGGCAAACAGGCAGGAAGACAGGCAAACAGGCAGACAGGCAAGCAGGCAGGAAGACAGGCAAACAGGCAGACAGGCAAACAGGCAGGAAGACAGACAAGCAGGCATGCTTGAGGACAGACAGGCAGGTCAGCAGACAGGTAAGCAAGCACCCAGATAGACGATAAGCAGACAGACAGGCAGGCACAGACCACGCAGACAGTTAAACATCTTTTTTCAAGACAGCAAGAAGATAACAGCTGATAACCACTAACATCAGAGCAGAACAGTGCAACTGAAGAGAATGAGCTCCAGGTACTGAGAGTCAGAGGAGGTATAGGGGTCAGATCTCATCTACCTCCTGACATGGTAAGGAAATATACTCATTTGGAGACATGAAATTCTGATCAGACAGACTCAAATTCATTCAATTCAGATTACCATACCGTAAAACACTTTTTGAATGTCATGTTAGTACAAGCTACACATCCACCACATCAAGATGAATATGTTACTATTAGTCTAGTTATTAGGCTAATAGTAACAGTACTGAACTAAATCAAACAAAAATGATACTTAATTTACCTGAAACAAATATTTCATGTTTCAATTAAGTTGCATAACGACGAGAAATTAACAATGTTATGGACTGTAGCAGAAAAAGAGAATATATCCATGCAACTAACACACTGAGGAGGCTAGCTGAAGGACATTTCACCTTTGAAAAGAGCATTACCCCAGAAATGTTCTACTAGAGTACAGCATACACACAAGTGGCAATGTCACTCCCACCTGGCAAGAAAGCGATGCGATGAACTCCAACCCTGGCATCCCAGTAACTGGCTTTGTCAAAACTGCATCGAACCGTTTACACGCTCATGCACAAACACACACACACACACACGCAAACACTACCACAGACGAGTCCTCCCCGCGGGACGCGGAGCGGCACATGGAGAGAGCCTGGTACCTGTAAGGGATCCAGTCGGAGGACAGTTTGGAGCTCATGTCTGTCAGTCACTCTGCGGGCCAACGCTGCCGTCTGGGGGGCTGGGCTGAGGGGGGCTGGGGGGCGGGGGGGGGGCCTGCGACAGCAACAGAGGCACCAACGCGGGCAGCCGGGGGGTCTGGCGACAACGATCACAGCGACACAGACCGCACAGCCGGCTCATTCTCTGAACACTGCCCCCCTCTCTCTCTCTCTCTCTCTCTCTCTCTCTCTCTCCGCTTCACCCTGTGGCTCTGTCTCGGCGCTCCGCAGTTACGTCCTCTGGAGCCTGGCTCTGGGGCTGGAGATAACTACCGATCCAGGAAGGACAGACGGGCGGGCGCGCTCCTCTGTGGTCCACCCCGAGCGCGGAGGAAAACCTTGTCTCTCGATCTCCTCACCCTCGTGTGCACGCGTGCTCTCGATCTGCACCTCGGTCTCTCTCTCTCACGTACCCTCCTCTGCTCACGCTCCAGCGCTCTCTACCACTCTATTGGTCCTACTCTCGTTTTTGTTGGAACGTTCTCTTCCCCCTCCTCTCTCTCGCTCTTCCCGCTCCTCTCTCTCTCTTCCCGCTCCTCTCTCTCTCTCTCTCTCTCTCTCTCTCTCGATCTCTCTCTCCCTCGTTATCTCTCTGGCTGCATCAGTAGAACAGCACACAGACTTGAGGAGGAGGAAGCAGGTAACATCGGATCCCTTTGTCTAGGTCCTTTGATGTGAGCTGTGCCTCCCTTCCAGTGTTCGTTCTCCCCGTCGCTCACCCTGCTCTCTCTCTCTTTCTCGCGCTCTCTCTCTCTCGCTCTTATTCGCGCTCTCTCTCCCTCTCTCTTTCTCGCGCTCTCTCTCTCTCTCTTTCTCGCGCTCTCTCTCTCTCTCTCACTCTCTCTCTCTCTCTCTCTCTCGCTCTCTCTCCCTTCCTCTCTCTATCTTGAGGACACACATTCCTCACCGCTGGAGGGACATAAAGCACGGACGCAGACGTGTTTTCTGGGGCTTGATATATGTATTCTACCCGGGTAAAGAGCGTTAGCATATGAACGAGAAGACCTGTGCTAAGAGCCAGCAAAAGATATTCACACACACACACACACACACACATTTGTCCATTTCAGCCCCCTGTACATCCCTTTCAACATCTTGAAATAAACACATCCCTTTCTTAGTACTCCGAGGCTTAAAAACATCTTTCACTAGGAAAATAAATCGATTCCATTTTTTGCAAGGTTTTATGCCATTTCATTTCAATGTAAGATCAATGTCCTGTAAATGTCAACAAGCTTGCGTGAACAGGAACCTGCTGTAATACAATATAGAATATTTTCATCAATATGGCTGTGCATGTAAGGGTAGAACTGCATCTAATCAACTGTCTTTTCCCCACAACATCCTGAGGCACTCTGTGTTTTTCACTGTATTTCATCATGTGTGTGAGTATGTATGTTTGTGTGAATGTGTGTGCGAGCGTGTGTGTGTGTCTGTGCCCTCATCTCTCTGAGTGTCACAGTCAGTCATTGTGATTTAGTGCTAGCTCAGTGAACCAGGCCGTCCTGATATTCTACAGAGCTGCCAGACCCTTCTCTGAACCACAACACACATATGCAACACAACACACATATGCAACACAACACACATGCAACACACATATGCAGACACACATATGCATACACACACATATGCAACACACACATATGCAGTACACACACATATGCAGTACACACACATATGCAGTACATTTACATTTATTCATTTAGCGGACGCTTTTATCCAAAGCGACTTCCAAGAGAGAGCTTTAACAAAAGTGCATAGCACACTGATCATAACAACGAGATATCCCCAAACATTGCAGGTAGTCAGACATGAAGCATACATTGTGAAAAAAATAAGTGCCAAAGGGAAGAATCATAAGAGCATGTAGTGTAGCATGTAGAGCAGTACACACACATATGCAGCACACACACATATGCAGTACACACACATATGCAGTACACACACATATGCAGTACACACACATATGCAGTACACACACATATGCAGTACATGCATATACATATTGGACAGAATGTAACTCTGTGGTTTAGAACTCAGTCTGTCTCCTATTTTGGCATACATTAATGTAGAGAATAAGTGAAGGTCAGATCTGTAATGGGTTTAGATACACAGCCGCATCGACATGCAACACACTCGCATCGAGATTACATTCGATTCGCAAAATAAGCGACGTTAATAACTTTGATACAGAGGTCTCAACGTGTCTGAGAGGTAAACGCTGGCAATTTTGGGGGGGCACTTTGACATCTTCCCTCAATTATGTATGGTGTGTCTTGTAGTCAGGACTCACTGAAGCACCACAGCAGGCTGGTTGTCTAGACTCCACAGCCGTGGCACCAACAAAGCGCTATAGCAACACAGACATCTACAGCACTACGGATATAGAGGGGGGGAGGGAGGGGGGTTGAGGGGATGGGGAAGCCGGTGACACTTTCAAGAGCAGGACACTGACTTCAACTTCATCAGCGTCATTGTCATGGCCACAAGCGATGTGCTGTGTACTACAGACTGTGAGGTGTCTACCTGTGCTTTCGTGCGTGTAGATATAGGTTATACCAGTACCTGTCTATTACTGAGTGTAGATTTAGCTTCTATCAGTACCTGTGTATTAGTGAGTTTAGATAGTACATATAGGTTGTATGAGTACCTGTGTATTAGTGAGTTTAGATAGTACTTGTAGGTTGTGTCAGTGCCTGTGTATTAGTGAGTTTAGATAGTACATATAGCTTCTATCAGTACCTGTGTATTAGTGAGTTTAGATAGTACATATAGGTTGTATGAGTACCTGTAGTAGTAGTAGATTTTATTTGGACATGGACATGACAATGTCATTGGACGAACCAGATGCATTGTTTACAGTGTGTTAGCATAAATGCTAGTTTACAACACCTGTCCACAGGAGGCTTTTTTAAAAACAACAAAATAAACTAAACAAAACAGAAACAAAATCAAATAGGCCTACTGATAAAAAAACTGATAATTAAAAGTAAAAATGCAGAATACAATAGAGTACAGAGCAGCAATATAATGAGTCAAATATATATAGGCTACGTAGAGTAAAACAAAGGCAGCATGATCAAACAATAAACCAGTTGTAAATTATTTGTGTGAGCACTGTTGATTTGATTTGAGCCGTTGTTTAAGTTCTCTGTTAAAAGTGTTGCTATTAGTCTCTAGTTTTAGACTAGTGGGCAAGAGGTTCCACCTGTGTATTAGTGAGTTTAGATAGTACATATAGGTTGTAGTAGTACCTGTGTATTAGTGAGTTTAGATAGTACATATAGGTTGTGTCAGTGCCTGTGTATTAGTGAGTTTAGATAGTACATATAGGTTGTGTCAGTGCCTGTGTATTAGTGAGTTTAGATAGTACATATAGGTTGTGTCAGTACCTGTGAATTACTGAGTTTAGATGTTGGTTATATCAGTTGTGTGTATCAGTGAGTGTAGATACAGTTTTGACCTGTACCTGTGTGCTAGGAAGCGTAGATGTAAGTTACATCAGTTGTGTGCGCGCTGTGATATGTCTGAGGGGCAAACATGATGAGTGTCTCTCCTGAGAGCCAGGTGTTAAAGCCGGGCTGGTAAATATTTGATAGTGGAGGGAGTCTTTTGATCTGGGGGCTACGGCCATGACGGAGCCAGCAGGGGGCCCTTCTTCATCCTCATCCTAACGCTCTCTCCTCTCCCTCCATCCACTGTCACGTGACCAGAAAGGAAATTGAATCAGCAGCGGGAAATAGCAAACAGCACAGGGCGGAACACATATTCAAGAGTACTGGATGGGATTCTATTTAAGAGATTAACGTTTGACGTAAACAGGGCAGCCATGTGTCTGCTGCCTGTCTCGGGGCTGGCACTGAAGGTGATTGGAGGATAGCATTGGGATAATGGGGAGGCTGGGGGCCTGTGGGGGCAGGGGGGAGAGGGGGTGCTATCCTCAGACAGACAGGCTGCTACAGACATGAGCACAGGAGGAGAACAACGTAAATAATGGAATAGTTCAATCTGGCACACACCACGACGAGCCATGCCAACTAAATGAATTACTTTCACCCCCTCGTTACGGGAGTGCGTGTGTGCTTTGTTCGTGCCACAGTGTGTGTGTGTGTGTGTTTTTGTTTGGTATATTGCACATGGATGGGTGTGTGTCTGTGTACGGGACGGGGTCTGTGTGTTCAGTGTGTGTGTGCGTGTTTGTGTGCAGGTGTAGGTGAATGGTTATGTGTGGGTGTTGATTAATCAGATATACTATTACTTTGAACCCCATCTCATTATGGTAATCAAAAAACACACTCCCCCCATCTTTTGAAAGTAGCATGCTACAATACTCTAGCCTTCAGCTCATTTACTGAATATAGAATACCTCATTCAAGTAAATCATACTCGATAGCTGCATTTATACAAAGCACGGTGGGCAACAACCTACAGTAGAACTGCTGTTTTGGGTCTTTATCTAGGCAGATTGCAGATGGTTTATGATCAGAAGAGCGAAGCTGAAGAGAGCTGGAGGAGAGAGTGTCTGAGAACAGCGCCGCTCGCGGATCCTTCACACCCCTGAAGACAAGACCTCTTCAAACCCCACTGATTACATTACGTATTCCAACAGGAGCTACCTACAAGCACCTGTTTACAAAAAAAGAAGAAGAAAAAAAAACAATCCCATGGATTATGTCTCCATCGGCTACAAATAGATTTTAGAGTGTGTCTGTCTCGGCGTGCCTCAACACACTCTTTTAATGAGCTCAATAACAAATGTCCAGAGTCCATTTTCACCCATGTGGTCCATTGTAAATGGATCCAGTGATGGGAATATTGATTGGAATTATACACACCAATTTCAACTGCATAAAGCTATAGATTGTGTTTGGTTCATTCAGTCACTGGAGTTCCAGTTTTGTAAATCTGTCTAACGATCTACATACAGTATTGCCAATTGTTATTGTTTACTTCTGCAGCTCGGTGTGATGGGGGAGTGATTACACACAACTGGAGCAGAGAAAGATGAAAGCTGCTTGTGGCACTTTCATTACGGGAAGAAATTGTAAATTAATTGCATATGCTAATATAAGTGGAAACCATCCTGGCAGAGGTTTGGTGATGGCAGGGGCCCAGAAAGCAGTTTCCGAGGGTGTCCTGGAGGGATTGAATACAAACAGAGGCATCCTTATTTCAAGCTGAGAAGTAAATCTCTCAGCTTTAGCGACTTTGAGGCTCTGTTTGTCTGTATCTATGTGTGTCTGTCTGTGCCCCCCCCTGTGTATCTGTGTGTCTCTGTGTGCTTCTATGTGTTTCTTTGTCCGTATCTGTGCGCATCTGTGTGTGTGTGTGTGTGTGTGTGTGTGTGTGTGTGTGTATGTGTGTGTGTGTGCGTGTGTGTGTGTGTGTGTGGGTGTGTGTGTGCGCACGTGTGTGGGTGTGTTTGCACAGACGTGTGTGCATGAGTCTGAGGTGAAGTGAATGGAGGTGCTGGCTGTGGCCCAGTATTGATTGGCCGTGACGTGCTCAGTGTTCTCAGTGGTAAACAGCAGTGGTCTGGCTGAGGGTGACATTCAAGGCTCATTCACAGACGGCTTCTTCTGCGGAGGCAGGTCCAGGGACCACAGACTCTGCAAATATCACTCACTCTACAAAGACTATAACTTGAAAGAAAACCTCCTCCTGATTTCCTCAGTCTGGCATTTTTTTTAATCCTGTGGCAGAAAGACACAGACACACACAAGCCTTCCGTTGTCTAAAAATCTGGAATGTGCCCAATAGCTGTGCACCTTCAATAGAAATGTCTGCGTATCTAGGCTTGCCCAGCCGTTAAAGCCCAGGTGGTCAGGTTTAATCACAGAACATCTGGCAGAGAGAACAAGGTGACCTCAAAACCATCACCACCTCGTCACACACAGTATCTCCTCATCACCAGTCAGATGTCCTTGGGCAAGGCACTTCACCCTACTTGCCTCGGGGGGATGTCCCTGTACTTACTGTAAGTCGCTCTGGATAAGAGCGTCTGCTAAATGTAAATGTAAATCATACCCAGGAGCAATGTGTGAATTGGCAGCAATACGAAAACATCTGCCATCAGGATATGCAACAGGGAGACCACTGTCACTGAGCAACAGTGTGACCTCCACTCCACTGTTTCTTCCTCCTGCCACCACCGCCCCCTTTCTACACTCACAGTCATCTATGCTGGGATCCTAAAGGCAGGATCGGAGGTCCATATCACGGGGGCCTGCTGGGTTAACATGGTGGGCTGTGGGCTAACATGGTGGCTGTGGGTTAACATGGTGGGCTGTGGGTTAACATGGTGGGCTGTGGGTTAACATAGTGGGCTGTGGGTTAACATAGTGGGCTGTGGGTTATGGCTGTGGGCTAACATGGTGGGCTGTGGGTTAACATAGTGGGCTGTGGGTTATGGCTGTGGGCTAACATGGTGGGCTGTGGGTTAACATAGTGGGCTGTGGGTTATGGCTGTGGGTTAACATGGTGGGCTGTGGGTTAACATAGTGGGCTGTGGGTTATGGCTGTGGGTTAACATGGTGGGCTGTGGGTTAACATAGTGGGCTGTGGGTTATGGCAGTGGGTTAACATGGTGGGCTGGGGGTTAACATGGTGGACTGGGGGTTAACATGGTGGGCTGTGGGTTATGGCAGTGGGTTAACATGGTGGGCTGTGGGTTAACATGGTGGGCTGTGGGTTAACATGGTGGGCTGTGGGTTAACATGGTGGACTGGGGGTTAACATGGTGGGCTGGGGGTTAACATGGTGGGCTGGGGGTTAACATGGTGGGCTGGGGGTTAACATGGTGGACTGGGGGTTAACATGGTGGGCTGTGGGTTATGGCAGTGGGTTAACATGGTGGGCTGGGGGTTAACATGGTGGACTGGGGGTTAACATGGTGGGGCTGGGGGTTAACATGGTGGGCTGGGGGTTAACATGGTGGGCTGTGAGTTAACATGGTGGGCTGGGGGTTAACATGGTGGGCTGTGGGTTAACATGGTGGGCTGTGAGTTAACATGGTGGGCTGGGGGTTAACATGGTGGGCTGTGAGTTAACATGGTGGGCTGTGGGTTAACATGGTGGGCTGTGGGTTAACATGGTGGGCTGGGGGTTAACATGGTGGGCTGTGAGTTAACATGTTGGTGTGGAAGACATCGATGTATGTCTCACTCTCCACTCAAACAGTGAAGTTCCGGTACTGGGTTTATTGTATTAGACAACCAGCTGACTG
>CAEFZP010001563.1:265000-295182 GCA_903064625.1 Mallotus villosus
TGGATGGCAGAGAGAGATTACAGTGGCAGGATGGATGGCAGGGAGAGATTACAGTAGCAGGATGGATGGCAGGGAGAGATTACAGTAGCAGGATGGATGGCAGAGAGAGATTACAGTAGCAGGATGGATGGCAGAGAGAGATTACAGTAGCAGGATGGATGGCAGGGAGAGATTACAGTAGCAGATGGTAGAATTTGAGCCAGACTGAGGGAATGTCTAACAGAACGTTTACTATGAGTACCTTTCAGGAGCTGGGTACACACACACACACACTGCACACACACATACACACACCACACACATACACACCACACACATACACACCCCCCACACACACACAGTCACCGCTCCCCCTCCTCTATGTCAACATACAAACTGAACCTCCGAGCCGAACCGAGGGCATGCATAAAACATGATTTGGATTAGGAAATGTCATCTGGAGGAAGAAGTGTCCCCATGTCCCAGCGAGGCCCCAAGATGGACTCCCACTCCACACCGACGACACTGCAGCCGCACAAACAAGACATCCGCAAGTATCCGAACACAGACAAACAATACGTCCAAGCGGACCATGTTCAGCCCCGATTTCTTGGAGGAGTCCTACTTTACATGGCCTATTTATCCTCTCAAAGACGAAAATACAGACTTTTTGTTCGATGGTAAATTGCTGCGCAGACTAGCATGGCCAGGGTGAAGTTTATGACGTGGATGTCTTGCCCGGGAAGCCTAGGCCACACCTGTTCTTCTATCATTAGATTCAAGGTGCGTATCCCATTAGTAACAGAATGGATCCAGAAGTCACACCCCCCAGCCCCTCAGACGGAGGGGGGTGCTGTGCCGTCCTCTCCCCCCCCAGCCCCTCAGACGGAGGGGGGTGCTGTGCCGTCCTCTCCCCCCCCAGCCCCTCAGACGGAGGGGGGTGCTGTGCCGTCCTCTCCCCCCGTCTCCCCTCAGATGGAGGGGGGTGCTGTGCCGTCCTCTCCCCCCCCAGCCCCTCAGACGGAGGGGGGGTGCTGTGCCGTCCTCTCCCCCCGTCTCCCCTCAGATGGAGGGGGGTGCTGTGCCGTCCTCTCCCCCCCGTCTCCCCTCAGATGGAGGGGGGTGCTGTGCCGTCCTCTCCCCCCGTCTCCCCTCAGATGGAGGGGGGTGCTGTGCCGTCCTCTCCCCCCCCAGCCCCTCAGATGGAGGGGGGTGCTGTGCCGTCCTCTCCCCCCGTCTCCCCTCAGATGGAGGGGGGTGCTGTGCCGTCCTCTCCCCCCCCCAGCCCCTCAGATGGAGGGGGGTGCTGTGCCGTCCTCTCCCCCCGTCTCCCAGGCTATCTTTAGAGGGCGTGACGTCCACATCTCACACCTGCCCAGCTGAGCGCTGACGCCACGCGAACATCTCCACAGCGTTAGAGCCCTGACGCCACGGGAACATCTCCACAACGTTAGAGCCCATACACTGTCAGCACCCACTTCTCTCACATATTAGTTCTCTCTCCAGGACATAGTGCGCGTGCGAGTCTACGATCTGTAATATCATCTCATTGTCATCAACAGGAGCTACGGTCATCTTGGACAATCATACTGAACACATCAGGGGATGGGGGATAGGGAATAGATATGAGTTCGTTGGTCAGAGCATTTGATGACAGATCAGAGGTTGCATGATCAAATCCCCCTCTGGAAGTGGCTTTGGATGAAAGCATCTACTGAATTAATACATTGTTGTTATAATTATTATCACTCATTATCGCTACTCCTCTTGTTCGAGATCAGTATGAAGGAATCGCACGATCCACCAGCTCAACGTGTCTAAATACGGGGCGCGATGTCTCCAGTATGCAGACAGGAGACATGGTGATCCTGCAGTGTGGTTGGCTCACAGCACACAGCATGCTGTTCTGTGGCCAGGAGTTGATTACTCCTCCTGTGCTTGCTGTTTCCATGGCAGCAATTAAGCTTGCGTGGTTGTTATGGCACAACAAAATATTCATCTATCTTCTAAGGGCCTCTTTAAATATTCTCAAGATATGACGAGGTGTTTACGATTTCTGGAGAACAGCGAGTGAACTGGACACAATGGCATCTAACATAGAGTGAAAGTATGCTGCTTTACTAATGTACATCTTTAAATTAACATATCGTGTCCTTTTTGTCCTTCCTTTTGTACCCAGCCTTTCTGTCACACAGCATCTGAAAACCTGCATGTTGTTTTGTCAGTCTCCATTACATTGCCTACAGCACCATCTTGTGGCTAACTGTTACATTTGAATAGATTTAATGCGAAAATTACACATTGCATGGATTTACATGTAATCAAATAGATCAAAAAACATTCCCCCTGAATGTTTGTAAATGGCTGGCTTGACAGATTGATAATATGCAATGCTTGCATGTGTTGTGTGTGTGCGGGTGTGTGTGTGTGTGTGTGTGTGTTTGTGCATATGTGTGTGTGTGCATGTCTGTGCGAGTGTGTTTGTGTGTGTGCGTGTGTGTGTGTGGGTGTGTGTGTTGGGGTGGGGGTGTGGGTGTAAATAGGATGATGTCTTCTCTCTACATCAGTCTACACCTCCTGAAAAAGGCATCTCACTGGGTTGCTCTTGTTACCGTGGCAACCACAGACAAATTATCACCCCCCCCAATAGCAGAAAATTCACACATCACCTCAATATAGCATGCACGTGCATACGCACACACACACACCTCATATCCTGTAGCAGCCAAATTAAGGAATGACTGAGGTGTGGAAAGGGTGTATACAAACTGCTACTGGTAGGTTATTCTGAACCATGGGCTATAATACTGTATGTTCTTGATCACTATGTTGCTGGTAACTGATGACGCATGTACTGGTAATATTAATAACAAAACCACATTGACCAACCAAAACCCAGAACCCAGATCTATTTTATGTGGACTACAACCTTCCTTCACATCTTTGATTAATGCATCAATGCCAAATAAGATTGCAATCCATTAATCTGCAGCACATCTTCCATCAAACACACTCATACACACACACACACACACACCCCAACACACACACACACACACACTCATACACACACACACACACACACACACACACACACACAAAGATAATCACCCACAGTAGCTGTTTTCTTTTGACCACAAGAGGGACAGAGACATCAGGAAACACACCAGAAGGAACGAGGCGCCAAAACGTTTGTCCAGAAGAGGGCGCTGCTGTACAGGACACACCAGGGTCCTGTGCCAGAGCCACACATGAGCACCAAAATATGGAGCATCAAATATCCTGGGGATTGACACCATACGTGTACACTTGCATTTAGACTCTACTGACTTGAGACAAGGTCACAAGTTTCCAGATATAAGTTACAGACATGTATTTCTGGATGATATCATACGAACAACTGTGCAGTGTATGTGAATGTGGCTTTCCCTGATTTATGTCATTGCCCTATCATGACAACCCTACAGAACAGACTTTGTGTCCGAGCCTTCACGTGTGTATTTTCGTGTGATGTGATTGGACAGATATGCAGCCTATCACACAGTTGCTCCATCCTCCTTCCAGAACCCCATCATGCGATGAGCAGTATCCAGCGGCACTTAGCATGCAGCGTGTCCACTCACAGATCCACTCCTCAGGAAGAACAAGGAGGGAACGGAAGACGCAGAGAGCTCTCACACACACACTCACACACACACACACACATTCACACCCACACACACACTCCTTCTCACATGTGCTCATACCCCACCACCACACGCACACAAAAGCATCGCTGGTCTTTCTCCACATCCCCCATCATCTTCACCTGTTCCACCATGATTGTTCACCATGGCAACAATCTCCATGGGTACCGCACACAGACTCGCACGCTCCCATGCACGTGCTGGATGGGGGGAGATCAGGGACCCTTTGTGGTAAACACAGAAAAATTGGTTGTCCAGAGAAAGAGAGATGAATGACGACAATGAACAATAGGAGAGGGGCAGGCGCAGGGGGGAGGGGCAGAGTGGAGGAATACCGTCTCAGCCTTCTACCACAGGTCTCTTCTAGTTTCTAAATCAAGTCAAATCAAATGAAAGTGGATTTATTAGTGTAAATACATAGTCTACAGGATGAATGTTTTGCGGCTCCTTCAACAGTACTTACTCGACAGTACTTACAGAAAATGTGTTGCTGCTGCCCCTTATATTATATAATATATTCCTTATATTCTCCTATCGAAGGCCTTGCGTGCGTGTGTCTGTGTGAGTGTGTGTGTGTACGTGTGGCAGTGTGTGTGTGTGTGCGTGTGCATGGGTGTGTGTACATGTGTGTGGATGTGTTTGTGTGTGTGGATGTGTGTGTGTGTGTGTGTGCAGGTCAGACACACCTGGAGCATACAGTCCACGGTGATGGCAGCGTTCTCTAAAGCTCCGGTCCAAACCCATCTGATGTGCTCCATTTCCAGCGCTGCTCCTGGTCACAGACCACCTGCCAGCAGATGGCTGCTTGGGGATGCTTCAACAACACCAGGTCTGCTTTCAGACAACAGGGGGGCGAAAGACGCGTCAACCGAACAAATTGACCTTTGAAATACAAACCCCACCTCTTTAATTAGAGAGCACCTTCATGTACTGGGAGGAAATGGGGAGGGAGGAGGCCTTAGGTGTCGCTTTGCTAGTCGTATGTGTCGTTGTGTTCTGTATTCTCTCTCTCTCTCTCTCTCTCTCTCGCTCTCTCTCTCTCTCTCTCTCTCTCTCTCTCTCTCTCGCTCTCTCTCTCTCTCTACCTCTCTCTCTCTACCCACCTCCCTCTCTCTCTCCTTCTCCCTCTCTCTCTCTCTCCCTCCCTATCCCTGACTCTCTCTCTCTCTCTACCTCTCTCTCTCCCTCTCTAGGTTTGTTCCAATCTCTTAGCCATCTGTAACTGAGTGGTTTATCCTTCTCTAATGAGCTATGTGTTCCTCCTCCTGCCCCCTCATTTGTGTGCCTGTCTCTGCTGGGTGAAACCAGCCGCTGCTTCACAGATGAGGTGTATCATCACGTCACAGTGGGAGAACGTGGAGCACGCGTTCCCCCGGGCCCTGGAGGACCGAACGCAGACAACGACACAACCTGGAGGATCACCCGTCCCACACACACATACACACGTGCTTAGGCAGGCACGCACACACACACACACACACACATACACACTCTCATGAGCGTACACACACACACACACATGCACACACATCCCATACACACACCCACACATACACTGTACAAGCACACACACTCCATGGAGACCAAAATACTTAAATGTCAAAGGAGTGGAAGGAAGGATGAGGCTACTGGGAAATCTGTTTCCTGTGCAGTAATGACTGTTGATTGGATTGGCTGTTTGGAGGAAGTAGAAACCTCACTGGTGCAGAATAGACAGAAGAAGGCAGGGAACCAGTAGGAGAACACAGACCACTGTACATCAGGTGTCGTTGGCATGCAGTCAAATATCACATCTCCACAGTAACCTCTCTCGACAACCATTTGTCAATCAACAGAGAACAGCTACAACGCTAAATCTCTCATTCCAATATGACTTCAGTTCATCTAGCTGTCCACCCAGTTCTGACTGACAGCTCACTGTTTCCAGAGTCATACTGTCTCCAGGTTCAGCACCAGACAGACAGACAGCCAGGGTGGCAGGCAGACAGGCAGGAGACAGGCAGACAGTCAGGCAGTCAGGCAGGCAGGCAGTCAGGCAGGTCAGTCAGGCAGGCAGGCAGGCAGGCAGGCAGGCAGGCAGGCAGGCAGGCAGGCAGGCAGGCAGGCAGGCAGGCAGGCAGGCAGGGAGGGAGTGTGCTGGGAGAGTGCTGCCACAGCGGTCTGTCCAGTGATGGGATCAATGCAGCAGTTTAAATGTGCTTGAATTATAGATTCACACAAGCAGCTGCGGGCAAAAGCCTCATTTAGAAAATGAACAGAAAATTGATGTTCACGACAATGGACACAATGGAAATCAAAATCCCAAATCGTAAATAACTACACATGCATAATATATGGAGATCCTTTTTCATTCTATCGCGCAACAGAAAGGCACAAAACAAGGCCTAAAGGCTGGAAGAAAAAGTCTGGAACACGGCCAACATTGGCGTAGCCGAGGGGCACAGCTGGGTCGGTCTCTGCCCCCACGCCTCCCCCTCCTCCAGAGCACCTGCTGCGGCCGGCAGGACTCCTCCGGCGCGTGACGCTAACCTGCTCTGGCACGGCAGACAACCTGCAGCACCGTTTCACCAGGGGAAGGCCGAGGCAGCTCCTTTCCTCATCCTCCTCCCCTGCCTCCGCATCTTCACTGACTCAGCCCCGAGCCCACTCCACGACCATTAGAATGTCCTGTCTTCGAGAACAACAACTTAAAAAACTTCCGTGGCACGCCTGCGCGCTGATTGCAATCTGCGTTCTCATTGAGTGAGTCATGGCTGGGGACAAACGTGTGCTGTCAGCTCCCACACTGTGGGTGTGTCACTGCGCGACTTTCATTCGAATGCAATGATCACACACGTGTGTGTCGTGTTGGTTTCTGCGATGCTGTACGGTATCTTAGCAACATTTTAAGTACTGTTCTGTATGTGGAGGGATTTTATTTCCAGGGGACGAAAGCTCGTTTGTAAACGTTGTCTCTTTCACTTGCAAGTGTTTGAGGCATTAGCAGTTTGCCATTTATTATGCAAGTCCATTCATCCTTGAGGTGCTTTGCAACAGGGGTGCTGTTCACCTTGAGGGATCTGTTGAGGCCAGCAACGGTAGCAGTATGAGTGCTAAGCAGCACTTGGAATATGTGGCTACATACGTTCATGTTGTCCTTACTTTCCATCCGAAACTTGTCACTAAATGATTCATTGCATCCTTGAAAAATGGTTCCCTCCATTTGTTCACAACAGTAGAGAGACTGGAGGCGAGTTCTGCTGATGAAGAGCCAAATCAATACAGTGTGAAACCATGCGTAGCATCCTAATACGGTGTATATGACAAACCACTCAGTAGTGGCTACGCCAATCACACAAACTTATTTTCATTGGTCTGTGTTACAAACCTAACCCAAACAGGTTACAACCCAGAGTCCTCAAGTCCAAGCATTATCTTGCTGACCTGTACTCTCTCTCTGTCTCTCTCTCTCTCTCTCTCTCTCTCCCTCTCTCTCCCTCTCTCTGTCTCTCTCTCTCTCTCTCTCTCTCATCTCTGTCTCTACCCGCACTACGGAGAGCCAGGAAGGACACCCTCTCTATTTTCCTCTTTCTGTAACTCATGAGGGACCAGTAGCTTCACCCTGGATCAGTTGCCTGGAGCTGAGCGCATCCCATCCCATTCAGGCTGACCCCGCGGCCTGGCCGAGCCCATTTTTAATGCAACATGCAGACATTGGCATTCACAACGCGCACTCCCATTCACAGACGGAGTGCGGTAATAGGAAGAGCACACAACTCAGTGTCGATCGGTCATCACTCAGATCCTTCACATCAGAGAGGAACATGTTTCAAAGGGTGCCGAGCAAAAAGAGATTATCACAGCAATACCAGGCATAAGGACCCTAGACAGGTTGAACGCTCCCTCTCTCTCTCTCTCTCTCTCTCTCTCTCTCTCTCTCTCTCTCTCTCTTCCTCTCCCTTCGACTATCTCATTCTCTTCCTCTCTCTTGTTTTCGCTCTCTGTCTCTGTCTCTGTCTCTGTCTCCGTTATTTGTGTGGTTGCCACGGACAGCTTGCTTGGGGAACTGGCAAAGAAAAGAGTCAAGAGTGAGAAGGATGAACCTCATCCTCATGTATGTTTAAACTGCACACCTCCGTTTCCCGCACAGTAATCATCTGCATCAGCATTCACGCCTTCACTGTGCGACTCAGTCACGTTCCGAGAACACTGAGCAGAACTGCTGGAAAGGACACTTTCAGCACTGTGATTCAAACGCAAAAGGAATAAGAACTTGTCTCCACATGCCTTTGCTTACAGTAAAACCAAACCTCTCCCGTTCCTACAGTTGAGACACTGTGCCAACCTGCAATGGTGAAAAGACTCCATTATTTATCCCCTTTATTTTCCTTCTGGCCCAGAGTGGCTGTTAGACAGCTACATGCTCTTCGGAGCCCGAACAAAGAACAGAGAATCAGACTGACTCTTTATTGTGACCAGCCCTTGTGTTCTGTGGAGCCTTTTGAAGTCTATACGTCAGGTGACAAAGTGGTCAAAACAAAACACACAAGGTTATCAGGGGCGGTATCCCCTAGTTACTGCCATGATGTAGCCAACTACCCAGACCCATGTTCACATTGCATGTATTCTTCTTGTTCTCCAAACACTGTATTCCCTTTGAATACAGGGAAAACTGCCATCAACAATGGAGAATGAAATGAAGCTCTCCTATTTATTGTATGTACTCCTAAGACATAATTGTATTCATTCAGTGAAGGCAACAGCCAGCCATTATAATCAAGGTCTCTGACTGTCCGCTAAATGGCATGAATGTATTCATATACTTTTGCCAAGCTGTTTCGCTGCTCTTTAACTAAGAAGCACTGCGACAGTCAATGATATTACTGAGATAAATACTTCGCTATTGTTAGAAAACGAGAAATTGACACTTACTGTAAAATGTCGGTGTCTGGAACAGAGTGCTGTAGATTCTCAGAGAGCAGGAAGGGTAAAAAGACAGTTATTTACGGCTAAACCTGAATGTCACCTCAATTTCCCACACGACAGAGGTCACAGCGTGTTACTCATGTTTTCTGTTGAGTATGAATGTGACTGTTGCCAACTGACACATGGAAACCATGTAAGGGAATTAAACTGAAGTTAAACAACAAAACAACGTACTTGCACAATAATGCAGCGAGGTTGAAGGTGAGAAAACAACTACCAGCCACCAACATGACGTAAAAGAGAAAGAAAATCCTCGATGGCATTTTTCAGACTGGAACATCCTGAACATCACACCTGAGTCTTCAACTGCGTCATGGAAACAACAGAACAACCAGCCACCCTCCGTTGTAACCTGAGGGGTGTAACGATTGAACAAATTCACACCGTACCAGCAGAAGAACACACAAGCACACAAACACCCACACAAATACACACAGAGTACACACAGACATACATCAGCACCACCATAGGTGGGGAACCCCCAAGGATGTGACATTTTCACCCGGAGACTGAGTGAACTACCCCCGAGTACCTCCCCATCAACAGCTTCCTGATGAGAGGACAGGGACTGGAATCCACATGAGCCTCTCATTCTCACCCTCCTGCCTGGATTCTAGTCTGCTTCCGTTCAGTTACCACCTCCAAATTTCAGGTTTCACAAATCGAAAGCATGCAGACCACGATTTTCACTCTAAGTTGCAAATACGGATCAGAGGTGATGCATGCAGTGTCTGGTGTGGTCTCGGATCTAGATGTATGCCCGGTGGTATTTACATACAATAATTGTCAACACTGATGCTGCAGCGCATCACCACATGTACAGAACATAAGACAGACAGACACACACACACACTCACATCTAGATGTGCAAAGCATGGAGCCTGATACTGTATGTGTGTACCGTCCCCATAGTCCTTCGACACCACTGAACATCTACTAAAGACGCTTCCCAGTGCCCCTAGAGAACCTGGCACTGTCTGGTCTTGCAGCTAGCATCCAAACACTCCTAGAGAACCTAGCACTGTCTGGTCTTGCAGCTAGCATCCAAACACTCCTAGAGAACCTAGCACTGTCTGGTTTTGCAGCTAGCATCCAAACACTCCTAGAGAACCTAGCACTGTCTGGTCTTGCAGCTAGCATCCAAACACTCCCGCAGTCACCCCTGACTCACTGTCAAACGCATCCGAAAAACATACACTTTTGGCAATCAATGTGATTGAGAACATTCATCATGACAGTTGCCAAACTGACCGTCAAATTTTCTCTTTTTCCGACAGCACTGTTGAGTCATTGCCTCAGTCAGGCTTGAACTGAGGAATGTACTCAAATCCTAACTCCTAACAGCTTGGATCTCAGTGAGACATTCTGATAATAGTAAAAGTGTAAATCAAATTCAGATGCAGCCTGAACTGATAATAAGCTAATTTAGTCCCAGGAGTGAATTCCTTGAACATCCTCTCCATTTGGAGCTTCTTGCTAATTAGCAAATCAGTTTTTCAGACGTACAGTGGCTTGAATATGCAGTGAGATCCCCATAGTGTAAACCTCAGGCCCAGTGCAGGCCTGTCTGATTGCAGGCTGTGATTAGTAAAGTGCACCAAGACATCTCCGGGCTGGGCTCAGGGCAGCCTAATCCTCTCCATATTCTGTACTTCAGCAGAAACATCTGCCACAATTCATTGCCTGAGACAAACAACAACAATGTCGTCCCTGGGAGTCCTAGTCTCCCTTCACCACAGGTTCATCAGATGGGATCCAATCAAGAAGAAAATACAGGCTTTACGTAATATAAACAATTTCGACCACATGATTTGTGCTGTGCTCTACTGTGTTTGGGTCAGAGAGATGAATGGGTTTAGTATTGAGTCGGAGTCACAGTAGTGATCAGAAGCTGAGCCAGCCCATTCCCCAGAGACTTCAGGATCTATATGAAGGTTTAAATGCTGTTGATGAATGGTGCTGCTGACACCAGCATCCACCATCATTACTGCCACAGCCATACAAAGTCCTGCAGGGGCTTAGATATGTGGATAGACGGACGGACATATTGATGTCCAGACGTACGGACAAACAGATACCAGACAGACAGACAGACAGAGACAGAGGTGCTTGAGCTAAGAGCACAGAGGAGGAGGAACTCTTGTGGAGGAGGGAGAAGGGGGGTTCTTCTTTGAAGATAAGGACTTGTCTTCCCGCCTGGGCTTCCGATACAGCACCAAAGAGCACTGTGACAGGCCCTGGACACAAGCTTCTCTCTGACTGATGTTTTCATTACTGTGGCAGTGAAATTCTGTTGTCCTCAGTTCCCACAAGGGGAATTGTTGGCAAGAGGTATTGATTGCACAGAAAGAAATCAGGTGACGAACACACACACACAAACACACATACTGTAAAGCTACTGTACATGCACTCACAGGAAAACACATCATGTCCTCCATGAAGAGAATAAAGCTCATGTTGAACTTCTGGATGGCTCACAGTGTGATAAGGTCTTATTCGGGGAAATGAACCTCATGCATACTAAATTACGGGTCCAATCCCTCTCAGCTCAAGGATGTGATCTATGCAGTCTTTGAAAGGGAACTGGGATAAAAGTGTCTGCTATATGGATCCACATAATGGAGACCTGGAGTTCCATTACAAGGGACTCATTCTGTTTTCTTAATCAAAAAATCACAAAGATTGAAGACACGAGGGTAATTTTGTGGTGTGGTCATTTCCATCTTCTTCTCCATGCTTCATAATAATTCATTAGTTGCTACATAATCAGTATTCCACAGAAATCATATGTGACATGTAATTACAAGAGGAAGCACAACAGTTTACAACCGCATTGGCCATAGGCAAAGTTGTTTCAGACTTGACGAGATCTCTTGACATTTACGGGTAATTTTCATTGATTTCACATCTTGAATAATGATGAAGATGCATCATCTGGGAGAGAGTGAGCATCTCTTTACAGTGTTTCCTCTGAGCATTTCCACTCCCCAACCCTGGTTTGATGGTTGTGTTCAATGTGATCAAGGGGGATGTGTGTGTGTGGGTGTGTGTGGGGTGTGTGTGTATGTGTATGCGTGTGAGTGTATGTGTGTATGTGTGTGTGTGTGTGTGTGTGTGTGTGTGTACATTCCAGTCCCAAAGACAGACAGACAGAAAGGCAGGCAGGCAGGGAGAAAAGGAGGCAGATCAATGAATGCCTGCAAAAACAGCCTCTCTGTGGACATACAGTAACTGGTCACAGGCCTCTGGATTCCATGAGTAATGAACCAGAGTGCAGCTCAAGGGGGGAGATCCAAGCTTTTAGAAACAGGACTGAGTCTCACCAGGAAGGAGGCAGGCTAGCTGGAGCCGTGCATGTACAACACACAGGATGTTCTTCTTTTAATTCACCCTTCAAATCCCCCAGGAGCAAAGCTCTTTTCATGTGTCATTTAGTGTGGTATGTATGGATCTTCAGACATGTGCTTCCCAGTGGATCTGTTTCTGTGTTTGGGACTTCATGACAAGAGTGCGTGCAGCTGCACACGTCCAGCACATTTAAAAGGCCAGTGCATGATACTGCTAGTGCACATATGGCCGGGAACATCACACGGTTAGAGAATAAAATACCAGCACATAGATGTTAGTCTTCTTAGCTCTCTCTCTCTCTCTCTTTCTCTTTCTCTCTCTCTCTCTCTCTCTCTCTCTCTCTCTATCTCTCTCTCTCTCTCTCTCTCTCTCTCTCCCCCTACTCTCTCTCTCCTCTCTCTCTCTCTCTCTCTTTCTCTCTCCCCATATTGTTTAACAGCACTGACAGAAAACGTATGAACTAAAAGGAGACCTCAGGCTTTTAACTGCCATCTCTTGGGATGCCAAAGCACAATTACAGAATACTAATCGCTTCACACAGACCCAAGACCATGCATGCTGCCTGTGAGCCTCATACTGTACACAGAAGTAACTGTAGACTTCTGCAGGTGGGACAGGATGTGTACAAAATGACTGAGAAGCTCATTTTACAGTGAAGCCACCAGTTGTAGAACACCTAATACATTTTGTATTTAAGATGACCCAACATCATTCAAGTGCGTGAGGCACACAGCTGAGGTGAGTACAGGAAATCAAAACCCCTGGTCATAACAGTTCACAGTTTCTGTGTCAGTCTCAATAGATTGACGTTGCAAAGGCCTACTGTTTATCACATTCCAATCCATTGTTTTAGCAACATTTTTATATTTGCAAGTTAATTGCATAAAATCATTCTCGAGAATGCATGCACTTGACTTCAGTGTAGTAGCCTATGCGTTAGCAAGAGTGAAAGACGAAATGTGTTCATCTTACATTTTTGAATTCTAAGCAAGACGGGACTATAAGTAGGTCACATCGGCATATAGTCAAAATGAATATAACCCATTAATCAAAAGCAGTGATACATTATGCACTAAATGCATCAATATGCAGCTCTCTTGTCGGGTCAATATCAAAAGCACCTGTCGACTTTGTCTTATGCGGTTGTCAATCACTAGCCTACAGTATAACTTGTAAATATTAGCGATAGAACCAAGAGACCCAAATGACACGAAAATGAAGACCATTTTCGCAACAACTGTGCGGGTAAATGATATTGGCTTACATTACGTATAAAGCTTGCGCGACAGCTCACCTGTCATAACTCCATCGGCTGTAAGACATGCTCCTGTTGCCGCCGACTCCATCCATGACTCTGAAACACTGCTGCTACTAATAAGGTTTTAATGAGACGGCAGCAAACAAAGGCTCCGCTGATGTGTAGACCGTACGAGTCCTCGATATGATTCTTCTAAATCAAGAGTAGCCCACACTATCCCTTACCGACTACTACCCTTACCCCTTTAAGCGAGAGTTAACATGTGATGCACATATATTTTTCAGGGATACACACTGTATGGGCTATACCATTTACAATGAGAAGGGACCGATGCGTTCAAGCTGCAGGAGACAAAAGTCATTCTACACACCTACACAGAACTAAGTTGTGCTTTTATTCAGTTTAGCATGCTATTGTAATAACATAGTAGACTATGACTGCCTCTGAAATAGTTTCCACAAAAGTAAGCAACCTAGGTTTCACCCTTTTAGTTTATTAAGCGAAGGTGAGGTTGATGCACTAACATCGATGATGTGACTTGTACCAGTATGTACCATAAACTAAATAACTCTACTTTCTATATCAGTGCTGATCACTACACATTTTCTAGATGATCATCAGTCAGTTATTCTACACATTTGAAATGGGGGACAGCAATTTGCAACCAAGACTCGTGTTTTACCATCACCACAGAGAAGACAATCTTAAACAGTAGGCTATAATACGAATGGTAGTATGATTAAACAATCTGCACAATAAAATTGCATGTTTTTGTACAAGCACCCTCTCTATTACTCTATGTATGTTCAATGTGGTTCCAGAACAAAAAATGGTAGACTGTGTATTGGAATTTATGTTATTGTTTAGTAAAACACTTTGCTCACACCATTAACAACTACACACACAGTAGTGTATTGCTTCAACAGTTGACCTGTAGCAACAAAAGCCTGCATCTATCTACAATGCTTCTTTGATAAAATAAACCCTCATTGGAAGTTTCCACTCAGATATTAAGGGATACCCAAGTCGAACTGACGACACAATCAAATTCCCTGACTTCAAACTGGACATGATACTGTTGTCTATGTGTTCCTTTTATGACCAAACCCAGATGGTCAGATTCTACAATTCAATACCTTTCTAAGAGCCTGGCAGGACCACTCAGGGGAGTGAATATATAAGATACAAAGTCTGTCCACACTGAGAGAGGCCTGGCAGTGACAAGAATGAGGTGACCACATAGAACGGTCTCAGGGGACAGATATCCTAAGCAGCTGGTTTGGACGCTTGCCTTCCGGAGTGAGACTTGGTGCCAAATTCAAGGCCAGATCTTTCACTGAGACACTGAGGAGATCTGGGATTCACTGAGGAAAGGAAGTCAATATGAGTGGGTTGCCCGCCTCCCCCCAACCCCCCACCCTCCCCACCCTCACCCCTGTGTCAATGGAGAGAGCTTTAGCTGTTTGAGAGGGCGTCAGCAGATCTTGTTGGTCTGAAAAGGGCTCCTTCAGGGCCGTGGGCGGGGCCCATCCCCGCCTGGCTCAATGGACAAAGAGGCTGACTCCCTGACAACTGAGCCGAGGAGCCGAGAGAGACCGCAGGGGCTCGGCGGTGGAGAGCACCCAACTGACTGTGCGGAAGGCGGCGGGCAGCTCCTGAAAGGTTCCATTTTAGAGGATGTTTGAAATGGCACAGCATTAGTCGACATATTCAAATCCAAATCTGGGTTTCCCTTCAGAGGGAGTCTGGGAGGAGGATGACCACAGATGAAGGGCAGGAGGGAATGTTTGTCCTTTGGTGAAACAGAGCTCTCTGAAGCAGGGAAGGACCTCATTAACATTCTGATTGGATAGATTCAAGTAAATATGACTTGAATAGGAAACAGAGAGAAACACAACGGTGGTAAAGAGAAACAAGAGGGATGCTGAGAGCCATCCAGGCAGAGAGAAACTCTATAAAGTGCTTTTAAAATGGCCAAACACAGCATATGTCGCAATGGCATATCTTAACTCTTAATTATGCCAGTTTGGAAAGCATTTCTTGCAGCAGTTGCCGCCACAGCGACAGCATGCATTGGCAAAAAATACAAATGTTAGTTGAGAACAGGAATGTCTTCATCTCCTATTATTACTTTTCCTTTCTCTTCACAGCAGTTTAATGACTTTAAGTGGCATTCTTATATACTGTGGTGGGTGGACGGTAGAACGCCGTCTCCCCTTATTCAATTAAATGTGAGGAGGAATAGGAATAGGAGGTCAGATGGCTGAGCGGTTAGGGAGTCGGGCTATTAATGAAAAGGTTTCCGGTTCGATTCCTGGCCGGGCGAAATGACGTTGTGTCCTTGGGCAAGGCACTTCACTCTACTTGCCTTGGGGAGAATGTCTCTGTACTTACTGTAAGTCGCTCTGGATAAGAGTGTCTGCAAAAATGACTAAAAGTAATGTAAATGTAAATGTGAAAGGGTACAAGAAGAGAGAGGAGAGTGGAATGGAGGAGGAGGGAGAGTGCGAAAGGAGATGAGAGAGGCTGACATGTTGGCTGAGGAACGAATGCGTCTCATCCTCGATGATCCCTTCATGACTGCTCCTGGTTTTTCAGACCCAATGTTGCACGTCAATGAGGTGCTGAGACGTGGAATATCCAGGGGGATTTTAACACCTGTACGCCGAGTGGTGTCCATGGAAAGCCTGTCTGGATCAAAGGATGTCTCTGTGTGTAGGAGGGAGAGAACAGTCATCACTGAGGCACAATGGATAAGGAACGCTGCCTTCTAGTTCTTCTTCTCCTCATCATTCCCTCTTTCTCCTCTCTTACCTTTCCCTCTCATCTCCGCTACTTCCTCTACCCCGGGAGTCTTTATCCAAGGTTTTGGAGCGGAGGGCCACACCTAAATTAGAAACCCATATGTCCCATATTCTTTCTTGAATCATTGATTCAAGATTCGAAAGGGGCGACAGGATGGGTGTCCTGCGGCCAACCGTCACTAAGGCTCCCATACTGGCACGGTTCTGTTCTCGACCAGCCCAGAGCACCAAATGACAACTAATGAGATGCATTTTTGCGATGGCCTCTGAGTGACTCTCGGGAGTCAGTACAAATCAAAACCATGTTCAGGCTGGTGGGCAGATTCACTCTCGCTGGAGGGTCTAAAGCTGTCTGTGGCTCTGATTCATGTCAACAGTCTATGCAGTTACTGTACCAATAATGAGTTCATACCATATCAGATGCACAATATTATTCCATTGTGTATGTGCGGCTGGGTCAACTAGTGATATTTTCCCTGTGTGGAAACAATTTTACTTTTCCAGTGCAGATACGACCCATAGCAGTGAGGATGGTCCATTTTATGGACATAATAGGTTCATTAAATAAATCAACTTTCTCCTACCCACTCCTGCAAAAACGCCGCCTATGATGACTCACAGTTTCAAGGTCTTACAAAACGGGGAGGAGGGGATGTAAAATGATCTTCAAGTGTTCTTCTCGAACCAAATCTCCCATTTGTCGAGTATGGATTCATGAGGCTCTCTCTAGGGTGCTATGGCAACGTGGCCCCCTGTCTAGCAATTTCTTCCAGTGCTGTGTTCTGGAGCAAGCCAATCAGATCAGACGGACTATAGTCCAGACTGACCCCAGGTCTCTGTGCTGATGATGAACAGAATAACCTGGCCAAGGAAAGCAGCACTTGAATGGGTCTACCTGTGATTGGGACCAAACGAGTCAAATCCTATTGTGCTGTCTCTGTTATTCAGATAGATGGTGTAGGGGGTTTGATGACACTACACTCTGAGAGCTGAGAGCTGTCATGCAAGGATGCAGTCTTTAGGATGACAGTGGGATTGTGGGTATAAAACAATTAGACATGGTTTTTCTCCAGTTCCTCTCTAACAGCCCCGTAGCTCCTTCAAATGAGCTTTGAATCCAAATGTAATCAAATTCACCTAGATACAGTGCTTGAAAACAAAAAAAGAAAAATGTCTTCATCGTATTTGACTGAAAAACTGATTTTATTTTATTTTAGCACCAGGAGCTCTACAAGGAGCATGGGCCAATCAAGTGAAAATAAAAACAGAGTTTGATTTGAGTGGAAAAAAAACAAAAAGGTCTGAAAGAAGAGATGTTTTCCTTTTGAACGTGATCAGTGATCAGCCACTTCTGTGACCATGCCATTGGGAACTATGGAGACCGATATTGAACACTGGGATAGGTAGTGGAGGACTGGATTTTCAAATGTTCAACTGTCCATCCTTAGACCAGCAAATGAGAAAAGTTATTTCATCAACAGCTTTTTTAAACAAATGTTGCAAAAGTTAGCCTTATGTTATTCTAAAAACAAAGTAAGAAAATTAAATATTCCTCTTAAAATGTACAACAATCTATGCAATGAGAGCATATTTGTTAACAGACATAGAAAAATACTTGTCAGCTAGTTTGATAAGAAAAAAAGGTATAAAAGTATAGTAAAACATTGAATCAAGTTCATTAAAGAGTCATTTCCATCCTTTTCTTTTTATGTTAATTACATCATGATTGCAATACTATAATATTTCCTTTGTATCCCAACTACAATCCACATGTTGACAGAAGAAAAACTAAACTAAATGTTGACGCGTTTCTATTGTGACGTTAACTTGGAAGGGTGAAAGGTCGAGCTGGCGTCTCCTCATACACAGATGACCTGAGTCACTTCCTGTCTCGTTGTCATGAAGACAAAGACAGAACATCAGGAGATGCCAAAAACCAAGACCATCTTTAATAGAATCACTACCCGTCATGGGCTCATATGCATATAATTGGAATGATGATGAAACAAAGATGAATTTGTCGGATAGCTCAGAAAGACATTTCTGAAACATGTTTGGTGTATCATCCTCGTTTTCAGTGATAGTATTACTGTATTACTGAAAATGATACAACCTACAGTATGATCTCTTTGTCAAAAGTTTAAAGTTATTTATTTCGATCAAGACAACTTGATTTTGATCATCAAAAACATATCAGAGAAGCAAACATTTGAATTTTTTGCACCATAAATAAAACAATAAGTGTTTGAAATTTTTATAGAGTTTGAAGCCTATTCCACAAACCTTACAGTATTTGGCCACATAGATGAGAGCAGCATCCAAACAGCAAAGATGGATCAACTGCATTCCATGGACTGTTAAGTTTTCATACAGTATATATATATATATATATATACTGTATATATATCATCTGTACATACGTGTATACATTTATGTTCATATACTGTATGTCAAACCAAACTCACCAACCTCACTTACTGTACTGTGGCGATTTAATAAGTCATTAAAAATGCACTTTCAAAATCACAACAAATTTCACATATGTACAGTAGCGGAATAGCACATGGAAGTAAAAACAGATATGGCACGACATACAAAATGCTTCATCACTTCGTCTCTCCCTCTCTAGTCTGATGGACACTGGAAACTAAAAGAAATCTTTCCCCAACATTCTGGATATCATAGATTTCTCATTCAATCTCGGCAAAAGTACAAATGTCACTACAAGGCAAGAGAAGTCCTTCCAAATACAAAAAAATGAACTCGTTAAGCTGATTTAAAAGGCAATGTTTAGTGTTGGGACTTTCTCTGTGTGAAATTGATTATTGATGAAGGTAGAGTGGTGTTTGTTAAGATTTGGCTTTGTCAGTATCTTCTAGATATGAAGTCCTGGGGGGCGGCACTTCCTGGTAGCCATGTCAGGAGGGGCTGAACTCATGCACGTGGAGAAGGCAGCGTTTAGTCATCCTTACAGGATGTGATGTCAGGCATGGGGGTGGGACAATTAACAGTAGCTGGGTGAGTGACAGTGATAAGGCCCACTCAGACGATCACACAGTGGCAACCACTCTTGTCCTTCTCTTTCCTGGTGGGCTCCGGCGACGGTGGGCATTCCTGCTCTTGAAATTTCCTGTAAGGAGGAACAAACATAATCAGTCATGAGAAAAGGTTTGTCTTCCATCCTCTCTTTTTATGACAATGAAGAATATGTCTACATAAAACACACCTATCATCTTAGTATGAAAGTTCTGTCCTTTATTGGCTCTGGTGACAGACAGGAGTCAAGTGTACAGTATTGTAGACTGGCAGGACTTGCTGCCCCCTACAGACGTTAGATGGTAGTGGCCGGTGAGCGTTGACTTACCTGATAACCCTAACCAGCTCATGGAAGGCCTGGTCTACATTCATACGGATCTTGGCTGAGGCCTCCATGTACGTCACCTTCAACTGCCTGGCCAGCTGCTGCCCCTCCTCCTGGGTCACCTGGCAGAGACAGGGGGGCACACACCGGGAGGCGGAGACAGAGGGACAGGAAGACCGGGAGAGACAAGGATAAGTAGACAGGAAGACAGAGAGACAGACAGTGACAGGGGGTAGGGAGATAGGGAAAGCGACAGTGAGACAGGGACAGGGAGGTAGACAGACAGGTCGACAGGACCATGGAGACAGAGATGGGGCAGATGGACAAAGGTGAAGACATGTCAAAACACCAAAACTGGAAAAGTGTGACATCTGGTGGCATCTGTTGTTCACATGGAGCATTGCATGTTTGGTGGTTTCTCGATGAAAGAACGGACTGAACATCTCCCAAAGATTTGGTATTTGAGCTGTGGGTAAACTGTTTTGAGTTTGGTCTAAAACATTGAAATAGTCATCTAAATTAAGTTCTAAAAAATTCATGAACTATAATGTCTAACAAGTGTGATAATAATCGCCTCTTGTTTTGCCCTTGGGTATTAATAAACACCATCCCCACATCATCATTAAACACATCAAGCCTGAAAATAGCTTGTGGGCATAACACTACTTAGAATACAATTGATGGAAGCCTAAGATGGAAAACTGCAAGAACTACTAATCATTTAAGCAGAAAGTCAATGGTATGAATTATATTGAGCAACAGTAAAAACAAATAGAGGTCCTGCTAAATTAAATCAATAAATGCATTTACAAGACAATTTGCATTCAATCAATGCATTTACTGTACAGATAAAAATACATCAGAATGCCAGTGCAGTGTGTCACTCATCCCCCAGATGACAATCTAGAGTCATGGAAGGATAAAGCTGCATATCAACAAAGGCCAGAGTGATGAGTCCACCTTCCTTTTCACACTCTCTCCTCTTCCTTTACTCCCCGTGTGAGACACGGTTTTTTGTTTTTATTAGTATATCCCTCTTCTCTTCTATCCTGTGCAATGAAGAGGTGTTCTCACCTGCCGCTGCAGTTCTAAGTCTGCTTTGTTGCCCACGAGGATCATGGGAAACTCATCGCGGTCTTTAACTCGGAGGATTTGTCTTTGGAATTTGTAGATTTCTTCAAAGCTGAGAAACAAACACAGACCAGGTATTATTAAAGAGAGACAGGGATATATATATATAGATATATATATATATATATATAGAGAGAGAGATAGATAGAGATAGAGTGAGAGAGATAGAGAGACAGAGAGATAGAGAGACAGAGAGACAGAGAGACAGAGAGACAGAGAGACAGAGATAGAAAGCTAATGGCTTCATGGTCTTCACCATCCTTCTCCCTCAGACCTCCCAGGAATGCAGCATATCCACATGAATGAACCCCCTCCACCCCTCCACCCTCGCAGATGGGGTCCCTCTCCCTGTGGATCTTACATGAGGGAGAGGGGGAGATGGAGAAGTCAGTGGACTCCTGCGGTGGGGGCTAAGTGCTCTCGGGAGGCTGTGATGAGCGTTACACAACACAGATAAACTTGGGACCACGTTCAGCTCAGGGAAGCCTTTCTAGAAGTGGTCGGGGTCTGACCCATTCCTTTTAGCATGGTCCAGCTCCCCATCGACTTGAAAGGGGGGCTCACTTAAGTAGAAATGCCAACCTAACTGTTTGAACAGAACACCATATATATATATATACTGTATATATAAATGTCACCCGGCCCAGAGAGAGGGAAGCTGAGAACAACTCCAAACCCAGGAGGGCAGAAAGGCCGGACCAAGCCCAGCAGACAGCTTAGTGAGCACATAGTAAATCTGGAGGGACTTGACTAATGTAAACGCAGGCAGGAAAAGCTGTTTACAGCATAAACACAGGGAGAGGGGAGTGGGGGCCGGGGAGGGGGGAGGGCTGCGACACAACGTTCTGGCTAGGCAGGGACGGGCGGGGGTATTGGAGTAGGGGTGGCAGGGCGGTGGGGAGGGGAGGGGGGGGGTGCTGACTAACTAGCCACCACCACAGCTGTAGGGAGCAGTGCAGAGGGCAGCTCTACATTCTAAGCAGGCAGGCAGAGGCGGGGCTGGCTTCTAAACAAACAGCAGAAGCATCCGAACGAGGACGGTTTCAGAGCGAGAGAGAGAGAGAGAGAGAGAGAGAGAGAGAGAGAGAGAGAGAGAGAGAGAGAGAGAGAGAGGAAGAAGAAGAGAACAAAAGAGAACGAGAAAGCGCGTGCGGGAGACAGGAAGTGAGAAAGGGAACAAAAGACGAGACTGAGTGGGATGCGTTTTCATTTTATGAAAGTGAACAAGGGAGTGATAGAGAGACTACGCAAAAGGGCAGAGACAATCAGAGGAAAATCGAAACGCAAACTGAATAATAAGTATACAGAGAGATGAGTGTGTGTATGTGTGTGTGAGAGAGAGAGAGAGAGAGAGAGAGAGAGAGAGAGAGAGAGAGAGAGAGAGAGAGAGAGAGAGAGAGAGAGAGAGACAGAATGCAGAAGAGAGAGGTTTAGCAGGTGAGGTGACGGGGCTGCCGCTCACCTTCCTCTGTCAGTGACGGAGAACACCAGCAGGAAGCCCTCCCCTGTCCTCATGTATTGTTCTCTCATGGCTCCAAACTCTTCCTGTCCGGCCGTGTCCAGAACTATCAAACACACACACACACGGTTAGACACTCAGACTAAGAGAACAGAAACACACCACTGTTAGGCTAAGCCTAGCTATATTGATAACGGTGCATAATACAGTGAGCGTGTCAGTACACTAAAGAGGGTCCAGCTCTGTTATCCTATTCAGCACAGGTGTTAAGTGTGGTGCATCAGGTGAATTAACTGGCAGTTCATCACGTCCCCGTCAGGAGCGAGAACAGGTTCGAGACTGACATCTCCAGTGTCATAGTTGGGAACCTCATATCTGAGTCAATGGAGTCAGTCTCGGAAAAAAGGCATCCCTGTTGAAGGCTGGATTGCGCGGCTGTGATGTTTTGTCTTGCTTGTTGAACTGGATGCACTTACTGTCAAGCCTGGCCGCCCTCTCGTCAATCACACACTGCTTCGTATACGAGTCCTCAATCGTGGGGTCATAGTCTGTCACAAAGTACGACTGCAGAGGGGGACATGGAGAAGGGGAGGGGAGAGATGGGGAGGAGATAGCAAGGGAGACGAGAGTGAATGTGACTGGAGATTTGAAAACATGATCCAGGAGGAGACAGATGTGGCAGAGAGCTAAACACGCCTTGGCATGGAATCAGGAAGTCAACACTACGCTCTCTCTCTTTCTCCCTCGATCCCCTCTCCCTCCCTCAGTGTCTCTCTCTCTCTTTCTCCCTCGATCCCCTCTCCCTCCCTCAGTGTCTCTCTCTCCGTCTGGGTATATCTCTCACCCTCTTTCTCACTCTCGCATTTCTCTCTCTCTTACTCACCCTTTCTCTCCCACCCTTTTACTTTCTCTCAGCTGTGTCGTTAAGTAACAGAGAGCTCAAAGAGTGTGTGTGTGACCTTGACTACTATCATGCAGGAGATACACAAAAAAAAGTGTCCATTTGTTTCAAGACAAAGGGTAAATATTGGGTCATGTGACCCTCCAGCTCACAGCCAGGGTGTCAGTGTCTGACACATGGGCCACCTCTCGTGTTTTTGACAGAACATCAAATACAAGCTTTTGTCTTCCGGAAACGTTGATTTCCCCGAAAAATACATTGACGACACAAACGACTTCCAAAGCTTGCTGATGATGCATTAAACACTACCACTGTGCCTTGCTGTGTGATGGTCTTCCAGCACCCTAACTATGGGGGTGGAGCTAGCGAGTGGGCATGGTGGGGGAGCTCTATGGGGGGGGGTCCCCTGTTTAGTGGGCCTCTCTCTCCTCCTGGGAGGCTGATTAAGTGATGACAGCTGACAACTATGTACACAGCATGTCCTCCATGGTGAACCCATCCACCATGCACTGGCTCTATGTACACAGCATGTCCTCCATGGTGAACCCATCCACCATGCACTGGCTCTATGTACACAGCATGTCCTCCATGGTGAACCCATCCACCATGCACTGGCTCTATGTACACAGCATGTCCTCCATGGTGAACCCATCCACCATGCACTGGCTCTATGTACACAGCATGTCCTCCATGGTGAACCCATCCACCATGCACTGGCTCTATGTACACAGCATGTCCTCCATGGTGAACCCATCCACCATGCACTGGCTCTATGTACACAGCATGTCCTCCATGGTGAACCCATCCACCATGCACTGGCTCTATGTACACAGCATGTCCTCCATGGTGAACCCATCCACCATGCACTGGCTGCCCCTGAGCTAAAGGATCTGACCCCACAAACAGGTAGAAACACTCAAGACCGGAACATGACCTTGGTATGACCCGAGTACCCAGGGTGTCAAATTCAATGCATACCGCGTTCCTTCAGCAGACATGTTTAGTTCAGCCCCCCCCCCAAATCTCCTTTTCCAGATCCAGAAGAATCATTTTCTTGAGGTACATTAACCTATGCCCTGTTGGTGTACAGACTTGAGCAGCTGACTGCCTGATTGAGTATGAATATGCAGTGTCAGTAAAGACGGAAGATAAACGTGAACTTTGTGAATCTATTTTCTCCCCTCTGCATCTCCTCCTCCCTCTACCCACTCCTCTCTCTCTCTCTCTCTCTCTCTCTCTCTCTCTCTCTGTCTCTCTCTCTCTCTCTCTCTAGCACCTACTCTTCTTTCCTACAGGATCTCTCCCACTCTTGAATAGACCTTGCATATCTTTTCAATCTCTCCGCCTCCTATGCACACAAGACCTCTCCACGTCCCTCCGCTGCTAGTGTCTCTTGTCGTTCTGTATGCGGCTCATGCTGGCCTGTGTCACGTCCACTCACAACTGTTCAATAATTCATTAGCAGCACTGCCTATGGATGATGTTCCACTGCACTGCACTGCACTGACTGCCATGTGGCTGGAGAGAGAGAGAGAGAGAGAGAGAGAGAGAGGAGAGAGAGAGAGAGAGAGAGAGAGAGAGAGAGAGACAGAGAGAGAGAGAGAGAGTGTGTGTGTTTGTGTGTACAGAGTAGGAGAGGAGAGAAGAGAAAGTGAGGAGATAAAGAATGAAAACAGGGTGAGTCTATACATGCAGAAAGACTAACAGCATCTGTCTCACCCTCCCTCGTCTAGATAACTGTCCTCTAGCCCCAGAGAAACCCTCACACTCTCCTACTCTCCATGGTCTCTCCACTAAGCCAGCTCGGCGTAACTTAACTCTGCCAGAGTCAGTAGAGCCTGGCTGGCCCCCTGAGACCTCTGGTTCCCATAAGGGATGAGCCACCAGCCCCGGCATCGTATCCAGGCCTCAGCCCCAGCCTCATCTCCAGGCCCCAGCCTCGTCTCCAGGCCCCAGCCTCATCTCCAGGCCCCAGCCTCGTCCCCAGACCCCAGCCTCATCTCCAGCCCCCAGCCTCGTCCCCAGGACCCAGCCTCATCTCCAGGCCCCAGCCTCATCTCCAGGCCCCAGCATTGTCTCCAGGCCTCAGCCTCGTCTCCAGGCCCCAGCCTCGTCTCAAGGCCTCAGCCTCGTCTCCAGGCCCCAGCCTCGTCTCCAGGCCTCAGCCTCGTCTCCAGGCCCCAGCCTCGTCTCAAGGCCCCAGCCTCGTCTCCAGGCCCCAGCCTCGTCTCAAGGCCCCAGCCTCGTCTCAAGGCCCCAGCCTCGTCTCAAGGCCCCAGCCTCGTCTCAAGGCCCCAGCCTCGTCTCAAGGCCCCAGCCTCGTCTCCAGGCCCCAGCCTCGTCTCCAGCCTTGTCTCCAGGCCCCAGCCTCGTCTCCAGCCTTGTCTCCAGGCCCCAGCCTCGTCTCAAGGCCCCAGCCTCGTCTCAAGGCCCCAGCCTCGTCTCAAGGCCCCAGCCTCGTCTCAAGGCTCCAGCCTTGTCTCCAGGCCCCAGCCTCGTCTCCAGCCTTGTCTCCAGGCCCCAGCCTCGTCTCCAGCCTTGTCTCCAGGCCCCAGCCTCGTCTCCAGCCTTGTCTCCAGGCCCCAGCCTCGTCTCCAGGCCCCAGCCTTGTCTCCAGGCCCCAGCCTCGTCTCCAGGCCCCAGCCTTGTCTCAAGGCCCCAGCCTCGTCTCCAGCCCTGTCTCAAGGCCCCAGCCTCGTCTCCAGCCCTGTCTCCAGGCCCCAGCCCCAGCCTCATCTCCAGGCCCCAGCCTCGTCTCCAGGCCCCAGCCCCGTCTCCAGGCCCCAGCCTCAGGCTCAACCCCTGGGTACGTTATCATCACTCTCATGAGTCAGACCACATCTACAGGAATATGGTGAAAACCATGGCCAGGAATACTTGTGATAAATGATCATATGGCTCATTATACATTAGTGTCGTCATCATTCAACACAAGTGATTCCCAGCAGGGCCAGAGGAGCGCTGGCTGGATATGGAGCCAACAAAATGACAGAAGGGTAACAGATAGACATCAAGAGGGGAACTGGAGATGGAGACAGGTTCCAGTATTCACCTCCTGTTTCCATGACAATACTGGACAGGTATTGCAGGGCAGAGCGGACATCTGAAACTGCCCAGAGTGTTCAGAGACACACACCAGCACACAGGCGGAAAGACACACACACACACACACACTCACCTATCCATCCGTCAACCCCCCCCACCGGGGTCTGTTTGAGAGAGCAGTTCACTGACCTTTCATCTCATCATCACAGGCGCCAGCAGGAAATAGAAACATTATATGTGCGTGTGTGTGTTGTGTGTGTGAGACAGAGAGAGAGAGAGAGAGAGAGAGAGAGAGAGAGAGAGAGAGAGAGAGAGAGAGAGAGAGAGAGAGGAGAGAGAGAGAGAGAGATAGAGAGTCTAGTACAGTAGAGTAGAATACAGTACCGTACATTAGAGTTGAGTGAATTACAGTAGAGTAGTGGATTAGAGACAGTACAGTGGAGTACATTAGAGTAGAGTACAGCAGAGTAGAGTAGATAATAGTACAGTAGAGTACAGTAGAGTACAGAATTGTACAGTAGAGCACAGCAGGGTAGCGCACAGCAGAGTAGAGTAGATAACAGTACAGTAGAGTACAGTATAGTGGAGTACAGTAGAGTATAGTAAAGTACCGTACAGTAGAGCATAGTACAGTAAAGTACTGTACAGTAGAATTGTCCCTCCAGCAGGCTGCCCCACCCAGCCCTCTCGGTCCAGCAGGAAGGAAACTCCACCTCCACAGCAGGGCAGTCTGCCCGGCACAGCCCTCTGAGTGGGGGTGATGTCACTTCATCCACACCTCCCATCCACCCACTGAAGACCACTGACACTCATTTCCAGTGTAGCGTTCCAGCAACACACCCCACCCACTCACATTCTGCACATTCACACCAGGAAAACATTAGGGGCCGGTTCGCCGTGAAGAAAGGGCTAGTGGATGACTCTCAGCTGCAGCTTCAGTGTGTGTGTGTGTGTGTGTGTGTGTGTGTGTGTGTGTGTGTGTGTGTGTGTGTGTGTGTGTGTGCACGAGCCTGTGTGTGTACAGTATGTTTGTCATTGAGTAATATTGTACTGAGGAGTTGTCTCTCAGGATTACAGCTGCTACGACAGAGCAGAGTCTGAGAAACAATGAAACACATCCAGTATTGCAACAGACTGGCTGGCTGCATGGCCGGCTGTTTGACTGGCTGTTTGGCTGGCTATATGGCTGGATGGATGGCTGGATGGATGACTAGTTGGCTGGCTGGGTGTATGGTCAGCTGGCTGGCTGTATGACTGGCTGACTGTATGGCTGGCTATATCATGGCTGGCAGGCTGGCTGGATGTATGGCTTGCAGGCTGGTCTCCACCAACGGGAAAACAAGGATGCGTGTAGGCGTGCAATAAACGCCATGCACACACTGTGCACCCACTTCCTCACCACGCAAACAGCTCTAGCGGCGCTAAATATAGCAGCTGTCTATCTCAGACAGACATCCCACTCCTTAGGGTTGCAGACATCCCAGTCCTTAGGGTTGCAGACATCCCACTCCTTTGTGTTGCAGTAGTCTGCTGCTGTTACCGGCTGATTCTCACACACAGAGCAGTTTGTTTTCGGATTCAGCCCTGTGGATGGGACTCTGGGATTTCTTCGAAAGAAAAAGACCCAAGGCGATTCATTAATAATAAAAACACACATATTTGAGCAAACTGTTCTGCCTGCCTACTGGATTGGAATAGCTGTGAACACACTTGGCTGACGCAAGTAGACATCATTCCTCTTTGGAGTTAATTGCCTGGCGTACGTCCCCCCCGCACGCCCTGAGAGCGTTCACAGAGCTTGACTTGGAAATGAGGAGCTGGACTTTTTCTAATGAGAGGACGTAAAGTAAAAGCTAGTTACCCAAAAATGGGATCTCCAAAGAAATTCTGCGAACCGCTGCACTTTATATCAACCCCTGTCCCGTGCGCTCCAGCCCTCTTACCCAGGTTTGAACGATTCGAGACCCGGCCACTGGTTCTGCTGACACGGCGAGTCCGAGCTTGCCCGGGAGGAGGAGTGGAGGGGCGGGGGCTGAGCGGCTGGTGGGGGTCGGAGTGTCTGTTGGATGACAGGCGCATGGTGCCATTTGTCAACAGGGCTTATGGGAAGCCAGTTCAGAGTGCAGCCATTTCAATTAAGCGCAGGAGCTAAGGAGCTAGCCAAGTATCGGCCCGCTAGCCGACCAGAGAGAGAGAGAGAGAGAGAGAGCTAGTTATACTGAGTGTGGATGTTCATTCACCTCTTCTATCTCATATTGTCAACCACAGCACCACGGTTCCATATCTGTTTCCTGGATACCATTGTATATTTGCAGATACAGCCCGTCGACGACATGACCCATACGACTACGATGTCTCTCTCTCTCTCTCTCTCTCTCTCTCACTGAACTTCATCTTCTCATCTGCACCGTCTCACCGGAGAGGTCAGGCGTGCCAGGCGTGCCAGGGGCTGAACTCGGCAGCGCGTGGTCCAGCGGCGGAGTGCTAAGCCCTCTCTGATGCTTCCAAAAGCATCGATGTGAGGCTGTTCCGGGGATTTGGATGGTCGGGATCCAGTCTTTCTGGAATGTGCTTCATGGCCGTTGGCCGGGACAGCTTAGCAGTGGCAGGGAGCTGGAAACAACTCGTCGTCAAGAGGGTCGAAGAGGGCGCTCTCTGGTGCTAGGCCGTGACTAGATCACGGAGATCAACAGTCCTCTCGACTGTATTTAGCGTGCTTATCTTCACAAGGCCAGGTCTACCGATAAGAACGTGTTCAGAGCACTTGGTGTTCTTTTTCCAGAGTTGCGCTCCGTCAGAGTTCACCTCAGTTCCCAGGCTCGTCTCATTCATACTGATAGGCTCTCTGAACTATGCTCCACAGCTGTCCTTGCTCGAGGGACTCCTCCGAGTAGACAAACACCTGTAAACAGAGCGCCTGAATGGAGCCATGTGTGGACTTCCTGTTAACCCCCTCCCCTCCAGGGCTGACCTCTGGTGACCCCGTGAGATGGTTCGGGCCGCGAGCAGCCGTCAGTAATCAGCGGTAAACAGCCACCTTTAGGGGTCAACGTGAAGCAGATGGATGTTTAGGGGAGCTCCGCGTCCGATAGGAGCCTCTCGAACAGCCACATCCCCCCTCTCCCTTCCCCTCCTCCCTCCCACCCTCGGTTACGTCCCCCCTCTATCCCTTCCCCTCCCTCCCTATATCCTATCCCTCCCACCACGTCTGACTGCATCTCTCTCTCTCGAGACGGGAGTTCCAGCCAAGTGCAGCCTTACAATTTGTGTTTTGTGTTTTGGGCCCGTGTGTGAGTAAGGAAAGAGGGCGAGGGCGAGAGCAAGGGAAGAAAGGGAATGGGAGAGAGAAAGAGAGAGCGAGAGGAAGAAAGGGAAAGGGGGAGACAGAGCGACGGCATATGAGAGTGAAAGGCCTCTTCCTGGGGAAACACCCACTTTTCCCATTAGCTCATGCAAACCAGAAAGGTCAATTATTCAATAAGTAATACAGAGGGAGAAAGCATGACATGAGGCCGCCCCCTTAAAAGGGCACGGGGGAGGGTTCCACTCCAACTCAGACAGGCCTTTAGCACACTCCCATGTTTCTTCTCAAAACAGCAGGACTTGTGCAGCCATTGAAAGTTCAACATTTGCTCCCCTTCCACCTCCCTGAGCCATCTCACCACATTCAAATATGTACACGTTATCTCATACAATGTTACACATGTATTACGACTAACTTCATACAACATATGCACATACGACGTTACATAATATGTACTTGTAACTTCATATAGTCCCCAAATAACAGACAAAGAGGAGGACATTGACCTACAGGGGTTCTACAGCCCTTCATCTTCCTAAATCCCAGATCGATAACCTGATCCCTGAATCCGTTGTTTTGCTGCCTTGCTCTCCCAGAGCCCGACGAGACAGCAGCCCTGCAGTCTCCCGGGCAGACTGGCTAGCTTCATAGCGCTGGAACTATCCAGGGCCACAGCCACAGCACCATGCATCACCTGCCTGGGGGATGCGTCTGGCATTCAGCTGGCCTGGTCGCCACACAGGTTCAATACAGTCACCAGCGGGGCAGAGCTTTCTGTCCCCCTGTCCCCTGTCCCCCCGGAGGCGTGCTGGAGCAGTTCTGGTGGACGGTGCATCGTTCCTGTCGAGTCTAACTAGCCTTCATGAACACCTCTCTGTCAACCAGGCTTTCACTGGGTACTAGTGTTAGCCCCCTGCACTCAATGACCCCCTCTCCCCCCC
>CAEFZP010001564.1:0-43405 GCA_903064625.1 Mallotus villosus
TTAGACCACACACACACACACAGCTCTGCAGGAGGGAGGGGTTAGACACACACACAGCTCTGCAGGAGGGAGGGGTTAGACACACACACACACACACCTCCATGCCTAGCTCTGCAGGAGGGAGGGGTTAGACACACACACACACACACACACACACCTAGCTCTGCAGGAGAGAGGGGTTAGACACACACACACAGGAGGAGGGTTCCCTGTACGTACCCCTGGTGAGGTCCTGCTCCCGGTACAACCTGACACACGGCAGCACTGTGGTTCTCCATCTGGCTGGTCCTCTGCTCAGTCTTCTGGTACTTGTTCATGAGGTACTCCTGTCTCACACACACACCACACACACACACACACACACACACACCACACACACACACACACACACACACCACACACACACACACACACACACACACACCACACACACACACACAACACACACACACACACACCACACACACACACGTTATATAGCGATCATGTCGGCGTGTCTCTTTCTTGTTTTTGTTTTTGTGTGTGTGTGTCTGTGTTTCTGTCTGTGTTGTGTGTGTGTGTGTGTCTGTGTGTGTGTGTCTGTCTGTGTGTGTGTGTGTGTGTGTGTGTACCTGTAGGAAGTCCGTGGTGGGTTTGGTCAGCTGGTTGGACAGGAACTTGAAGTGCTCCTTGTGGAAGCGGCTCTCTAGATGGGCAGCCATGTCCTCCTTGTAGAAGGACCGGAACTTACACACCGAACACGCGAACATCACCCTGCAACCAATCACACACACACAGTGTCACTGGGAGCACGGCCAATCGGAGCCTGGCAAGTTGGGAGGTGAGGAGGGAAGTGGTACGAGGACAGAGCAGGAGAGAGGAAGAGAGCAGGAGGAGGTGGGGCGGGGTGATCCTGACCTCTGAGTGTTAAGCTTGACCCCTGACCTTTCCAGGAAGCCCCTCCTCTTCCTGAGCTTGGGGGTCTTGTCCTGGGCGGGGGGCGTGGCCTGGGCAGGGGCGTGGCCTGGGCAGGGGGCGTGGACTGCAGCTTCTTCTTCATCTGGGAGATCTCCTCCTGCATGCTGAGGGCTGGAGGGGAGAGAGACACCCAGAGTAAGAGACAGAGAGAGGGTAGAGAGACACCCAGAGTAAGAGACAGAGAGGGGAGAGAGACACCCAGAGTAAGAGACAGACGGAGAGAGGGGAGAGAGACACCCCAGAGTAAGAGACAGACGGAGAGAGGGGAGAGAGACACCCAGAGTAGAGACAGAGACGGAGATAGGGGAGAGACACCCAGAGTAAGAGACAGAGAGGGTAGAGAGACACCCAGAGTAAGAGACGGAGAGAGGGTAGAGAGACACCCAGAGTAAGAGACAGAGAAAGGGTAGAGAGACACCCAGAGTAAGAGACAGAGAGAGAGACACCCAGAGTAAGAGACAGAGAGAGAGGGGAGAGAGACACCCAGAGTAAGAGACAGAGAGAGAGGGGAGAGAGACACCCCAGAGTAAGAGACAGAGAGAGAGGGGAGAGAGACACCCAGAGTAAGAGACAGACGGAGAGAGGGGAGAGAGACACCCAGAGTAAGAGACAGACGGAGAGAGGGGAGAGAGACACCCAGAGTAAGAGACAGAGAGGGTAAAGAGACACCCAGAGTAAGAGACAGAGAGAGAGGGGAGAGAGACACCCAGAGTAAGAGACAGAGAGAGAGGGGAGAGAGACACCCAGAGTAAGAGACAGAGAGAGAGGGGAGAGAGACACCCAGAGTAAGAGACAGAGAGAGAGAGAGGGGAGAGAGACACCCCAGAGTAAGAGACAGAGAGAGAGGGGAGAGAGACACCCAGAGTAAGAGACAGAGAGAGAGAGGGGAGAGAGACACCCAGAGTAAGAGACAGAGAGAGAGGGGAGAGAGACACCCAGAGTAAGAGACAGAGAGAGAGACACCCAGAGTAAGAGAGAGAGAGGGGAGAGAGACACCCAGAGTAAGAGACAGAGAGAGAGAGGGGAGAGAGACACCCAGAGTAAGAGACAGAGAGAGAGGGGAGAGAGACACCCAGAGTAAGAGACAGAGAGAGAGACACCCAGAGTAAGAGAGAGAGAGGGGAGAGAGACACCCAGAGTAAGAGACAGAGGGGAGAGAGAGACACCCAGAGTAAGAGACAGAGAGAGGGTAGAGAGACACCCAGAGTAAGAGACGGAGAGAGGGGAGAGAGACACCCAGAGTAAGAGACAGAGGGGAGAGAGGGGAGTGTAGATCAGTACCTTTGTCTCCATCCGCAGGGGCTCTGAGGGCTTCCTGTAGAAACACACAGCTAGTTAGTCACCACTCACACCCCCCAGGACGCCCCCCTTCCCCCTCACACACCCACCCCCCAGCCCCCCCCTCACACAGCCCCCCCCTCTGCTCTGTACTCACAGCAGATGGGGTCTTGATCTCCTTGGCGTCTCCGTTGTTCGAGGCAGCTTCTGCAGATCAGACAAGCAGTTTAGACCCCACGCTCAGGGTGGACATGCATGTGTGTGTATCTATGTGTGTGTGTATGTGTGTGTGTGTATGTGTGTGTGGTGTGTGTGTGTGTGTGTGTGTGTGTGTGTGTGTGTGTGTGTGTGTGTGTGTGGTGTGTGTGTGTGTGTGTGTGTGTATCTATGTGTGTGTGTGTGTGTGTACCATGGCTGGAGTCGGGCCCTGCAGCCTCGGTCTTGTTCATCTTGGACTCTGGTTCGTCTGCAGCAGTCAGGGTCTGCTTGCGTTTCTTCTGTCCGTCACGCTGCGGCCGAGCCTGCTGCTGCTGGGGGGGTGGTGGTGGTGGATGTTGCTGTTGATGTTGTTGTTGTTGCTGGGGGATGGACACACCATCAACACACACTCCAACATACACACACACACACACTCACCTAGCATCTACACACACTCCATCATCATCATCACTCACCCCACACACACACCTAGCATCTACACCCACACACTCACCAAGCATCTACACACACACACCATCAACACACACTCCTAGTAACGTGCCTGCACACACCCCTGGCCCACACAGGCGAACACCTAAGGAGCACACACACACACACACACACACACTACAGACAGAAGACAGCACATCTTACCCACGCGCCCACAGATGCCAGACAGTACAACAGACATCTCCACACCACCACCATTACCCCTCCACACCACACACACACCATTACCCCTCCACCACAACACACCCCCCCACTAAACACACAAACCATTTCTCCACTCTAGACACACCATCTCACACACACACACCGTATCTCCACTCAACACACACTGGATGCGATCATGGCAGTGCTGTTTCTTTCTCCCTCTTTTGGGGAGGTTTGGTATTGATCGACACGTCCCGAAGATGCTTAAACCACGTAACCATGGTAACTGCCCCTCTACTGCCCCGTGCCTCTCAGCATCACTGCCTCTCTACTGCCCCCGTGCCTCTCAGCATCACTGCCTCTCTACTGCCCCCCGTGCCTCTCAGCATCACTGCCTCTCTACTGCCCCCGTGCCTCTCAGCATCACTGCCTCTCTACTGCCCCCGTGCCTCTCAGCATCACTGCCTCTCTACTGCCTCCGTGCCTCTCAGCATCACTGCCTCTCTACTGCCCCCCGTGCCTCTCAGCATCACTGCCTCTCTACTGCCCCCGTGCCTCTCAGCATCACTGCCTCTCTACTGCCCCCGTGCCTCTCAGCATCACTGCCTCTCTACTGCCCCCGTGCCTCTCAGCATCACTGCCTCTCTACTGCCCCCGTGCCTCTCAGCATCACTGCCTCTCTACTGCCCCCGTGCCTCTCAGCATCACTGCCTCTCTACTGCCTCCGTGCCTCTCAGCATCACTGCCTCTCTACTGCCTCCGTGCCTCTCAGCATCACTGCCTCTCTACTGCCCCCGTGCCTCTCAGCATCACTGCCTCTCTACTGCCCCCGTGCCTCTCAGCATCACTGCCCCTCTACTGCCCCCGTGCCTCTCAGCATCACTGCCTCTCTACTGCCCCCGTGCCTCTCAGCATCACTGCCTCTCTACTGCCCCCGTGCCTCTCAGCATCACTGCCTCTCTACTGCCCCCGTGCCTCTCAGCATCACTGCCTCTCTACTGCCCCCGTGCCTCTCAGCATCACTGCAGACATCAGACCGCCCACTGAGCTCAAACACACAACGCCCATTTAGCAGAAATATCTCCCTTAAGGACTTCCCCTTTGTAGCGCTGTAACCGTTAGCATTAGACCTTGTAAAATTACCATTAGACCGTGTAGCATTAGCGTTAGCTTTGACTGTGTGGGGCTGGTATGGGGTGGGCGGAACACAAAATCAACAAGAACCCAAATTAAACGGATCAAAAGTCGACTAGAATAAGCAGAACACTGTGTTGGTGAAGGGGGGCTTGGGGCTCATTCAGGACGTGGCCCTGAAGCAAGTGAACTGAGGGGAGGAGGGGGCGATGCATTATGGTGACGTAATGGGCAGACAGGCCATAGGTCAGGGGTCATAGGTCAGGGGTCATTATCGTCAGACAGGCCATAGGTCTTGTCCAGGGCTGTGACCACGCCCCACCGGGGGTGGGGGGGTGGGGGTACTTACTCGGTTCAGGGGTCTCTTCCGGCCACGCTGGCGCCCGGCCCTGGGCCCCCCCTCCAAAGTGCCTCCCTGGGAAGTCATGTTGCGGGCCGGGGGGCCCCTGGTGGTGGGCCGCCCCGCCCTCGGAGTACATCCGGTGGGACAGGAGTGACGGGAGCTTCCCTCGGCCTCCCGGGGAGAGGCCGTGAGGGTGGGAGTGACCTCCTCCCCGGCCTCCACCTCCCATGGGAGTCGGGTCGGACCTGCGGCCTCCAAACCCTGCCCCTCCTCCTCCTCCTCCTCCTCCTCCTCCTCCTCCTCCTCCTCGGCCTCCAGGGCCCCCAGGACCTCCTCCCCTCCTGGGGGAGCGTCGGCCTGCTCCTGCCCACCCCCCCCCGCTCCTGCTCCCGCTCCTCCTCCTCCTCCTCCTCCTCCTCCCAGACTGCTGGAGAAGGGGGAGTCTCTCATGGCCTGTCGCATTTTAGCGACCCCGTAAGAGGAAGGGGAGGGGCTGTCGAAGCCACCTCCCCCCAGACCGACTCCGCCCCCAACTCCGACTCCTCCTCCTCCTCCAAAGCCGGACCCCCCTCGCGGGCTCAGCATGTCGCCGCCCCTCCCGTCGCCGTAACCGTAGTTACCGGAGCGTGCGTAGATATCGCGGGAGGCGAGGGAGGAGGGGCGTGAGTCGAAGGACTCGAACTGGTCAAACCTGCGGATGGGTGGAGGGAGCAGAGGAAAGAGGGTGAGGGAGGGAGGGAGGGAACTACCTCCACCTCCTCCTCCCCCCTCCCTCTCTTCAAGACTCTAGTTTCTCTCATGCGTATCACCATGAGGTGGTTAACTTGGACCAATACGTGCGTGACAGTCCTGGTGTCATCGACCAATCACAGTGCTTAACACTTGTGCCCCTCCCCTACTTGGGATCAAACCCTGGTGAGGGTGAAATGACATTATTTACCCTTGATAGTTACCCCCCCCTCCTCCCCCCAACAGGCACTGGGCCTTCACAGAGGGGTGGGACAGACAGATCTGGTACAGAACAGTTGGTCACAGAGACAGACAAGAGCTTTGTCCAATAGAAATCCTCTCCTCTCTGAGGACGGTGGTTACCATAGCATCATACTGTGCAGGGGGCGGGGCACCCTGTCGATCTAATTAAAGTCAAGTGTGTGTGTGTGTGTGTGTGTGTGGGGGGGGGAGGTAGAGTTGACACAGTAATCCCTCCCAGCCAATCACATCATCGACCGCCCAGAGAGAGAGCGTTACCGTGTGGAGGATGAGAGAAATACAGACAGAGGGGGGTAAAGAAACACAAATTAAAAAAAGAGGAAAAGAAATGTGGAGAGAGACCCTTCACATAGAGATCTACTGCAGGAGAGAGAGAGATCTACTGCAGGGGCAGGTCAGCAGTTCACACCTCCAGGTATCCACAAGGGGAAACTGTTCAGCAGATGGGATGGTTTTCACGTAGCAGTCGCTCTCCGTTCTGCTCCACCACTAAGCTACACCCGCCCACCCTGGCTTCAACTACCTAGAGAACCCTGACTCTGGTTGGGAGGGGCTGTGTGTGTGTGACAAACTAAAGGTTCAGCTTCACAGCCAAAACAAAGACCCCACCCAACCCCACCCTTGTTGCCCTGGTATCCCGACCACACCCTCGTTGCCATGGTATCAACTAATCAATTATTACACCCCCCCCGTTCCTGTATACAATCAGACACCAACAGCTAGCGCTAGCCAGGATATCAGCTAGCGCTAGCCAAGATATCAGCTACCGCTAGCCAAGATATCAGCCCGCGCTAGCAAGGATATCAGCTACCGCTAGCCAAGATATCAGCTACCGCTAGCTGGGATATCAGCCCGCGCTAACCAGGATATCAGCTAGCGCTAGCCAGGATATCAGCCCACGCTAGCCAGGATATCAGCTAGCGCTAGCCAGGATATCAGCTAGCGCTAGCCAGGATATCAGCTAGCGCTAGCCAGGATATCAGCTAGCGTTAGCCAGGATATCTTCTCTGTCCCGTTATGATGCCTCACCCTGCTGCTTCCTCTAAGCACCCAGCTTGTCGGGGATCCCGAGCGTGCCTCCAGAATATTCTAACCACACCACTACATCCTCTCTAGTGCGTATCAATACTGACTGGTTGGGTGGAGGGATAAAGAAGAGAGGGGTAGGAGAGGAAGTGAGGTATAAGGAGGGAGGATAAGGGAAGGGTGGGATGGAAGATTAGATGGAGGAGGGGGTCAGTGGGCTGAGACTTCAGGTGAAGAGAGAAAAGGAGATAAAAGGAGATAAAAGGAGGGAAAGTTGTCCCTAGTGGTGAAGTGAGGTACTGATCTGGAGAGGGGTGAACCAGACAGGGCTGTAGGCTGTGTGTGTTACCTGTCGCTGCGCCCCCCCTCCCTTCATGCCCCCCTCCAGCTGGGTCAGCATGTCCAGGCGCTGGTTGATCTTGGCGATGACCGCGTCCGCGCTGGTCCCTGTAGACGACAGCAAGGAGCTTCCAGAGAGCCCTCGCTTCATGTGCCCCCCACCTCCACCTCCACCGCCCCCACCACCACCCCCGTAGCCCCCTCCGTATCCCCCCCAGCCCCGACATGGGCTCCTTGTAACCTCCACCTCCTCCTCCTCCTCCACCACCTCCTCCTCCTCCACCACCTCCATACAGGTCAAAACTGCCTGAGCCTGCAAGGAGAGATGGGGGGAAATCGAATCAATCTTACACCGGGATAACATGTCTAAACTAAGGCTAAATTGTTGTATTTTCCAACAATTAACCATTTTATTTCCCCTTTATTTAGAAAGGAAAGGCTCAGATGTAAAATCACTAAGTCAATACATTGTCGCAACAACTACAAATAATTTAGTAACAGACTAAGTCGGTGGAGCAAAATTAATCATGAAACTTTAAAAACATTTACAGGTCTGGGAGTCGGCTACAAAATCCGTCTGCAAAGATTTTAAAACATCGAACTGAACAAGCTTTTCTCCCAGTTTCAAACTGATTTGTTTCAAGTTGATGAACCCGCGCACATAAAACACATAATGTACACAATGTCCTGGGTGGGTCAGGGCTAGCTATCTCACCAGCCATGTATCGCGATTAGCGGTGTGGCTAGTCCAGGTTTTAGCTGTGTTCCAATTTAATTACCTCTGTTTCCTGACTGTGCACCACCTCCGCCGCCGCCTCCACCCCAGCTGGAGTATCCTCCTGTAAGAAAGGTCGTTTTAAAGAAAGGTGCCAGATGCATACTGATGAGATCAAATAAGCCACTCTTAGTAATGAACAGTCAGCTAGCTAGAGCTAGCGAGCTAGGCTATGCTAGTAGGCTAACAAAGGATACCCAGTAAGGCTAGCTAGCTACGTTTGCTACGACTGGCTACTTGGCTAGGTAGCGAAGACGTGCTAATAACGTTAACAGACATTCGTTCGTGAGTTACACCCGATGAATAACATAATTGATTTATGTTACTGCGATAGCTGATGATGTAGGTCATTAGTGCAAACGACAAGGCAGCCATTTTATTAGTTATCTCGTTGGCCAAAATGAGCTTGCTAATTCTACATACCAATAGAGATGGTTTGCTAGCAGACGACTCCATTTTAACAAGACGGTCTGGTTAGGTATAAGCTCTCCTGGTCTAAATCATAGTCGCTAGTCTACATGAATGCATGTTCGTATAGTACATACCTGAACCGTAGCCACGGCCGTCCATATTTCGGATGAGGATAGTTTGTGTCGGTTAGAGATTGGGTGCGAGCTAGCTATAACAACGCAATCTGAAAAATGATCACACCGGGACTACCGTGGCACGCTCGCTAGTTTTTTTGATATGGACACCGAGCAACGCCTTCCCTGTTCACTGATTGGTTGTGACATCTCCCAGCTATTTAAAAGTGCGCCTTCAAGAAGAGGGCTTCGATGTTTAAAGGCTGAACTTTTTTTTGGTCAAGCAATCGAGTACTCAATATTTCAAAAATATGTTTTATTATTCCAATGCACAGTATACATACACACGTACTCAGTTATTCGATTTGACTGAAGGAATCCAAAGCACAACATAGCCCCCCTGCAATGCAGCCAGAGTATGGAGTGAGATTGTAGATCTATATTAAATTTGAAAAACTGATTGTATTTCAGTTACGAAAAATAATAATAATGGCCGCCAGTTTTTCAAACTACAGTAAAGAGACTCCATAGCAGAGCAGCTTCTGTGCTGCGGTATGTTCAGTGGTTTATGAGGGCCGCTGCTCTCGTTCCCGCTGTTCTCGTTCCCGCTGTTCTCGTTCCCAGGGTCTGGACGGAGTTTCCTGAGCCGGCATGGAACTCAGCCACTGCTGGTAGTAACCACGGAAACCGTCGATCTGGTTCAAATAGTTGTTTCTGGATTTATACTGAGAACGAAGTAGAGAGGAAGAGAGAGAGGGAATGTAGAGAGAGAGAGACAGGGAGGGGAGAGAGAGAGGGAGTAGAGAGAGAGAGACCGGGAGGGGATGGATTGCGTGTAGTAGCTCGTAGATGCATGTGTATCTCTCGCTGTGCCTTTCTCTCTCGCTCTCCCTTCTTTTGCTCTCTCTCTCTCTGCTCTCTTTCCTTCTCTCTCGCTCTCCCTTTCTTTTTCTCTCGCTCTTCTCTTCTCTCTCTCTCTTCCTTTTCTCTTCCTCCTCTCTCTTTCCTTTCTCTCTCTCTCTCCCCTTTCGTTTTCTCGCTTGTCCTTTATCGTCTCTCGCTCTCTCTTCTCCCTTTTTCTCTCTTTGTTTCTCTCGTCGCTTTTCTTTCTTTCTTCTTTCTGTTTTCTCGCTCCCCTCTTTCTTTTTTCTCGTCTTTCTTTTTCTCTCTCCCTCCCTTTTTTTCTCTCCCTTCTCTTCTCGTCTCTCCCTTTCTCCCTCTCCTGCTGCACCCCTCACCCATACCACCATTCCACTTTGACTCTACACACACCCCCACACACACACACCCACCCCCACACACACACACACCACCCACACCCACACCCAGACACACACACACACACACACCCACACACCCCCACTTACCTGGTCGTAACCAGGTGGGTATTGAGCAGCAAGCTCCAGCTGCTTGATGATGACATCGTTGGGTGGGACGTCCAGGTGTTTCATGCTCTTAATCACTTCCTTCAGGTACAGGAAGTTAAGCTTCCGAGCAGCGCGGCCAATCAGGGTGGAGAACACATGCACGTTCGGCTTCAGCCCCGCCTCCTACAGGATGCACAGTCACGGATCAAGGAAAGTCTATCTAGTGTGTGTGTGGGAGTGTGTATATGTGTGTAGATGTGTGTGTGTCTCACCTCCATGTCTTTCAGAAGCTGCAGTCCATCCTTCTTCTGCACACAGCCCAGAGCCAGACCAGCGTAGGTATGCATGTCAGCACATATACCTTTCTGGGTCATCACACACACCATCTCCTGCCAACACACACACACACACACATCAGGCTCACATAATGGACTTGTTTGTTTTCAGGTCTGTGTGTATATATATGTGTGTGTGTATATGTGTGTGTGTGTATATGTGTGTGTGTGTATATATACGTGTGTATGTGTGTGTGTGTGTGTGTATGTGTGTGTATGTGTGTGTGTGTGTGTGTGTATGTGTGTGTGTATATGTGTGTGTGTGTGTGTGTATATGTGTGTATGTGTGTGTGTGTGTATGTGGTGTGTGTGTGTTGTGTATATGTGTGTGTGTGTGTGTGTATATGTGTGTATGTGTGTATATTGTGACGGCCTCCTCAGCCGTCAAGTGGCTACACCTGGGGGCCGGTGGTTTCCTCCCCTTTAAAAGGATGTCAGGGGAGAGAGTCGACCCCTCCGTTTGTCCGCAGCACACCTTTTGTTTAGTTGGGGCACCTTTTGTTAGCACGGCGCCTCTTTTCTGTTAAGTTGATTTGGTAGTCTTTATTAAACGCCTACCGTGTTACTCCTCGTGCGTGTGTTTTCCCTTTGTCTGTCTCAACCCTCCGAGCCGGGTTCGTGACATGGGGGCTCGTCTTCAACATCTTCGCTGACTTCGGTTTCGGGTTTGTTGGTTTTGCTTTAGGGGGGGGGCATGTGCGTGGAGTTTCGGGTTTTGGCTGTGTTTTTTTTGTTGTTGTGTTTGTGCTGCGGAGTTTTTTTTGTGTTTGGAAGTTGTGCTGCTGTGGTTGGACGTCGCTATCCTTTGGGGTGAGTTGGTGTTCGGCAGGGAGAGGTGGTGCGATTTTCCCCTGGTAGGCGTAGCGGTGTGGTACTCTCGGGCGCGCCGGGTTTGTTGTTTTGTTTGTTATTTTTTGGGGGTAACTGTGGTTAGAGCAGTGGTCTCGGGGGCACTTCCGTGGTTTTGGGGGGGTCGTCAGCGTGCTGGTTGCCTTGTTCCACTCCAGCGGGTTCCAGTGCGTAAATACCCGCCACAAACGCCCCTGAAGACTAGGGTTGAGTTAACGGTTGGGGTTCCTCTCCTGTTGGGCCGACACACCTCGTTAGAGCGATTGTGACGTGAGCGCTATGACGGCAGTGGAGGACTTTATTGGGCTCCGTCGGAAGAGCTGTTGGCAGGTTGACGAAGGATCAGCTGTTGAGGCTCGCTGACCGCTATAAACGTCGAGGTCAGTGACAAGCGGTTGAAGGATTCGGTGCGGTCGATCTTGTCAGCGGCCTTGGGGTTGCTGGGATATTGCCTCCGTCTGCTTCGGGAGCGGGGCTGTGGCTGCGGGTGGGTCGACTGTGCCTGGGGGGGCCGTTGACGTTCGCCAGCAGAAAGAGCTGCTACAGTACAGCTACAGCTCGAGCTGGCCAGGGAGCGTAGGCTCTCGGTTAGGGGTTGGGGAGGTGATGGTGCCTCGGAGGTTGCGATGGGGCGGTCGTTTGTGGGCCGTGACGGGTTCGACATCGTGGGTAACTTACGGCTGCTCCCCAAGTTTAGTGAAAGGGATCCGGAGACTTTTTTCTCATTGTTTGAGCGTGTGGCGGAGGCTAGGGACTGGCCTGACTCGGAGCGCACGCTCATGCTGCAGTGCGTTCTTTACCGGAAGGCCCAGGAGGCGTATTCAGCCTGAGCAGGGCACAGAGTGGGGACTATCGGTGGTAAAGTCTGCTGTGCTTAGGGCGTATGAGTTGGTTCCTGAGGCCTATAGGCAGCGCTTCCGACGTGGAGGGTGACTGAGGGGCAGACTCATGTGGAGTTTGCCCGTGAATTGACAGCTCATTTCTTTCGATGGTGTGGGGCTTCGGGGGTGGATACCTTTGAGGGGCTTGGTAATCTGCTGGTGTTGGAGCAGTTTCGGGAATCGGTTTCCGGTCCGGATAGCGACCTACGTTAGTGAGCACAAGGTGGGAACAGTTGCTGAGGCTGCTGTGCTGGCAGACGACTACGTTTTGATCCATCGACGGAATTTTGTGGACGCCCCGTGCACGTAGTGATGTGGGGTCGTGGCGGGGTTTTGCGAGTCAGCTCGGGGTGGTGGCAACACCGACCGGGGGGTTCGTTCCAGGGGGGGTGGCATCGGACTGTCATTTATTGTCAGGACCCGGGCATTGGAAAAATGAGTGCCGGTTTTGAGGGGTAGGGGTAGAGGTCCTAGTACATTCGACCTGCTGTCTCTGGCCGCTCCGGGCCCGCCCCATTTTGAGGATGTACCAGGACCTGGTAGTTGGTTACCTGGGTGACTAATGCGTAAGGGGGTGCCGTCTGGTGTACTGTTTTGTCGGGGAGGCTTTATACCAGACGGTTTGCCAGGGAGTTTTGTGGGTTGGTTCTAGGGGCTTTTCCATGGGTTGGTTGCCTTAGGTCCGTTGGTCGTGTTTGCCCGTAGGTTCGTGGTCGTTTGGTTGCCGTAGGTTCGTTGGTCGTTGTTTGCCGTACGTCCCTGGGTACGTGGTTGCCGTTGGTCGTTGGTCGTTGCTGTTCACGTAATCGTCGTGTTGGTCGTTGGCTGCCTTCGGTTCGTTGTGGCCTTGGGGTTTGTGGTCGTTGGTTGCCCTTGGGTGTGGGTCTTACTTGCCCTTTTTGGTGCTTTTGCCTGTTCCCCCCCTCTTTTTTTTGTTGCTCTATTCTAGGCTCTGTGGGCTGCTGATGCGGATGGATACCGGGTTGCGTCGCGGGGACCCCCTGTCCCGTCCCCGTCTTCTGGGGGGGGCGTGTGACGGCCTCCTCAGCCGTCAAGTGCTACACACCTGGGGGCCGGTGGTTTCCTCCCCTTTAAAAGGATGTCAGGGGAGAGAGTCGACCCCTCCGTTTGTCCGCAGCACACCTTTTGGGTTTAGTGGGGCAACCTTTTGTTAGCACGGCGCCTCTTTTTCTGTTAAGTTGATTTGGTAGTCTTTATTATAACGCCTACCGTGTTACTCCTCGTGCGTGTGTGTTTCCCTTTGTCTGTCTCAACCCCTCCGAGCCGGGTTCGTGACAATATGTGTGTATAGTGTGTGTGTGTGTGTGTGTGTGTGGTGTGTGTGTGTGTAATATAATATCGTGTGTGTGTGGTGTGTGTTGTATATGTGTGTGGTGTGTGTGTTGTATATGTGTGTGTGTGTGAGTGTGTGTGTGTGTGTGTGTGTGTGTACCACCTTGGCTCGTCCAGATCTCCTACTCTAGCAGCCCTCCGTATCGGCGGTTGAGAAAGCCAATCCAGTTCACCTTGTGTTGCTTTGGAAACCTGCAAAGGTTTTAGCAGTGATGGCTCCCGGCTCCATGGTGTCAGCCAATAGGAGAGGGTTTTGACTGTCGGGCCGGCACCCATCTGCAGCCATCTTTAAAGGGACACCTTCAGCCCCGCCCACAAGAGTAGCCTATCAGAAGCTCCTGTAACGTTCCCAAGGAGGGAAAACCACAGGTTGGTTACCAATAGGGCAGCAGGTTAGCGCACGCAGGCCCAGGAGCCGGCACTGTCAACGAACGTGTATCAGCCCCGCGAGTGAGCCAATGGGAGCCTAGGGTTTTGTTTATCTCCTTGGTACGACGGAGGGAGGAGCACCCCCCCCGCACGTGCTTTTTTTCTTTTGTCGTTGGTGTTGGGCACTTTTTTTTTTCCCCTGTATTAGCCATCCGCTTCCCCCCCCCTTTAGATTCTATTTTGAGCCAAGGGGACCTGCCTCGACCACTTCTTTGTTTATGGTCTAGAGTCAGTGGTACTCCTGACTTCCTCGCTTTCTGAAGGTTGCGCAGCGTAGGCGAACCATATAGGCGAACGCGAGGGCCTGTGATCTATTGTCCTATTGTTGGCGGGTTTTTTCTGTGCATATAAGGAGGACCGCTATAATAAACAGAGATCGAAAGCGCACCGGCAGAAAACACCACACAAAGGGCTCTGGTTGGTAGTAGTTTCTTTGATCCCTCCCCCCGCCTATACCTTATTTTTCCATTTCGATTTCCCTCCCTTCTCCTTTCTTTTCGCTCCCCCCTCCCCCCCTTTGCTCCCCCCTCTTTTTTCTGCTCCCCCGCCTTTTTCTCCCCTTATTTTTTTTTCTCTCCCTCTCTTATCCCTCTCCCCCCCTTCCCTTCTTTTTTTTTCTCTTTCTCTTTTCGTTTTATCCCCCCCCCCCCCCTCTCTCCCTCCTCTCCCGGCCATCTTCTCCCACCTCCAACCAGTAATGCGGGGATCGCGCATGGATGACCCGGGTTTCCTTTACTGGCCGGCCGGGTGTCGTCGTCTCGGTCCACCGGATGTTTGTCGAACAGTTGTGCCTCCCGGCCGTCACGTTCCACGCGGAGCTCGCACCCCAGAAACCCGCTGCCCCTTTCGACCCACTCTGGCCCACCCCCTTTTGCCTCGACGCCCCACTTTCCCTGGGTCAGAGCTAAGGATGATTGGCCCAGGGCGAGTCGCTCCAAATATCCACATCCCTTGCGGACCGGATATCAGCCAGGCTTTGTACGCTTACTTCAAGGTCAGGGCGGCCACCCCCCCATTCTCCACCATCTGACCGCGCAACACGACACCACACAACAAAACACCCCGCACACACACAAAAGCACACCACACACACACACCACACACGCACACAAACAACAGCACACCCACGCCAAACACACCACACACACCCACACACGCCCCACCACACGCACCACGCACACACACACACACACACACACACCACACACACACACACACCACCACACACACACACACACACTCACGCACACACACACAACGCACACACACACACACACGCCCACACACACCACACAGGACACACACACACACACACACTCACACACCCACACACACACACACACACACACACGCACCACACACACGCACCACACACACACACACCGCACACACACACACACACTCGCACACACGCACACACACACACACACACACACACACAAACACCACCACACACGCACACACACAAATATGAAATGTATCCCAGTCAGTCAATGGATGGGCGATTAGTTTTGTTAAGGCCAGCCCACCCAGGTGTGTCGTACCTGCAGAGCCAGTCTGATCCTGCCTCCTTGTCTCTCACACACCCCCATCAGCAGGTAGTGGAACGTCTCCTGGGTACCGCATGGCCACTCTGGAGGATCTCCTACAAATCAATCAATACATTCGATTAAAAAAGACTAAGATCATAAGGAACTGTGAATAGCTTCAACACAACATGACAGGACAGACAGATAATCTGCATCAACACACACACACACATCAACACACACACATCACACACACACAGACACAGACACACACACAGACACACACACAGACACACATCACACACAGACACACACAACACACACACACATCAACACACACACATCAACACACAGACACAGACAGACACACACACATCAACACACACACACACACACACACACATCAACACACCACACGACACACACATCAACACACACACACAGACACACACACCACACAAGTGTACCCTGAGTGTGTGCAGGCAGGCGCGGAGGTGATTGGTCAGGGCGTGGGTCTTCAGGAGGGCGTGGAAGGTGATGGTCATTCAGGGGGGTGGTTCTTACGGCGCAGCTCCTGCTCCAATCGCAGCGCCTGTTGCAACCCAGCCTGTTTCCACGGCGACTCGGCACAGGCATTGAACAAGGCGTGTAGGTGGCGTCCGTGGGAACCAGGCCTCGCTTCTTCATCTGGGGGGGGAGCGAGAGTTAGGACACCCACACAGGAAACAACCACGACACATCAGGAACACACCACACAGGACACACAACACACAGACCACGACACACAGCACCAGCCAACCACACACAGGACACACACAGAACACACAGAACACACAGACACACACACAGGACAACACACAGAACACACACAGACACACACACAGGACACCACACACACAGAACACACAGACACACACACACACACACAGACACACAGACATACACACAGACACACACACGAACACACAACACACACACACACACACAGACACACAGACACACACACACACACACACACAGTAGGCTGTGCCTACGTCGTTTGTAGAGTCTGAAGGCCAGTTTGAGGTTTCCTGAGCGTGCGCAGCCTCCTATGAGCAGCGTGTAGTTGAACTCCTCTGGCTGCAGCCTCTCTCCTCGCAGCATGTCCTCGTGGAACAGTTCCACGCCTCGCTCAGCTGTTACCACGGAGACACGGGGGGACCATGTCAACGTGGAGACACATGAGGGGAGGCCATGTTACCAAGGAAACATGTGACATAGACATGGAAGAAGGAGAGGTGATTGACAAGGGTTAGGGTTAGGATGGATAGGAAACACCAGGTGACCAATAGGATGAAGGAGAGGGGACAGAGATCAGAGGCACGCGGGAAACTGAGGGGCTTGGATTTGTCCGAGCAGTTCTCAACACGATAGAGACAGAGGGAGAGAGAGAGAAGTTCTCTAACCTTGTTCTCCTTGATTAGTTTCTTGCACTGTAGAAAGTACCAGTAGGGAGTGTTCCTCCTTCCGGTTTGAGACCTGAAAGGCACCGGGTCCGTGTCTTCGTTCTCACCGTCCTGCTCACTGCCATCCCGGAACCTCATGTCCCGTAGCTGCGGGGAGGTCTTACGGAATGACCGCTTAGAGGCGAAGGCGCCGGACAACGAGCCGAAGCGTTCCTCGGGTAACTCGTTTTCATCCTGGCTAGGCTGGACTGAGACAGATTTTGGTAGGTCCAGATGTACCGGGTCAACAAAATTCTCCCTTGGTTTCCGAGCGCTCGCCATTGACACCGAAACGGCAAACCCCTTCCATTGGGTGTCAGTAACTGACGCCCGTTGAAACGCGCACTGACCCTTACCGGTGAATACCGTCGAAAGATCCCGTGTCGTTGGAACTGAAACGTACCTGACACCGTAATCAACGACACATCTTCCGTTTCTTAAGCACGAACGAGAGACACAGGGGAACATTATTTCGAGAGAGACGTAGCTGGAAATTCAACTTAATTTAATATCGAACTAAAATAGTTTCCGGAAGGTCAAAAACTATTTAAGCTTATGTGGCAAATAATGACAAAAGAAATTGATAATCCACTCTTGGCGATCCTGTCATCTTAATTCTTCGTAAACACCAGGTCAGCCAGCAGCAAGCACGTTGAGCTTGTTGTCCAGTGATGGATGCTAAGCAGACATGACCAGTACATAGCCGAAAAGCCGGAATACACATGAAGAAATTAAACGCATTTCTCATTGCTGTTCTATGTACAAGTCAGTATAGTCAAATATAATCAAGCCTATTCTATTATAGACTACAATTTGTCCATAATCATTGAAAACCCAATAAAAAGTCCCAGGATGATTTCAACAGAAGATCACCGAAAGATTTTGATTAGTTTTCCTGTCAGGTTTAGAGGTCACTCGTCGAGAGATCTGAACCAAGCGATGCTGCCCCCGTCTGGTCAGACTGGGGAACTACAGTGCACAAGTTTTCATAATTGATCAGTACTTGATGAGGACTCTACTATCCTCTACTGTACTTTACTGTACTCTGCTCTGCTTTACTGTACTCTGCTCTGCTTTACTGTACTCTGCTCTGCTTACTGTACTCTGCTCTGCTTTACTTTACTGTACTCTGCTCTACTGTACTTTACTGTACTCTGCTCTGCTTTACTGTACTTGCTCTGCTTTACTCTGTTATAGGCTTTGCTGTCTTCTGCACTACATTACTGCATCTTGTACATTTGTATTTTTTGTCATATTTGTATTTTTTGTATTTTTATATTGTAAATTAGGCAACTTATATTTTATTGTATATTTTATTTTAAATATAATTCCAAAGCAAATTCCTTGACTGTGCAAACTTTCATGGCCAATAAATCCCTTTCTGATTTCTGATTCTGATTCTGATTCATCTCCCCACTCACCATCCCTCCTCTCCTTTCACTGTGTATGTGGGAAACAAGTTTTGAAAGGTTGAAAAAATATGATTTGTTTAGGTCCTCCAAAACCCATGTTCCAGACCACAGCAGCTCTTTTTTTAAACAAATTTCACAATTTCTTAAAGCCGAACAGAGATAAACTTGTGTGTGTGTCAGACACTCAGACAGACAGAGGGTGATCACAAGGACGTCTTTATTATCATCAATAATATTCTGTGACTCCAACATCGTCAACAAAACAGTCCTTTTATGGCACAGAACAGTAACCACAGGAAACTCCTTATATGGAGATCCCAATCCCACCTGTCCTTCCCTTTTGATTGTGATTGGACAGCGCAGGCACGGAAGTCCCGCCCTCTTAGCGTGATCACGCTCCTTTCCCAGGTTGCCTTGAGGTGGCATCACCATGGTGACCGGGGCAGGGTCTGTGCCACCCGACTCTGGAACAAGGTCACCTGATCCAAGAGGGGGAGGGGCGTTTCTCTGATGACCAATGGCAGGTCTTCATGGAGCAGAGGGTAGATGACCACGCTGAGAGCAGGGCGCTCTGAAGAGAACCTGGAGGCAGGGAGGGAGGGAGGGAGGGAGGAGAGAGGGGAGGAGGGAGGGAGTGAGGGAGGAGAGAGGGGGAGTTAGGCAGTGAGGGAGGGAGGAGGAGAGAGTGAGAGAGGGAGGGAGGGAGGGAGAGGGAGGGAGGGAGGCAGGGAGGCAGGGAGGGAGGGAGGGAGGGAGGCAGGGAGCAGGGAGGGAGGGAGGGAGGGAGGGAGGTAGAGAGGAGAGAGGGAGGGAGGGCGGGAGGGAGGGAGGAGAGAGGGAGGCAGGGAGGCAGGGAGGCAGGGAGGAGAGGGGAGGGAGGGAGGGAGGGAGGGAGGAGGCAGGGAGGGAGGCAGGGAGGAGAGAGGGAGGCAGGGAGGAAGGGAGGTCAGGCTAGAGGGAGGGATGGGCGAGGTAGACGATGCGGAGGGAGGAGAGAGGGAGGGAGGGGGGAGGGACGGGATTGTGGAGGAGGGAGCAGGAGGGAGTTAGGGAGGAGGGAGGCAGGGGAGGGACGGGAGGCGAGGGAGGGACGGGAGGGCGAGGGAGGAGGGAGGCGGAAGGGAGGGAGGGAGGAGGGAGGAGAGAGGGGTGGATGGAGGGAGGGAGGGAGGACCGGGGAGGAGGAGAGAGGGAGGGAGGAGGGAGGGAGGGAGGGAGGGAAGGAGGGAGGTGAGGGAGGGACGAGGGAGTGAGGCAGGGAAGGAGGGAGGGTATGGGAGGGAGGGAGGGAGGGAGGGAGGGAGGAAGGACCGAAGGGATGGGCAGGGAGGGATGGAGGGAGGGAGGGAGGGAGGGCAGGAGGCATGGGAGGGAGGAGGGAGAGGGAGGAGGGAGGGGAGGGAGGAGGGAGGAGATGGAGGATGGGGGTCAGGGAGGGAGGAGAGGTAGGGAGGGGAAGGAGGGAGGGAGGGAGGGAGGGAGGAAGGATTGGGAGGGAGGGAGGGAGGGAGGACGTGAAGGGAGGAAGGAGGGAGGGACAGAGGCAGGGAGGGAGTCGAGGGAGGAGGGGAGGGAGGAGGATAGGGAGGGAGGGAGAGAGGAGGAGGGAGGGAGGGAGGGATGGAGGACGAGAGGGAGGACAGGGAGTCAAGGGAGGAGAGAGGAGGGAGGAGGGAGGGGAGGACGGAAGGGAGGGAGGAAGGGAGGAGAGAGGCGAAGGAAGGGAGGCGGGAGGCAGGAGGAAGGGAGGCAAGGAGAGAGGGAGGGAGGGAGGAAGGGAGGGAGGGAAGGAGACGGAGGGAGGGAGGGAGGGAGAGAGAGAGGGAGGGAGGGAGGAAGGGAGGAGAGAGGGAGGAGGGAGGCAGGGAGGAGGGAGGCCAGGGAGGGAGGGAAGGAGGGAGGCAGGAGGGAGGCAGGGAGGCAGGGAGGCAGGGAGGAGAGAGGAGGGAGGGAGGAGGGAGGCAGGGAGGAGAGAGGGCGGGAGGGCGAGGCGAGCAGGGGGGAGGCAGGGAGGGAGGGAGGCATGGGAGGCAGGGAGGCAGGGACGGCAGGGAGGGAGAGGGAGCGGGAGGAGAGAGGGAGGGAGGGGAGGGAGGCAGGGAGGGAGGGAGGCAGGGAGGAGGGAAGGAGGGAGGGAGGCAGGGAGGGAGGCAGGGAGGCAGGGAGGCAGGGAGGAGAGAGGGAGGGAGAGGACAGGGAGGAGAGAGGGAGGGAGGGAGGGAGGAGGGAGGAGGAGGGGAGGGAGGGAGGGGGGAGGCAGGGAGGCAGCGGAGGCAGGGGAGGCAGGGAGGAGGGAGAGGAGGGAGGAGGGAGGCAGGGAGCTGAGAGGGAGGGGAGGGAGGTGAGGGAGGCAGGGAGGGAGGCAGGGAGGGAGGGAGCAGGGAGGGAGGAGGGAGGGAGGAGGCAGGGAGGAGAGAGGGAGGGAGGGAGGGAGGGAGGGAGCAGGGAGGGAGGCAGGGAGGGGAGGGAGGCAAGGGGGAGGGAGGAGGGAGGGAGGCAGGGAGGAGAGAGGGAGGAGGGAGGCAGGGAGGAGGGAGCCAGCCAGGGAGGGGGGAGGCAGGGAGGGAGGCAGGGAGGGAGGGGGAGGGAGGAGAGAGGGAGGGAGGGAGGGAGGGAGGGAGGGAGGAGAGAGGGAGGGAGGGAGGCAGGAGGGAGGGAGGGAGGCAGGGAGGAGGGAGGGAGGGAGGGAGGGAGGGAGGGAGGGAGGGAGGGGAGGGAGGGAGGGAGGGAGGGAGGGAGGGAGGGCGGGAGGGAGGCAGGGAGGGAGGGAGGAGGGAGGGAGGCAGAAGGGAGGGAGCAGTAGCGAGTGAGTAGTGAGGGGAGGGAGAGGGAGGGAGGGAGGGACGGAGGCAGGGAGGAAGAGGGAGGGAGGGAGTGAGGGAGGGAGGGAGGGAGGAGGCAGGGAGGGAGGGAGGGAGGGAGGGAGGGAGGGGAGGGAGGCAGGGAGGGAGGGAGGGAGGAGAGAGCGAGGAGGGAGGGAGGCAGGAGGCAGGGAGGGAGGGAGAGAGGGAGGAGAGGGATTGTATTTTTATATTGTAATTAGGCACTATATTTTATTGTATATTTTATTTTAAATATAATTCCAAGCAAATTCCTTGACTGTGCAAACTTTCATGGCCAATAAATCCCTTTCTGATTTCTGATTCTGATTCTGATTCATCTCCCCACTCCCATCCCTCTCTCCTTTCACTGTGTATGTGGGAAACAGTTTGAAAGGTTTTGAAAAATATGATTTGTTTAGGTCCTCCAAAACCCATGTTCCAGACCACCAGCAGCTCTTTTTTTAAACATTTCACATTTCTTAAAGCGAACAGAGATAACTTGTGTGTGTGTCAGACACTCAGACAGACAGAGGGTGATCACAAGGACGTCTTTATATCATCAATAATATTCTGTGACTCCAACATCGTGAACAAAACAGTCCTTTTATGGCACAGAACAGTAACCACAGGAAACTCCTATATGGAGATCCCAATCCCACTGTCCTTCCCTTTTGATTGTGATTGGAAGCGCAGGCACGGAAGTCCCGCCCTCTTAGCGTGATCACGCTCCTTCCCAGGTGCTGAGTGGCATCACCACTGGTGACCGGGGCAGGGGTCTGCTGCCACCCGACATCTGGACACGCCGTCACTCTGATCACGAGGCGGGAGGGGCGTTTCTCTGAGACCCAAAATGGCAGGTCTTCATCGGAGCAGCAGGGGTAGATGGACCACGCTGAGAGCAGGGCGCTCTGAGAGGAGACGAACATGGAGGCAGGAGGGAGCGGAGGGAGGCAAGTGGAGGACGGAGCCGTGGACAACTTCAGGTGAGGGAGGGACGGTGGAGGGATAGGAAGGCACGAGGAAAGGGAGGAGAGGGCAGGGAGGGAGGGAGGGGACGCCCAGCGAAGGGACCGGCGAGTGGGCAGGAGGGAGCGGATCGGGCAGGCACCCGGGTCCGGGAGGGAGGAGAGACGGAGGGAGGGAGGAGACCGAGGGAGGGAGGGACGGGTTAGGGAGGGAAGGAGAGAGGTACACCGAGGGAGGGAGGAAGGGACGAGAGAGGGTAGGGAGGGAAGGAAGAGAGGGAGGGAAGGGAGGGAGTGGAGGGAAGGGAGAGCAGAGGGAGCGGATGGAGAGGGAGGAAGGGAGGAGAGAGGGAGGCTCCAGGCGAGGGGAGAGGGAAGGGAGGGAGGAGGGAGGGAGGGAGGGAGGGCAGGGAGTGGGAGGGATCCGCGGAGCCCCCCAAGGGAGGCGACAGCCGAGGGCAGTGGAGGGAGGGAGAGTAGAGGCCCCGTGAAGGGACCGACGACCCCGAGGCCCCCCCCCGGGCAGGGCCAGGAGAGATACAGCCGACCCCGACAGGGAGGGAGCGACCCCGAGAGGGAGGCCCCCACCCGGCGAGGGCACCTGCAGGGAGGAAGGGAGGGAGGAGAGAGGGATTTAGGGAGGGAGGGGGCGCAGGCAGGGAGACAGGAGGAGGAGGGAGGGAGCGGAGGGAGGCAGGGAGGCAGGGAGGAGGGGAGGCAGGGACGGGGACCGGAGGCGGGAAGGGAGGGACCCCGGCAGGCGAGGCCCGGACGGCCCAGGGCGAGGCAGGGAGGCGAGGGGATCGGCAGGGCCGGGGGGCCAGGGAACCAGGGAGGAGGCAGGGACCGCAGGATGAGAGGCCCCACTAGGGGACGGGACGGAGAGGACCCGGCAGCCCGAGGCAGCGGAACAGGGCACCGGGGATGCACAGGGAGGGGAGGCCCCCCCCCAGGGAGGGAGTGAGACCAACCGGGACGCGCAGCGGGCCCCACCCGGCAAGGACCGAGCAGGAGACCAGAAGGGCCAGGGAGGGAGGGAGGACAGCCCAGCGAGAGCAGGGAGGCGAGCGGAGCCGCCAGGAAGAGAGGGAGGGACCACGGGACGGAACACGGAGGGACGTGCAGCGGAGAGAGGACACGAGAGGGACCCACAGGGAGGAGAGAAGGAGGATCCCACCGGCCGGGAGGGGGAGGGAGAGGAGGCGACCGACGGGCCCCAACCCCCCCCCGAGAGAGGGAGGAGGGCGGAGAGAGGGACACCCCCGGCCAGGCGAGCCCGGTTAGGCAGTGACCGAGCACGAGGGACTGGAGCGGAGGCCAGGGAGGAGAAGAGGGGCAGGACGACCGGGAGGGAGGGACAAGGGAGGCGACGGGAGGGAGGGAACGGGGAGGGAGGGGGCGGAGGGATGGGAGGCCAGGGAGAGGGAGGAGGCCCCCGAGGGAGGGCAGGTAGAGAGGAAGGAGGGACTGGCCAGAGAGCGAGGGAGGGCGGCACCGGGGGTACCCCCCGGCAGGGACGGGAGGGACGAGCAGGGATTCGGGATGGCCAGGGAGTGAGAGAGGATCGGGACCGGGAGGAGACAGAGCGTGGAGGAGACCCCGGCACTGACACGCGATGGGAGGCGCCTTACTCCGGGACGGCCCACCCAGAAGGGAGGGAGGAGAAGAGGGAGGGCAGGGGGGAGGCAGAGGGAGGGCAGGGAGATGAGAGAGGAGAGAGGGAGGGAGGCAGGGGGGGAGGGAGCGGAGGGCAGGGAGGGAGGGAGGGAGGGAGGGCAGGGACGGCAGGGAGGGAGGGAGGGAGGGGATGGGCGGAATGGGATGGGAGGGCAGCGAAGGAGAGAGGAGGCAGGAGGGGAGAGGGCAGGAGAGGGAGGGAGAGGGAGGAAAGAGGGAGGGAGGAGAGAGCGGGAGGGGAGGAGGAGGGGGGAGGCAGGGAGGGAGGAGCTGGGAGGGAGGGAGGAGACGCGGGGCATGAGGGACGAGAGGGAGGAACGAGGGACCGGGGAGAGGAGGAGAGAGGGACAGGGGGGAGAGAGGGAGGGAGGCACCAGGGAGGGTGGGACGGAGATTGGATGGGAGGGAGGAGAGAACGTTGAGAGGGAGTAGAGAGGGAGGCAGGAGAGAGGGAAGCGAGGAGACGACGGAGGGAGGAGGAGAGAGGAGGGAAGTCACGCACGGATGAGAAGTAGAGAGCATGTGCAGAGTGAAAGAAGAGAGACATACATGTGTGAGAGTGCAACTGGTAACCATGTTAGTGACACGCAGACAGAATTATACACAGATAAACAGACAGGCAGACAGTCAGACAGACAGGTAGTCAGACAGTCAGACAGACAGGTAGCCAGACAGACAGACAGGTAGCCAGACAGACAGGTAGCCAGACAGACAGACAGGTAGCCAGACAGACAGACAGACAGGTAGCCAGACAGACAGGTAGCCAGACAGACAGACAGGTAGCCAGACAGACAGGTAGCCAGACAGACAGACAGTTAGTCAGACAGTCAGACAGACAGGTAGCCAGGACAGACAGACAGGTAGCCAGACAGACAGGTAGCCAGACAGACAGACAGACAGGTAGCCAGACAGACAGGTAGCCAGACAGACAGGTAGCCAGACAGACAGACAGGTAGCCAGACAGACAGACAGGTAGCCAGACAGACAGACAGGTAGCCAGACAGACAGACAGGTAGCCAGACAGACAGACAGACAGGTAGCCAGACAGGACAGACAGACAGGTAGCCAGGACAGACAGACAGGTAGCCAGACAGACAGACAGACAGGTAGCCAGACAGACAGACAGGTAGCCAGACAGACAGACAGGTAGCCAGACAGACAGACAGACAGGTAGCCAGACAGACAGACAGGTAGCCAGACAGACAGACAGGTAGCCAGACAGACAGACAGACAGGTAGCCAGACAGACAGACCTGTCCAGTAGAGTCTTCTGAAGCGTGCGACAGGACACCAGGGTTCCGCCCATGAACATGTGACACATGACAACGTCACGGCAACGCTCCATGAAGGTCGCCACGGCGTCGGGCTGGAAGGTTCCGTTGCGTGAGACGAGGCAGAGCCGCTGCAGCCGGGAGCAGCAGGACAGAGCCTCGAAGAACGCCGAGTTAGCACTGAGGTAGGGCTGCTCCAGCCTGCACACACACACACACACACACACACACACACACACAGTTAGCACTGAGGTGTGTATGGTTGTGTGTGGTGGTGTGTATGGTCGTGTGTGGTGTGTGTATGGTTGTGTGTGGTTGTGTGTGTGGTGTGTGTGTGGTGTGTGTGGTTGTGTGTGTGGCGTGTGTGTGTGTGGTTGGTGTGTGGTGTGTATGGTTGTGTGTGGTTGTGTGTGGTTGTGTATGGTTGTGTGTGTGGTGTGTGTGTGTGTGTGTGGTTGTGTGTGTGTGGTGTGTATGGTTGTGTGTGTGTGTGTGTGGTGTGTATGGTTGTGTGTGTGTGTGTGGTGTGTGTGTGTGTGTGGTGTGTGTGGTGTGTGTGTGTGCATGCTAACCTGAGCTCCCGGAGCTGGCTGCAGTGCTGCAGAGCGTCCAGCAGGGCGGGGCTGTAGCTCATGGTCTTTAAGGAGCCCAGGTTGGCCAGAGACAACACCTGCAGCTCCCGGCAGCGCTGGGCAACCGGCACTAGCCCCGCCCCCCTGGCCACGCCCGGCACGCCGGCCAGCGTCAGCTTCCGTAGCCGCGCGGCAACTCCTGCAGGGCGGCGATGTGGGCGTCGCCGACGGCCCTCGCCCAGGCGCACGCACGGGGCTCCGCCCACACGCGCACGCACGCCTCCAGACGCGGCAGCGCCGACACAAACCCGGGTCCCGTCACCTCCAGGACCTCCAGGGAGGGGCAGCCGGCCAGGAGGGCGCCCAGCCCCGAGGTGCCGTCCCTGGGGAAGGAGGGGGCCGAGTCCGGCCTGTAGCTCTGGAGCCCCACGCGGGGGGGCTTCCTGAGGCCCAACAGCAGGGCGGAGGGGGAGAGGGGTGTGTGTGGGGGCGTGCGTGTGTGTGTGGGGGCCGTCGGCCAGCGCGCACACGGGCAGGGAGAGCGAGCGGAGGTGTGTGAGCCTGGCCAGGCTGGCGCACAGGTGCGTGTCTCCGCCCAGACCCGCAGGGTTGTCGTGGTGATAGTGTGTGTGCGTCAGGTTGAGGTGTGCGAGGTTGGGGCAGCCCGTAACCAGCCGGTTCATCGTCTCGGCAACAAGCTCGTCCTCCCCGCGCGCCCCGTTGCCCTCTGGGTAAGGGTTGTGGCTTATTCCACTGAGGTTCAGGCTGACCAATCGTGTCGCATCTCTGATTCCGTCCTCCAGCAACGACCGGACGATCTGCGGCCGTAACGCGGGGGCAACGGCTGAAACTCAGGTGCTTAGGGGCGTTGCCGTTGAGGGCCCTCCGTAGTGACTCGGCGTCCAACCAGGAGCGAGGAAGCTGCAGGGCCTCCAGGTCACCGTGGCGACCCAAGGTCTGGGCCAATGAGGCGGCGGCTGGCCAGTGGGCGGGGTTGAGACCAGGAACTGAAACCAGGAAGACCCGGAGGTGTTCCGGAACACGGACGCTGAACACAGCCAGGTAGAGCAGGAGGAGGGTCTGGTTCACCTGCAACACACACACACGCACAGGTACACACACACACACACACACAATGTTTATGCAACACACAAACATTTCCCAGAAAAAACTATTGAATACAAGATGGAGGGAGACAGGGAGGGAGGGAGGAGAGAGGGAAGGAGGGAGGAGAGAGGGGAGGCAGGGAGGAGAGAGGGAGGAGAGAGGGAGGGAGGGAGGCAGGGAGGAGAGAGTACCTCCCCAGGAGCGAGGCGGGCGGTGTGAAGCAGTGCAGCTGCTGGTAGTGCGGGACGCTGCTCTGCCCCACCATGAGCTGGCAGCACATGCTAGTGCCCTCTCTGGTCACCTCTGGGATCTCCAGCCGCAGCTGTAGCCGCTGCAGCCCGCAGCAGCAGGGCACCACGCCGTAGCTGGGCGTCAGCAGCGTCTGCCTCAGCGCGCGCACGCCACGCAGAGAGTCGCGCGCCTCCGCGCTCAACTGGGCCGAGTCGAAACCGGGAGCCACGTCGAAGGCCAGTGATTGGAGGAGAGGGAGGGAGGAGAGGAGGCGGGAGAGGCGGAGCGTGGTGACGCGGCAACCGGACAGGTCGAGTTGAGTCACCGCCCGGCAACGTTGGACCTGGTCGATGGTGGATCCGGACAGCCAATAGCAGCCGTTCAGGCTGAGGGACTGCACCTGATTGGACAGCTGCTTCAGGACCTGGCAGACGGTGGCGTCGCTGGCCTGGAGGAAGAGCCCGGGAACAGGAAAGATGAAGCAGGGAGGAAAACACGAGTTAGTGTGTGTGTGTGTGTGTGTGTGTGTGTGTGTGTGTGTGTGTGTGTATGCTGTCTGTGTCTGTGTATGCCTGTCTGTGTGTCTGTGTGTGTGTGTCTGTGTATGCCTGTCTGTGTGTGTGCGTGTGCCTGTCTGTGTGTGTGTGTCTGTGTATGCCTGTCTGTGTGTGTATGACTGTCTGTCTGTGTGTGTGTATGCCTGTCTGTGTGTGTGTGTGTGTGTGTGTGTCTGTCTGTGTGTGTGTGTGTGTGTCTGTGTATGCCTGTCTGTGTGTGTGTGTGTGTGTGTGTCTGCCTGTGTGTGTGTGTGTGTGTGTGTGTGTGTGTGTGTTACCGTGTAGTCCTCAGTCAGACAGGCGTGGCTGAGCAGGGTCTTGTCGTGGCAGAGCGAGTGCAGCTTGCGACAGACACGCGCCACGCTCAGCAGCAGGTCGGGCAGGGGGACGTATCGCAGCACACCCAGCAGGACCTCATCAGAGAAGTCAGACATCCCCACGGAGACGGCAGGAACGCCCTCCTCTCCACACACCTCCTGGGGACAGACAGACAGGCAGGGAGACAGACAGGCAGGGAGACAGACAGGCAGACAGACAGACAGACAGACAGACAGACAGGCAGGGAGACAGACAGGCAGGACAGACAGACAGACAGACAGGCAGGGGAGACAGACAGGCAGGCAGACAGACAGACAGACAGACAGACAGACAGACAGACAGGACAGACAGACAGACAGACAGACAGACAGGCAGGGAGACAGACAGGCAGGGAGACAGACAGGCAGGGAGACAGACAGACAGACATGCAGGGAGACAGACAGGCAGACAGGCAGACAGACAGACAGACAGACAGACAGGACAGACAGACAGGCAGGAAGACAGACAGGCAGGGAGACAGGCAGGGAGACAGACAGACAGGCAGACAGACAGACAGACAGGCAGGAAGACAGACAGACAGGCAGGAAGACAGGCAGGCAGGCAGGGAGACAGACAGGCAGGGAGACAGACAGACAGGAAGACAGACAGGCAGGCAGGCAGGCAGGGAGACAGACAGGCAGGGAGACAGACAGGCAGGGAGACAGACAGGCAGACAGACAGGCAGGGAGACAGACAGGCAGGGAGACAGACAGGCAGGGAGACAGACAGGCAGGGAGACAGACAGGCAGACAGACAGACAGGCAGGGAGACAGACAGGCAGGGAGACAGACAGGCAGGGAGACAGACAGGCAGGGAGACAGACAGGCAGACAGACAGACAGGCAGGGAGACAGACAGGCAGGGAGACAGACAGGCAGGGAGACAGACAGGCAGACAGACAGACAGGCAGGGAGACAGACAGGCAGGGAGACAGACAGGCAGGGAGACAGACAGGCAGGGAGACAGACAGACAGGGAGACAGACAGACAGACAGACAGACAGGCAGGCAGGGAGACAGACAGACAGACAGGCAGGAAGACAGGCAGGGAGACAGACAGGCAGGGAGACAGACAGGCAGGGAGACAGACAGGCAGGGAGACAGACAGGCAGACAGGCAGGAAGACAGACAGACAGACAGACAGACAGACAGACAGACAGACAGGAAGACAGACAGACAGGAAGACAGGCAGGCAGGCAGGGAGACAGACAGGCAGACAGGGAGACAGACAGGCAGGGAGACAGGCAGGCAGGGAGACAGACAGGCAGGAAGACAGGCATGTAGGCAGGCAGGGAGACAGACAGGCAGGCAGGGAGACAGACAGGCAGGGAGACAGACAGGCATGTAGGCAGGCAGGCAGGGAGACAGACAGACAGGCAGGGAGACAGACAGGCAGGCAGGCAAATAGATAGACAGACGGGCAGACAGACAGAAAAGTACAGACAGAATCAGAGACAGCAACAAAAAACAGTAAACGATATGTTGGTACAGCTCTACACAGAAACAAACCGTCGCGTTCTATCCAGATAGCTACAGATGACACTGAACTACACTGGTAGCAGACTTCAGTCACGTGCATCAACAGAACAACCTCACGGCTAACTCACTGCAATCTAGCCACTTTGAGATACCCATTGGAAACAATAAATGATTTAAGATCAGTTAGGATTGAACGGTCAACTAATTAAAACTCACTGCTGTCTGGGTAGCAAGCCGGTGCTAGCTGAAGCTTGCTAGGTAAATCTGTAGCTAGTAGTCTATTGTTTGGTATTCGGTACGGTTTCTGAAAAATATCAGTAAACTAACCTGCACAATTTGATTGTCCATGTTTTCATAAAGTTCGACTTAAAGACATGCTCGTTTTTATGGGAGTTTCATGTGTGTAGTATTCTATCGGCGATGATGTCCAGGGGCTATCTCGCCAGCGACATTACTTGTTTGAGACGTGGAACAAAAAGTACGCTAGCTGTAGCGGAACACCGGAAGATCAGAACTGACGGACTCACGTCCGCTCTTTTCAGTGAAACACGTCAACTTAAGAAACCCGTTAACGATTTCTTCAAGTGAAGTTTTTAACTTTAGATGAAGTAAAATTATTTATTGAGGCTGGCTTCACATTGAACCGCTGGAATAACAAAGTAATAGTTTACACAGACGTTGAGACGATGATGAAAGCTGTCATTCTTGCCGCGGGTTATGGAACGAGGTTGCAAAGAGATGTCGAAAGCAGCACCTGCGGAAGATTTAGCCATCTGTCAGGCATTTCCAAACCATTACTTCCCGTGGGCCACTCTACCTTGATATCATACTGGGTTAACGCGTTGACTGCCACTGAATGTGTGGATACGATTTACGTGATTACAAATGCCCTGTACCAAGAGAAATTTCAGGAGTGGGCCAAAGATTTTCACAACGTTAAAATACTCAGTGACGGAACAAGAAGCAATGAAGAGCGTCTTGGTGCAGTGTCCTGCCTCCAACTGGCCGTGAAGAACTTCCTGATAAAGGATCATGTGGTCGTTATTGGAGGTGACACTCTCTTTAAGGACGATTTCAGCCTCAACAAAGTCAAGGAGAAGTTTTGTGTACTTCAAGCAAAGAATGAGGACAGCAATCTGGTCCTTTCTTACCAGTGCAAAGATGAGGACACCTCTAAGTACGGCATATTGGAGGTGGATGATGAGCTCCGGGTACTATGCATGAAGGAGAAACCACTGTTCTCTGAGACAAGATCGAGGAGGGCGTGTCCCTGTTTCTATGTTCTGTCCCAAACAAGCCTTCCTCTTCTCGATGACTTTCTGGATGAATTTAAGGACTCTGCCATTGAAGAGAAGGACGCACCTGGACATTCATGTCTTGGTTGATTCCAAGAACACCTGTGTACAGTTATGAGATCGATGGCCGTTTTGATGTTGGAAACCTGCAATCCTATATTGAATGTGATTTGTATTTTAGAGAACTTCACGATGTTAAGTCATACATGATTTAGGAAACTGCTAAATACGTTGACTGGGTCAGTACAAGATCACTTTTTTCTGTAACGTTAATCATTAAAAACATTGACCTAACTTCCTGCCTATATAACCTTTCAACATTCTAGAGATAGTTTGATTCCAAAATGTGTTTTGCAATTTATGTTTGATAAATGACCACAACTAAATAAATGTTCACTTTTTCCAAAGTAACTTAAATTATTAATCTCCATTATCATACTGTTAATATTGTTTATAATTATATTGATGAGATCACTAGATTTAAATTGTTTTGGGGTAATGGGGGCATTAAGTTACTTGGACTAACCCTTTAAATACTGCATTTACAGTACGTGTGGTTGGAGCTGCGTTCTCTAAGCGCTCGTTCAAGTCTCGTTTTGTACAAATCTATGTATTCCAGAAACGTTATTTACTCACGACAAGTGATCAGAGTAGCATATGGTTGCACTTTGTTTCGATGGAATCAGCTGCCCAAAAGCTTTCAACTGAAATTCCAAAATAACATGAAATGCATTTAAACAATCATATCATCCACTGCTAATGTAATATTTGTGATCTGTGAGAGATGGCAACTTGCGCTACGTTGATGGTTCTGTTTGGCCAGAGGTTGAAGTCCGACCCACAGGAGTGATGAGAGAAACAAGAGTTCATAGACATGTGCACTTTATTGAATTCTTATTGGTCGGTGTTGACGGTATCCCAGCAGCCCTTTCACCTCCCCAGGGCGGGGGGGGTGAGGGGTGATGACAACCTTTACACTTTCATACAAAAGGTAAAGATTCTTTTTTTTTGCATAACAAAACACAAAAAAAACTGGACCAAGTATATTTTTTCTCTTAAGGCTGAAAGTACAAAAAAAACAAACCGAACGACTCGACTACATAATTTACATATTAAGCAATACTAGGAACCAGGAGAGCCTGAGCGTGAGCCCCGCCCCCCAGCCCTTAGCCCCGCCCCCCCAGCCCAGGAAACCTTCACAGAGGTAAATAAGGTGGGGTGAATACAGACAACTGGGACGACCTACACAACAAATATACAGGGATGACCCTCCCTCCCACGGGCCCCCTGCTGGGCGGGACGAGGCCTCGCAGGCACGAGGCGGGCCGTGGTTGCCCGGACGACGGGCCTCTCGGATGGAAGAGTGGGAGGGGCGGAGCGTGGGGGGGGGTCGGAACTCTGCACACACCATTGTGTGTGAGTGCATCAGTGAATGTGTGTGTGTGTGTATGTGTGTGAGTGTGTGAGAGTGCATGTGTGTGCAGAGCTCAAGCGGTCACTAGCGGTTGCGTGTAGTAAGAGGATGGAGGAGACAGTCTGTTTAGAAGCACTTCCTGTGGACGATGGAGGGGCCGGACTCGTCGTACTCCTGCTTGCTGATCCACATCTGCTGGAAGGTGGACAGGGAAGCCAGGATGGAGCCTCCGATCCAGACAGAGTACTTCCTCTCTGGGGGGGCGATGATCTGGAGACGGGAGGAAGCAGGAGCCGTTAGAACAGAAGTGGACTCGGACCAACCCCATTAGTCATTCCAGAATCTTGCACTTTGGCTGGTAAAACTTCTTCAATTATACCAATGGAAACTCTTGGAACATTAAGCTGGCTCGTGGGTTCTAAAGAAGCTTTTAGAGATAAGTGTTAGTCTCCAGTCCTCACCTTGATCTTCATGGTGGACGGGGCCAGGGCTGTGATCTCCTTCTGCATGCGGTCAGCGATGCCGGGGTACATGGTGGTACCTCCAGACAGCACGGTGTTGGCGTACAGGTCCTTACGGATGTCCACGTCACACTTCATGATGCTGTTGAAGGTGGTCTCGTGGATGCCGCATGACTCCATACCTGAGGGAGGGAGTTAGAGATAAACATCTAAACATCTACACTCACCAGCAGGAAACATCTACACTCACCAGCAGGACAGGACAGAAACAGAGGCCGTCAGACTAAGACCATCGTGGGATGTGCCGCGAAACTCACCGAGGAATGAAGGCTGGAACAGGGCCTCTGGGCAGCGGAACCTCTCGTTGCCGATGGTGATGACCTGTCCGTCAGGGAGCTCGTAGCTCTTCTCCAGCGAGGAGGAGGAAGCGGCGGTGCTCATCTCCTGCTCGAAGTCCAGCGCCACGTAGCACAGCTTCTCCTTGATGTCACGCACGATTTCACGCTCCGCCGTGGTGGTGAAGGAGATAGCCGCGCTCTGTCAGGATCTTCATCAGGTAGTCGGTGAGGTCGCGGCCGGCCAGATCCAGACGGAGGATGGCGTGGGGCAGAGCGTAACCCTCGTAGATGGGCACTGTGTGGGTCACACCATCACCGGAGTCCATGACGATACCGGTGGTACGACCAGAGGCGTACAGGGAGAGCACGGCCTGGATGGCCACGTACATGGCGGGGGTGTTGAAGGTCTCGAACATGATCTGGAGAGGAGAGGAGGAGGGTGAGGAAGAGCGACGCGACACCAGCAGGTCACTACACGGCACGCGGCACACAGCAGAGAGACATGCACTAGACTAGAGACGATTCGCTCAGTCGACAGGAGCACCGAGACACACGTTATGTTTCCATCAAACGGTCCTGTCATTAGTAGTGAAGCTAGACTGGATCACCATAGTGATGGATCACCATAGTGATGAGGCCCAAGGGGCTGGCATGCAGACAGGCAGCACACAGGAGGAGAGAAACCTGGAGCTTCCAGAGAGACAGATCAGCAGGGCTGAGGAGAGAGGGCCTGAAGGAGGGCGAACAACAACAAAAAAGAACTCAAAAACAGTAAAGTAGGAGGTATGTTCAGGGGGGCTGCAGTTCTGATTCAGCCTTTTGCCCTGTTCACTTCCTGGTTGGGAGGGCGAGAGAGAGAAAGAGAGACAGAGAGAGAGCGAGAGTGAAGGCACACCTGGGTCATCTTCTCCCTGTTGGCCTTGGGGTTGAGGGGAGCCTCAGTGAGCAGGACGGGGTGCTCCTCGGGTGCGACACGGAGCTCGTTGTAGAAGGTGTGATGCCAGATCTTCTCCATGTCGTCCCAGTTGGTCACGATGCCGTGCTCGATGGGGTACTTCAGGGTCAGGATACCCCTCTTGCTCTGGGCCTCGTCTCCCACGTAGGAGTCCTTCTGGCCCATCCCCACCATCACACCCTGGGGGAGGAGAGAGGGAGCTTAGTGGACTGAACACAGATCCAGGGTCACAGGAAGACATGCATTACTGCAAAAGTAAAGTATGCATGTTTGTGTAAAAAACATTGCAAAACTTGATAAATGTAGGAAAACTAAACTTAGATGGGCATAGTATTTTGCCAAGTGAAATCAGGCGAAAGGAAATGAGTGAAAATTGTCATTAACTAAATTGTAGGTAAACACTTGATTGACATGTGTAGATTACCTGATGCCTGGGGCGACCGACGATGGAGGGGAACACTGCGCGAGGAGCGTCATCTCCAGCGAAACCGGCTTTGCACATACCAGAGCCGTTATCAACGACCAGGGCGGCGATCTCGTCTTCCATTTCTGTACAAACAGGAACAAAAAAAATGCGGAACCGTTAAAATTGCCAACAAGCTATTCAGTGAGCTGTTGTACCATCGAGCAGCCGCAAGGTGGCGCCGTAGCGCCCAGCTCCAGGGCCATGCCCAGTGCGGGAAGACAAAAGCCAGCTTCTCTAGGTCTAGTCATGGCCATATATGGGAATAGTTCGACCAGCTTAGTAAAAAACTGCTGCTCGGCCCGTGACTGCCACCCCGCGTGCTGTTCTACAGCCGCCTGTGAGAGCGAGGGGCCACTCCCTAATCCGAAACAAGGATAACCGTCCCCGCGTCCAAGATCAACGCTTACTAAGCGGTTGATGTCTATACAAAAATGTACAAAATCTAATGTCCTGGTACCACAAAAGTCAACGGTCTGATTATAAAAAAGGTTCGAGATAGTTCGCAGGGCAAGTTAAACAAAAGAGCCAACACCACACTAGTCAGCTAGCTAGCCGGGCTGTAGCTCTTCTCGGTAACGGGTTGATCCAAATGTCCTAGTTAATGAAAAGTAAAGCATTAACAAGCGTATAATTACTAACTTTATCAAAAGGTTCAATGAGCAGCTAACTTTAGCCGTTAAAACCTCCAGGCATTCAAGGGCGGCGGTCCACGTTAACGGCAGGATCATGTACGGTGGAGAGGGTCGTGATGTAACCTGGCTCATTAAGACTTGTGGCCGCTGGCAGGCAGCTATGCCAAGCCGGTCCAGTATGCTAGCTCGAGCGGGACACACCCATGACAACCAAAGACGCCATCAAGAAGAACAATCCGTTGAAATTCAAATTCCTCAAACGCTGCCGTCTTACTAAACTATTTCTAGTCCTTTATATAATTAAAATCATAGACAGGTAACGCTAACACGGACCACCAAGTCGTCATCCTACTGCTCGATAACCAGGATAAATTAGCTATAGCTAGCCAGGCTAACCATACAATTCGTTACTGTAGCGACTTTATAGGGAGACCTCGGAATGAATTAACTAGGCAAAATGTCATTACTGAACAGTACGTTAGCTACAGTATTGTAGCTAGTTTCTAGCTCCAGTTAAAATGTTAACGCGTGTCGAAGCAATGAATGGATAACAGCAGCTATATCAACAATATCTGGCCATATCACCAACACTACAGCTTTTCAAACGATCTTTAAGATCCATACTCAAGACGGTACGCATTTTCGGTCTTACCTGTGGTTTAGGGAAGTGTTAACTTCAAAAGAGGAATGTATACGAGTGATAGTCCGCTCTGCTAGATCGACTGTGGTAGAATGATGTATCGTTGCCAAGGTGCTGGGTTTTATATGCGCCCGCGCTGCAGCCCCTATCCATAAAAGGCAAACTTTCTGCACGGCGTGCTCTGATTGGCTCGAGTGCGTCCACTTGGAGTGGCGCATTCGCCCGGCTGAGGGACGGGGAAAGACTGGCAGCGGCCTACACTAAAATCATAAACTTTAAAAGATTATCGATTTGTCGTTGAGATCAGTGCTTTTGTATGAAAGCAAATTAGACAGAGTTTCATTCACGGCTACCTTGAAAACGATCAAGCAAAGTGTTTTACGACTCTTAACCGGGAGAGTGGCGTTTCCGTCAAATGCAGGTTTAAAGTGATTTGTTTATTTAAGAATTTGTAATAATATTAGAGTTGTATGTATATCAGTCATTCCTTACAATGAACATACACACACTCCTGGGTCTCCCTCCTGCCCCGCAACAGCTTCTTAGGCTAAAGAGCTTATCTCTGTAGCAAACACAATACTTAACGACCCCCAGCCCTTCAATAGGAACCACATATAGCCTAGCTGTAGAAAAGAGAAGAGAAGAGTGGAAAAAAAGAGAATAACGAATGCAATAGAAGTTGCCTACATAATGATAACGTTTTATAATGTATTAATTTAACAAACGCTTTTATCTAAAGCGACACACAGTACATGACTTTAAGACACACTTGTAACATTCCTTACAATGAACACACACACTTGCAGAGCCAGATTGCGCATCACTGATGACAGCTGGATGAATAGAAGGGTGACAGGTCGGGAGAGCTAACACCATTAACACGACACACACACGCACACACTAAACCAAACTGTGACGGCGATATCCTTGGCAGAACTGACAGGCTACATGGTGACAACTCTTTGCAGCCTGTAAATCTATCACAGCAATCACCAAGTGTGTGTGTGTGTGTGTGTGTGTGTTTGTGTGTGTGTACGGCAGAGTAGGCATCGAATGTCTCTTCGTGTCGAGGCGAAAGGGACCATGTTGCCTCTGTCTCTTGTATACTATCCACACTTTCCAAACTATCAATATATGACCAGCACCAGACCAGGACCAGATACCAGAGACCAGCACCAGTGTTATTACTAGTACCAGTACAGGACCAGGACCAGGACCAGCACAGGACCAGAGTCAGAGTCTTTGAAACCAGGGAGCGTAGTCTTAGTGACTGACAGGACAGCTTCATAGTTCTGCTGTGAGGTAATACTTCATGGATTAGTTGGAACTGTGTCACACACAGTCACACAAGCTAAATCACAAACACACACATCCACACACACACACCTACACTCATCCACACACACAATTTGAGGAAGACTGCGACACACACACACACACAGGTCACAGATATGCGTGTGCATACACACACACGCACCTAAACACACACATACACACCTCCCCCCCCACACACACACACACACACACACACACACCTCCCCCCCACACACACACCTCCCCCCCCCCTCGACACACACACACAGCTGTAGATGGCAGGTGTGTGTTTCCCAGTGAGTCTATATTTGGAGTTCCTGCAGAGCGATACCACATCCTGTCCATTGTTATGGTAATTAAACTGATACCTTCCTGGAGGTCTACCTGTGCCCGTGTACTACATCACCACACCCGTGTACTACATCACGACACCCGTGTGAGTCATCGCCACACCGGAGTACTTCCTCGTCCCACGAGTCACAATGTGTGCAGCACTTCACCATGTGTTCTATTGGGATGGTAGGATGACGTTGTGATGAACGGGTGAGAAAGGAGAGGAGGTGGAGAGGAGGAAGAAAGGAGAGGAGGAGAGGAGGAAGACAGGAGAGGAGGAAGAAAGAGGACGAGGAGGAGAGGAGGAAGAAAAGAGAGGAGAGGAGGCAGAAAGGAGAGGAGGTTGAGAGGAGGAAGAAAGGAGAGGAGGAGAGGAGGAAGACAGGAGAGGAGGAGAAGGCAGAGGAGGAGAGGAGGAAGAAAAGAGAGGAGAGGAGGAAGAAAGTGAGAGGAGGTTGAGAGGAGGTGGAGAGGAGGATGGGAGGAGAGGAGTGCAAGGAGGTGGAGAGCAGAGGAGGAGGAGAAGAGGAGAGGATAATTCTGCAGTGAACATGTCTGTCCACCAAGTGACAGCAGAGAGACAATGTGCTCCTTCATTACACATTCATTAAAAAGCGATTACAAAGAAAAAAAGATTGAATAAAGATGTATTATGTTTTGTTCTGTATATATTCTAGTGACCTGTACCTCCCGAACAGTATGTGAGTGGACAGGACGCTGGAGCTCTGTCCTCTGATTGGTCTACACGACCACGCTGGAACTCTGTCTCTGATTGGTCTACGAGACCCCGGTGGACGTGACAGTTGACCGTGACACAGACGGCCAGAGAGGAGTCAGACACTAGTACGGGACGGGACTGAAACACACCTCCCAGTAACCATGACAACACGGAGCAAGCTGTCACAGAAGGCCTTCGTTATCCCAGAGGCCCAGACACTCTAGTTAGCAAGGTGTTAGTTGGTGCCTGCTATGCTATGCTATCACATGCTAGCAGTGCTTGGTAGACAGTGATTGTGAACTGACTGGTTTATGCTATGCTCTGCTATCACATGCTAGCAGTGCTTGGTAGACAGTGATTGTGAACTGACTGGTTTATGCTATGCTATGCTATCACATGCAGCAGTGCTTGGTAGACAGTGATTGTGAACTGACTGGTTTATGCTATGCTATCACATGCTAGCAGTGCTTGGTAGACAGTGATTGTGAACTGACTGGTTTCTGCTATGCTATCACATGCTAGCAGTGCTTGGTATACAGTGAATGTAACTGTCTGGTTTCTGCTATGCTATGCTATCACACAGGGGGGATGGGGGGGTGGGGGGGTGAGGAGTATCTATCGTTATTCATCAATTCCAGGAATGCTGTTAGAGTGGAATGACCCATCAGAGACTGAATAGCCTTGGAACTCACAACACATGCACTTTCTTACTCTCTCTCTCTCTCTCTCTCTCTCTCTCTCTCTCTCACACACACACACTCTCACTCACACACTCTCTTGCACACACACACCCACACACTTAGGAGGTCCTAATACGGGCATGTCCGAGGAACAGAACAGGAGAGACAGGAAGTTCATTTCTCACGGCCTCTCTGCAGTAGCTGCACACAGGAAGTGACTACACAAACACTGTTGCGCTGTGTTCATGAAGTAACAGTTTTACCCTGTCACAGTTCACCCTGTCACAGTTCACCCTGTCATCAACATAGCTAACAACCTGCCCCCACGGTTACAAGCACACTCATGTTACAGTACACACGCACACACAGAGCCCACATACACACACACATATCTAAAGACACACTCACAAGCACACACATATGGAAACACAAACCACAAGTTCACACACACACATAGTGTTGATGCCTGGTTGGGTGCAGCCCTGGTGAGTGCCGGCCCTTTAGGGAATCCCTGGCTGACATCCATATAAGGAGAAGTTGGACGAAGTCACATGGGAGGAAGATGTGCAGGTCTGGTCATGTGACTACTTCAGAGGAAATGAGACTCAGACTGATGAATGAGTTGTGTGTGTGTGTGTGTGGTGTGTGTGTATGAGTGTGTGAGTGTGAGTGAGTGTATGAGTGTGTGAGTGTGTGTGTGAGTGTGTGTGTGTGTAGTGTGTGTGTGTATGAGTGTGAGAGAGTGTGTGAGTGTGTGTGTGAGTGTGTGAGTGTGTGTGTGTGTGTGTGTATGAGTGTATGTTGTGTGTGTGTGTGGTGTGTGTGGTGTGTGTGTGGTGTGTTGTGTGTGTATGAGCTGTGTGTTGTGTGCGTGTGTGTGTGTGTTTGTGTGTGTGTCTGAGTGTGACGAGCGTGTGTGCGTGTGTGTGTGTGTGTGCGTGTGTGAGTGTGTGTGTGTGTGTGTTTGTGTCTGCGTGTCTGTGTGTGTGTGTGTGTGTGTGTGTCGTGTGTGTGTGTGTGTGTGTGTCTTCGTGTGTGTGTGCGTGTGTGTTTGTGTGTGTGTCTGCGTGTGTGTGTGTGTGTGTGTGTGTGTGTCTGAGTGTGAGTGACACATCCTGTCAGGCTTGATCATCCCCTGGGACAGCCCTGTTGGTTAACCTTTAACAGCCCAGCCTTTGAGCAAGGTTGCCAATGTTACCAGAGTTGCGTGTTGAATTCCTGTAAGGGTTACGCTGCAGTCTACGAATCAGCAGCAGTGATGTGGAAACTACAGAGTCAGAAGACAGGAGCGTGGATGAGAGAGAGAGATGGAGGGAGAGAGAGAGATGGAGGGAGAGAGAGATGGAGGGAGAGAGAGAGAGATGGAGGGAGAGACGAGAGACGATGGAGGGGATGAGAGAGATGGAGGAGAAGAGAGATGGAGGGAAGAGACGAGATGGAGAGATAGAGTAGGATGAGATAGCGCGAGAGAGATCTGTCTTTCGCGCGCGCGCTCTACGGCAGCGCGCGTCTCGCGTGTTCTAGAGACGCTCTGGCTCTCGTTGTCGCTCATCGCTTGTCTGTGCGGGGATCTATGTCTGCATCCTCTCGGCTGGCTCGTGCTCTCTTCTCCGTCCTCTCGCTCTTTCTGCATTGCTCTACTCCTCTTCGCTCTGCGTCTCTCGCTCTCTGTCTTTCTCGCTCTCTCTCTCGCGCATCTTCTTTCTTTCCGCTCTCTCTACGTTCTCTCTCTCTTGCGTTCTCGCGCGCGCGCTCGTCTGCTCTGCTCTTCTCTGTGCGTCGCTCTGCGCGGTCCGCGCGCTGGCTGTCGCGCCGCGCTGCTCGGTCTGGGCGCTCGCTGCTCTCGCGCTGGGGCGCGCGCCTGCGCGGCGCTGGCTCGCGCTTGCGGGCCGCGCGCTCGCGTCGCATCTCGTCTGGCGGGCGCGTCGCGCGCGCGCGCTCTGGCGGGCGCGCGCGCTGTGCGGTCGCGCGCTCTGGCTGGCTGGCGCTCGCGCTGGCGGGCGGGCTCGCGCTCGCCGCCTGGCGTCGTCTCGCGCCGCTGGCGGCGCGCCGCGCGGCGCAGCGCCTGGCGGTGTCAGCGCACTTTGTGCAGGACTGTTGCGTCTCTTTGCCTGATCACCACACACCACCCATTCCCTTCTACTATCTTGCTCCCACACCACACATCACTTCTACTTATATTGCTCACACACACATCACATTCACTTCTGACTATATTGCTCACACACACACACATTCACTTCTCTATATTGCTCACACACACACACATTCACTTCTACTATATTGCTCACCACAGACCTCACATTCAGCTTCTACTATATTGCTCACACGACACACACATTCACTTCTACCTATATTGGCTCACAACAGACACACATTCACTTCTACTATATTGCTCACACACCAACACATGCACTTCTACTATATTGCTCACACAGACACACATTCACTTCTACTATATTGCTCACCAGACACACATTCACTTCTACTATATTGCTCCACACATACACACATTCACTTCTACTATATTGCTCACACAGACACACATTCACTTATACTATATTGCTCACACAGACACACATTCACTTCACTATATTGCTCACACACACACACATTCACTTCTACTATATTGCTCACACAGACACACATTCACTTCTACTATATTGCTCTCACACAGACACACATTCACTCTCTACTATTGCTCACACAACACACATTCACTTCTACTATATTGCTCACACACGACACACATTCACTTCTACTATATTGCTCACACAGACACACATTCACTTCTACTATATTGCTCACACAGACACACATTCACTTCTACTATATTGCTCACACACACACACATTCACTTCTACTATATTGCTCACACAGACACACATTCACTTCTACTATATTGCTCACACAGACACACACATTCACTTCTACTATATTGCTCACACAGACACACATTCACTTCTACTATATTGCTCACACAGACACACATTCACTTCTACTATATTGCTCACACAGACACACATTCACTTCTACTATATTGCTCACACACACACACATTCACTTCTACTATATTGCTCACACAGACACACATTCACTTCTACTATATTGCTCACACACACACACATTCACTTCTACTATATTGCTCACACAGACACACATTCACTTCTACTATATTGCTCACACACACACACATTCACTTCTACTATATTGCTCACACAGACACACATTCACTTCTACTATATTGCTCACACAGACACACATTCACTTCTACTATATTGCTCACACACACACACATTCACTTCTACTATATTGCTCACACAGACACACATTCACTTCTACTATATTGCTCACACACACACACATTCACTTCTACTATATTGCTCACACAGACACACATTCACTTCTACTATATTGCTCACACAGACACACATTCACTTCTACTATATTGCTCACACAGACACACATTCACTTCTACTATATTGCTCACACACACACACATTCACTTCTACTATATTGCTCACACAACACACATTCACTTCTACTATATTGCTCACACAGACACACATTCACTTCTACTATATTGCTCACACAGACACACATTCACTTCTACTATATTGCTCACACAGACACACATTCACTTCTACTATATTGCTCACACAGACACACATTCACTTCTACTATATTGCTCACACACACACACATTCACTTCTACTATATTGCTCACACACACACACATTCACTTCTACTATATTGCTCACACAGACACACATTCACTTCTACTATATTGCTCACACAGACACACATTCACTTCTACTATATTGCTCACACAGACACACATTCACTTCTACTATATTGCTCACACAGACACACATTCACTTCTACTATATTGCTCACACAGACACACACACTTCACTTCTACTATATTGCTCACACACACACACATTCACTTCTACTATATTGCTCACACAGACACACATTCACTTCTACTATATTGCTCACACAGACACACATTCACTTCTACTATATTGCTCACACAGACACACATTCACTTCTACTATATTGCTCACACACACACACATTCACTTCTACTATATTGCTCACACAGACACACATTCACTTCTACTATATTGCTCACACACAACACACATTCACTTCTACTATATTGCTCACACAGACACACATTCACTTCTACTATATTGCTCACACAACACCATTCACTTCTACTAATTGCTCACACACACACATTCACTTCTATATTGCTCACACAGACACACATTCACTTCTACTATATTGCTCACACACACACCCATTCACTTCTACTATATTGCTCACACACACACACATTCACTTCTACTATATTGCTCACACAGACACACATTCACTTCTACTATATTGCTCACACAGACACACATTCACTTCTACTATATTGCTCACACACGACACACATTCACTTCTACTATATTGCTCACACAGACACACATTCACTTCTACTATATTGCTCACAACAGACACCATTCACTTCTACTATATTGCTCACACAGACACACATTCACTTCTACTATATGCTCACACAGACACACATTCACTTCTACTATATTGCTCACACAGACACACATTCACTTCTACTATATTGCTCACACAGACACACATTCACTTCTACTATATTGCTCACACAGACACACATTCACTTCTACTATATTGCTCACACAGACACACTTCACTTCTACTATATGTGCTCACACAGACACCATTCACTTCTACTATATTGCTCACACAGACACACACATCACTTCTACTATATTGCTCACACACACACACACATTCACTTCTACTATTTGCTCACACAGACACACATTCACTTCTACTATATTGCTCACACAGACACACATTCCTTCTACTATATTGCTCACACAGACACACATCACTTCTACTATATTGCTCACACACAGACACACATTCACTTCTACTATATTGCTCACACAGACACACATTCACTTCTACGATATTGCTCCACAGACCACCATTCACTTCTACTATGTGCTCACACACAGACACACATTCACTCTACTTATTGCTCACACAGACACACATTCACTTCTACTATATTGCTCACACATGACACACATTCATTCTACTATATTGCTCCCAAACACACACCTTCCTTCTACTATATTGCTCACACAGACACACATTCACTTCTACTTATGAATTGCTCACACAGACACACATTCACTTCTACTATATTGCTCACACAGACACACATTC
>CAEFZP010001565.1:0-10422 GCA_903064625.1 Mallotus villosus
CACACACACACTCACACACACCGCTACTGCACCAGGCCCCCCGACCCACTGCTACCAGACAGGTACACACACACACACACACACACACACACTCACACACACCGCTACTGCAGTCCAGGCCCGCCGACCCACTGCTACCAGACAGGTACACACACACACACACACACACACACACTCACACACACCGCTACTGCAGCCAGGCCCGCCGACCCACTGCTACCAGACAGGTACACACACACACACACACACACACACACTCACACACACCGCTACTGCAGCCAGGCCGCCGACCCACTGCTACCAGACAGGTACACACACACACACACCACACACACACTCACACACACCGCTACTGCAGCCAGGCCCGCCGACCCACTGCTACCAACAGTTACACACACCACACACACCACCACACACACACTCACACCCACCGCTACTGCAGCCAGCCCGTCCGACCCACTGCTACCAGACAGGTACACACACACACACACACACACACCCACACCACACACACACACACCACACACACACCGCTACTGCAGCCAGGCCCGCCGACCCACTGCTACCAGACAGGTACACACACACACACACCACACACACACACCCTCACTACACCACCGCTACTGCAGCCAGGCCCGCCGACCCACTGCTACCAGACAGGTACACACACACACACACACACAACACTCACTACACACCGCTACTGCAGCCAGGCCCGCCGACCCACTGCTACCAGACAGGTACACACACACACACACACACACTCACTACACACCGCTACTGCAGCCAGTGCCCGCCGACCCACTGCTACCAGACAGGTACACACACACACACAACCACACACTCACACACCGCTACTGCAGCCAGGCCCGCCGACCCACTGCTACCAGACAGGTACACACACACACACACACACACTCACACACCGCTACTGCAGCCAGGCCCGCCGACCCACTGCTACCAGACATGTACACACACACACACACACACACACACACACCGCTACTGCAGCCAGCCCGCCGACCCACTGCTACCAGACAGTACACACACACACACACTCACACACACACCACACCACACACACACACCACACACAGACAGACAGACAACAGACAGACATACACACACCACACACACACCATCACACACACACTCACACACACACACACACACTCACACACACAACATACAGACACACCACACACACCACACCCACACACTCACACACACTCACACACACACACCACACACACACTCACACACACACACACATACACACCACACCACCCACATCACTCACTCACTCACCACACACCACACACACACACACACACCCACACACACACACACACTCACTACACACCTCGGGCATTAGGACTAGGATAGTAAAACAAACCTGTGTGTGTGTGTGATGTGTGTGTGTGTGATGTGTGTGTGTGATGTGTGTGTGTGTGTGTGTGTGTGTGATGTGTGTGTGTGTGTTCCAGAGTCGTATCAGGAGGATGTGGAACGACACAGTCCGCAGGCAGACAGAGTCCTCCTTCATCTCCACGGACGTCAACAACACACCCACACTCAACCGAGGTACACCCCTGCCCCCCATCCCCCCTCACCCCTCCCCTTCCCCCCCATCCCTCCATCCCTCCACCCTCCTCTCCCTCGTGTTTTTTCTCTCCTCCATCATCCCTTGTTTGTTTTCTTGCATCCCTCCATCTTTCCGTCAAGGCAAACAACGTTCTTAGTCTCATTTTATCTTCCTGTCCCCCTCTCTTCTCTCTCTCTGTTCCTCCCCCCCCTGCTCCCCCCCCTGCTCCCCCCCCTGTCTCCCCCCCCCTGCTCCCCTCTCCCCTCCTGCCCTCCCCCCCCTGCTCTGCTCCCCCCCCCTGCTCCCCCCTCCCCCAGTAGGGTTAGGGAACCACTTCCTGGCTAACCCCGTCCTGCAGAGTCACCCAGGAGCCTCTACCCCTTACAACACCTTACTGACCCACAGCTTCAACCAGACCTCCATAGGTACTGACTGCCTGTCTGCCTGACTGCCTGACTGCCTGACTGCCTGACTGCCTGACTGCCTGACTGCCTGACTGCCTGTGTGTCTGACTGCCTGACTGTCTGACTGCCTGACTGTCTGACTGCCTGACTGTCTGACTGTCTGACTGCCTGACTGCCTGACTGCCTGACTGCCTGACTGCCTGTGTGTCTGACTGTCTGACTGCCTGACTGCCTGACTGCCTGTGTGTCTGACTGCCTGACTGTCTGACTGCCTGTCTGCCTGACTGCCTGACTGTCTGACTGCCTGACTGTCTGACTGCCTGACTGCCTGACTGTCTGACTGCCTGACTGCCTGACTGCCTGTGTGTGTGACTGCCTGACTGTCTGACTGTCTGACTGCCTGACTGCCTGTGTGTCTGACTGTCTGACTGCCTGACTGCCTGACTGCCTGTGTGTCTGACTGCCTGACTGTCTGACTGCCTGACTGCCTGACTGTCTGACTGTCTGACTCTCTGACTGCCTGACTGTCTGACTGCCTGACTGCCTGACTGCCTGACTGCCTGACTGACTGACTGCCTGACTGCCTGACTGCCTGACTGTCTGACTGTCTGACTGCCTGACTGTCTGACTGCCTGACTGCCTGACTGCCTGACTGCCTGACTGCCTGTGTGTCTGACTGTCTGACTGCCTGACTGCCTGACTGCCTGACTGCCTGACTGCCTGTGTGTCTGACTGTCTGACTGCCTGTGTGTCTGACTGCCTGACTGTCTGACTGCCTGACTGTCTGACTGTCTGACTGCCTGACTGCCTGTGTGTCTGACTGTCTGACTGCCTGACTGCCTGACTGCCTGACTGTCTGACTGCCTGACTGTCTGACTGCCTGACTGCCTGACTGCCTGTGTGTCTGACTGTCTGACTGCCTGACTGTCTGACTGCCTGACTGTCTGACTGCCTGACTGCCTGACTGCCTGACTGCCTGACTGTCTGACTGCCTGACTGTCTGACTGTCTGACTGCCTGACTGCCTGTGTGTCTGACTGCCTGACTGTCTGACTGCCTGACTGTCTGACTGTCTGACTGCCTGACTGCCTGACTGCCTGACTGCCTGACTGCCTGTGTGTCTGACTGTCTGACTGCCTGACTGCCTGACTGCCTGTGTGTCTGACTGCTGACTGTCTGACTGCCTGTCTGCCTGACTGCCTGACTGTCTGACTGCCTGACTGTCTGACTGCCTGACTGCCTGACTGTCTGACTGCCTGACTGCCTGACTGCCTGTGTGTGTGACTGCCTGACTGTCTGACTGTCTGACTGCCTGACTGCCTGACTGCCTGACTGCCTGACTGTCTGACTGTCCTGACTGCCTGACTGTCTGACTGTCTGACTGCCTGACTGCCTGTGTGTCTGACTGTCTGACTGCCTGACTGCCTGACTGCCTGTGTGTCTGACTGCCTGACTGTCTGACTGCCTGACTGCCTGACTGTCTGACTCTCTGACTGCCTGACTGTCTGACTGCCTGACTGCCTGACTGCCTGACTGCCTGACTGCCTGACTGCCTGACTGCCTGTGTGTCTGACTGTCTGACTGTCTGACTGTCTGACTGCCTGACTGTCTGACTGCCTGACTGTCTGCCTGTCCGTCTGTCTGCCTGTATACCTGTATACCTGTCTATCTATATGTCTATATGTCTGTATACGTGACTGTCTGTTCTTTTCTGTTGTCTATCCTGTCTCCCTCCCCTTCCCTTCCCTTCCCTCCCCCCTTCCCTCCCCCTTCCCTCCCCCCTCCTCCCCCCCTCCTCGCCTGACGGTGAACCTCAGGCACCTTCCGGGATCTTCAGAGTACGACTCGTATTTCTGCATCCAATACTGACTCAAAATGGTTCTGATTGTTATTGTTTGCGGTGTGCTTCCTCGTCCTTTCTGACCCCTGCGCTTCTCCCTCCTGCCAGCAGAGGGCAGCATCTCCCAGGAGCAGGAGGTGTGTCTGAACGGAGGCTACAGCAGCAGCTTCACCCTGCAGGGCCTGGGAGGTCAGAGGTCGGCCCTGGGGGGCAGCGCCGACCTCCTGAGGGAGGCGGGAGCAGGGCCAGGAGGGGGAGGGGGGGGAGGAGGAGGGAGGAGATGTCCCCCGTCTCCCCCGCCCTATACACGGCCCAGGGGGCGGAGCCTGGGCTGCGCGGCAACCTGTCGGACGCGCGGCGCTGGAGAGATGATCATCCAGGAGCTGGTGCAGAGCAACCTGCGCCCGGCCCCCGCCCTCCAGCAGCGCTACGGCAGCCTGGCTCGTCCCCCCACCCTGACCACCTGACCAGGCCCCCGCCCGCGCTGGAGGGCTGGGGTCACGCAGGCACGCCACGCCCCTGAGAGCTGGACCAGCCCCCCCTCCTCCTCCGCCGCCGCCGCCGCCGTCGCTAACGGCGTCCGCGCCCGTCCCCTCATTGGACGAGAGGGCGGCGCTGCAGTGCACCCTGGGTAGGCGCGGGCTGGAGAGGCAGCAGCCCGCCTCCTCCCCCCGCCAGAGGTGCAGCCCCGCCCTTTCTCCACCCTGACACGCCCCCAGGGGACGTTTGCCGCGGTTACGGGGGGCGGGGCCGGATCCGGCCGTCGGGTGTGGGTCGGACCGGTACCTGGACCGAGCCCCCTGCTCCACCGCCTCCCCCGGTCGACATGGAAACCGTCAAGCCCCTGGATGAAGCTCTCCTGAGGGAGGGAGGGATGGAGGGATGGAGGGGAGGGGCGGAGAGAGGGAGGGAGAAGACTCTGTTCCTCACCCAGAGGATGAGGGAGGGATGGAGGGATGGAGGGGAGGGATGGAGAGAGAGAGAGAAGAGCAGCTGTTCTCCAAACAGAGAGAAGGAGGGATGGAGGGATGGAGAGGAGGGATGGAGAGAGGGAGGGAGGAACCGCTGTTCCTGACCCAGAGAGACGAGGGGATGGAGGGATGGAGAGGAGGGATGGAGAGAGAGAGAGGAGGGATGGAGAGAGAGAGGGAGGGAGACATAGAAGAGCCTTTGTATCTGAACACGCAGAACGAGGAGGGATGGAGGGATGGAGAGGAGGGATGGAGAGAGAGAGAGGAGGGATGGAGAGAGAGAGAGGAGGGATGGAGAGAGAGAGCGACGGAGGCTCCGGTGGAGTGATGGAGAGATGGAAAGGAGAGACGGAGAGGGGAAACGGACACTCTTTCCGTTACCCACGGCGACTCGGAGGAACCCGACAGCTTCGACCTCCCCCTGACCCCTGACCTCGACCTCGACCCCGACTCCTCCCCCATCTACACCAGAGAGTCAAACTCCTCCCCCATCTACACCAGAGAGTCAAACTCCTCCCCCATCTACACCAGAGAGTCAAACTCCTCCCCCATCTACACCAGAGAGTCAAACTCCTCCCCCATCTACACCAGAGAGTCAAACTCCTCCCCCATCTACACCAGAGAGTCAAACTCCTCCCCCATCTACTCCCGCGCCCGTGCCTCCCCCCCTGGTGTCTACTCCCGAAACTCCCCCCCCCAACGTCTACGCCCGCGACACCCAGTACGGACGCAGCTCCTCCCCCCCTCGCTTCCTCTCCCCCGCCCTCCCCCGCTCCTCCTCCCCCCCCGCTCCTCAGCTACCCCCGACAGCAGCCCAGAAGGTCCGAGCGACGGGGTCCCGGGGTGCAGGGGTCACCAGGAGGTCGGCTCCGCCTCCCGAACCCAACGCCCCGCCCTCGAGCTGCCCTACAGCCTGGGACGGCCCCCGCTCGGACCGCGGCCCAATCACATGCAGACCTTCTACCAGCCTCCGCCCCTCCCGTCCAATGGGGAGGCAGCATACGCTGAGCCCGCCCCCGAGGAGGATGACGGACAGATGCAGCGAGTGACGAGTTTGTGACTAGGGCGGTGGTGATCTGGACGGGAGGAAGAGGAGGAGGAGGAAGAGGAGGAGGAGGAATATTGATTGTCTGAAGAACACTGGGTCATTTCCACTGGCGTACTGTACTTCCAGGTGCACTTGATTTGATTGTCCCGGTTCATGGTAACAGCTAAGGCCAGCTGGGACGACCCCTGTGGAGCGCACTGTGGTGGAAGTCAAACGCACCTCAAGCTGCTGACCTGAGTGGAAGTGGTGGTGGTGATGATGAGGAGGAGGATGAAGAGGAGGGGATGTACATGGACTCCCTATGGAGCTGACTGTGGATCGATGACGGTGATGATGATGATGATGATGGTGATGATGATGATGATGATGGTGATGACGATGGTGATGATGAAGATGATGATGCCTCCTCTCTGTCTCCATGTCTCGGTCATCACAAGCTCCGCCCCCTTTCTTGTTCCATGTTCTGTTGCTTTTCTCTGTGATCCATCCCATTCTCTCTCTCTCCCTCCCTCCCCCCCTCTCCCCCCTTTCTCTCTCCCTCCCTCCCCCCTCTCTCTCTCTCTCTCTCTCTCTCTCCCTCCCCCTCTCCCCCCTTTCTCTCTCCCTTCCTCCCCCCCTCTCTCTCTCTCTCTCTCTCTCCCCTCTCCCTCTCTCTCTCTCTCTCTCTCTCTCTCTCTCTCTCTCTCTCTCTCTCTCAGCCCTCTTATTCCCTGCCCCTCCCACTCTCGTGTCCTTCCGCCTCATTGGTGCATTACTGTTGTTAATCCATAGTCTGGTTTCCTATTGGTTGATCAGCTTGTCTGTCCCGCCATAAAGGGGGCAGTTTAGGAAGTAATTTCTGTGTTGCCAAAAATCCTTTAAAAAGACTTGTTGCATGACTTTATATTGACTTTGAAAGGCATTTGAAAGAATTTGGAAGTGTGTGTGTGTGCGTGCATGTGTGTATGTGCTTGTATGTGTGCGTATGCGTGCGTGTGTGTGTGTGTACAGCCTTTGTATACTAAAAGGACATCAGAGATTTTTCTTCTACCCTGGGATCATAACCCCGCCCCTTTACCTGACACCCTATATTCTCAACCAATCCCCTTCAACCTCAAGACCCCCCCCCCACCCCACCCCCCACCCCAACACTGACTGTTGGCGACGGAACTCTTTGCCTTTACGTTGTCCCGGCAACAGAACTCCCAGCTTCCGGAACTCTGACTGACAGGTGACTCTCCTGTCATTACCATGGAAACGTGTCGTGTACATAGACCTGTATGTGTGTTTATGATTGTCTTGTATTGCTACTGACGTCCAAGTAAACATGTAAACAACCAAGAACAAACTGTGTGTGTGTGTGTTAAGGTGCCTGTAGTGTGTGTGGGGTGTTGTGTGTGTGTGTGTGCCTGTAGTGTGTGGGTGTTGTGTGTGTGTGTGTGTGCCTGTAGTGTGTGTGGGTGTTGTGTGTGTGTGTGCCTGTAGTGTGTGTGGTGTGTTTGTGTGTGTGTGTTGTGTGTGTTGTTGTGTGTGTGTGTGTGTTGTGTGTGTGTTAATGTGCCTGTAGTGTGTGTGGGTGTTGTGTGTGTGTCTTTATCACTACGTGGGGCCCAGGCTATTGGAGCACACCAACGGTGTGGGGCCCTGAAACCTTGTGGGGCCCAAAATGGTGGGCCCCCACACCGATCTTCATCCCTCTGTGCTCAGGAGCCTCCCCTGATGTGGCTCTTGCTTTTTTTTCGTTTTTTGAAATTTGGCCAGCAAAGTGACAATAACTAGAAACGTGTGTAAAAGTGTGTGTGCTCACTATCGCCCCCATTTACCGGACCCCAGTACTGCACCCGATACACACTTACACACTCCACACACACACACACCGGAAGGAGGGATCCTGAGCTACGTTTCAATTGGTTCTATCTGATATGGGCGGGCCAGAGCCCTATGTATGGTGGTCTGGGGCGGACGTAAACGGATGACGACAGTGCGCCGTCGAAGCCGTGATGGTAAGTTTACATCAAAGATGGCTGCGGATATGTTGTTTGCGTTTGAGACGGCTTTGGCCTCGACCCTTTACAATTTGGAAGACGGCACTCAATCTTTCATTAGCAAATAAAAGGAATATTCTGTTTTGCAGACGACCACGGCAAAAGTTACATTTAACAGTTAATCCCGCTGTTCGCTAAATGAACAGGGCTTAATACGGCACATTGTTCATTGGTTGTAGTGCTATCAAATTGCGTGCAGTGGCATTTGAAGAGACAAATCTAATTCATCAGAGGCACCTGTTTATACCCCTGGCAGGTAAGCAACATAACGTTATCTACAACTTCACATTCGGTTGAAGCCGTGTTGTTTATAAGAGTGTCTAGTTGTGTAAGTTATCCTATTAGCATGTTGGAGCACTCATTAGCGAAGTTCCGCCGCAATGCATTGTGGGACGTCGCGGCCATTTTAGTAGTTGTCTCAATTCAGTGAAAGAAAAAAGAAAAACGACATGCACACATGCTAGAAAGGTAATAGGATTTACTCAGATAAGTTAAAGGAGCAAGATAACGTTATCTGTATTCGTTTATTATGTTGAACAGATCAATTAATATTTATCCTTGCTTTTACAATTTTCTGTCTACAAGTTACCAGAATCATTGGGCTAGCTAGACTTTGAGGTTATAGTCACATATTATATATAATATACACATAACTAGTATATTTATGAATTTGAATTATTTAAATAGTGATAAATTAACAAGTCAGTGAAGTCTTTGTTAACTTCTTGACTTTCTCCTAAAACTCCTATTTTATTGTGGCTGTTTAGAGATAAACCATGTACATGTTACACATGGATCTTTATGGCTTCACTGGAAGCATCTAGCCCTGGAATGTTGAAGATCAGAGTCAGTTTATGAACCATTTTATTTTTTTCCTTTTTGGATAGCTACTGTGGTTCTGGTAACTGCTCGAAACAGATCATGAGACAGTCAATAGGGATGCTGTTCTTGCATGTTGGGTTACTGTGTAAGGTTTATGATGTCCAAATCACTTTCAGGGAGCCATGTCAACCCGGAAAAAAAGAATAAAGCCTGTTGAGGAAGCAACATCATTCATTCTGCTCTCAAAGGACAAGCCAGGAATTGAAGGAAAATACATTGATAGCGAAAAAGGTAGAAGGCAGCAGATCATATCACACCAGTTAATTTCTCTCTACTTTTCTTTCACATACACACACAAAAAATAACTTGTTTAATATTTGTGGTTAAAGCTGTTATTTAGCTGCTGTTTTTGTTGAATCCAATATAACCAGCTATGGTTATAATTTGTATACGATTTTATTGTAAATGGTTACAATATATATTTATTTTTTATTTTTATGGTTATTCATTTATCAGAGATGTGGATGAATCTCTATGTCAAGAATGAGACGACAAAATATTTTTTGCAATTAAGTAAGAAAGCAATCTATTAATTTATGTACTTATAGGAAGAGGAGTTTTTGCTACCCAGCCCATCGAACCAGGTGCCTTTGTCGTGGAGTATAAAGGAGACCTTATATCGGTGGAGGAATGCCAGTCAAGACAATACTCTGAGACGGAGAGTACATTTATTTTTGAGTTTGAATGGCGGAAACATCGCTATTGGTGAGCATTCCGGAAATGTGCAATTTGTAGATTTTTTGGAAAGTTGTTAAATAAAGCAGCAAATTAGCTGTGATTCAATTAGGGTTTTCTGGGCCAATTACTGCTCACCGATTGCTGATCTCAGTATCACTGAATGTTTTAAGTAATTATTGATTTATTAATTTGTTCTTGACATGGATAATAACCTACCATGCTTTGTGTCACATTTAAAGTTAATATAGTTAAGTTTGCAGAACCTGACCCAACACTTATTGCAATTTGCAATAAGAAGACAGGACGTATGCTTAAAAAACCTAAGTGGCGTTAACCGCCCTGCCTCCCATTAGTTTTTTTTGTAACTTGACATTTTGGGGCTAATATAGTACATTTTCTGTGTTAGGACTAGGGATGGGCATTCGATTAAGTTTTATAAGGCGATCGTCGGGAGAATTAACGATAAATTAGTCGATAATCGTTAATATTTTACATTAAAATTAGAAATATATATATATTCAAAATGAATGAAAATACAAATGGAGCGTGTTTTCCTCATTGGGATCATTATTATTAGATGAACAACTCAGTTAAACAGGATCCGTTCAATAGTTATGCGCTACTCTGCTCTAAGCAAAGGAGCATGCAGCTCGAAGCCGTGCTCATAAACATAACTAAAATAAACACAACCCAAGTTTCTTCCCAAAATAATAACAATAATAATATCAAAAAAACAACCGACGTTGCCGTGATGCACAAAAACCTCCGTGCTAACTTGGCAAGGCGGGGGAACAACTTTCCACATCCAGGGGCTTCGATGCCAACCTCGCCTTGAGTGGTAGGCCTATAGTGCTCCCCAAGAAGTAATTTTTTAAATCATAAAGGCCTGATTCCACCGGACGCGTTACGGCAACGTTACGGCTGCGGCACATCTTGGCCGCAGTCTCCGCAGCAGATAGGTTCCACTCTTATCAATGAGACCATTTCCACC
>CAEFZP010001566.1:0-200000 GCA_903064625.1 Mallotus villosus
TGTGTGTGTGTGTGCGTGCGTGATGACAGATACCATCACAGTCATTCCAGCTGCCAGACCCCTTTAATGACATCAGCTGTGGGGGGTGGGAGATCAGCGAGGAGCCCAGAGGAAGACTGTCTCTGTGGGCTGTCTCTCTGCAGGGCAAGGTAGTACACCAGCTCACACACCCGCTCACACACACCACCAGCTCACACACCAGCTCACACACCAGCTCACACACCACACAGCTCACACACCGGCTCACATGGAAATACACACATGCACAAGCAAATACTAACACACACCTAACACACAAAACATGAACTTCTATTGTCCTACTGTGTTAACAAGTACCACCCACCTCATCCTCTTTGTGTGTGTGTGTGTGTGTGTGCAGGTGTGGTTCCGGGAGGGGATTCAGCACCACAGCCCTGAGGGTACCAGCTGGGAGGAGGTTCTCCTCCCTGGGGAGGTGGTCCAGATCAGCTGTGGTCCTGTAGACCTGGTGTGGGCCGTGCTCTGGGAAGGACAGCTACTGGTCAGGGAGGGCATCACCAGAGACTGCCCCCAAGGTCTGGACACTGTGTGTGTGTGTGTGTTCTTTTGCTGCAAATAAGCGTAGAATAAGCAAGTCATAGCTATGATTGTTGTTTGTTGTTCAATATCCTGCCTGTGTTTCTGTTCCCCAAACCCCTAAACACAACACAAAACACACACAAACACGTCCACAAACACGTCCACAAACACACACACAAACACACACACAAACACACACACAAACACACACACAAACACACACACAAACACACACACAAACACACACACAAACACACACACCCTCTGCCAGGTTCCTCCTGGGTGGTAGTAGACTCCCCCAGTCCAGAGGTAGGAGCCATCCACGTTGCAGTGGGGGTGAACGTTGTCTGGGCCATCACCAAGGACAACAAGGTGGGAGAACACATCTATTCATACTGTACAAACCTTTGAACATTACAAGATTCAGTGTTGATCGGGGATTTGGGGTTTGTTTTAAGAATAGGGAACCAACAGTTTTTCAAAAGTTCGGAAATCAGTGAATTGCCAAATTGCTTTATGACTGAATTAGTCATGTATCTGCAGGATAATCTCTCTTTTATTTTCTTTCTGTGGCCAGCATCTATTTTAGCAGTCTCTCTTCCTCTCTCTCTTCCCCTCTCTCTTCCGCTCTCTCTTCCTCTCTCTCCCAGGTGTGGTTCAGGAGAGGGGTGAACTCCCACAATCCCTGTGGCTCCGGCTGGATCGGCATGGTGGGGGAAATGGTCATGATCAACGTGGGCCTCAACGACCAGGTCAGAGGCCAGTGCATCGTAGGACACCCCTCCCTCTCCCTGTCCCCCATTTCCAGCCCGTACCTTCACTTCCTGTTCTGTTCAAGTGTACAGGAAGTGAATGTTTCCGAAACAAACATAGTCATTCTACTGTATTTTTGCCCTTTCACTACCACTGTGTGTTGCTGTGTCTAGGTGTGGGTAATGGCTGAGTGTGTATCTGTGTGTGTGTGCAGGTGTGGGGTAATCGCTGAGTGTGTATCTGTGTGTGTGCAGGTGTGGGGTAATCGCTGAGTGTGTATCTGTGTGTGTGCAGGTGTGGGGTAATGGCTGAGTGTGTATCTGTGTGTGTGTGCAGGTGTGGGTAATCGCTGAGTGTGTATCTGTGTGTGTGCAGGTGTGGGTAATCGCTGAGTGTGTATCTGTGTGTGTGCAGGTGTGGGCTATTGGCTGCGAGGACCGGGCAGTGTACTACCGTCAGGGCGTGACCGCCAGTGAACTGAGCGGAAAGGCCTGGAAGGCCGTGACCGTCCCCCGAGATGGAGACCGCTCCCACTCCAGCGCTAGTGCATCCAGCCTGCACAGGTGCATACACACACACACATACAGATACACCTATACACACACATAGACACACACACACACATACAGACACACCTACACACACACATAGACACACACATACTCAGAAATAGGCTTTGACTGGCAATGGCATTGACACAAACTCATTCTCCTGCAGTGCTGGCTGTTTCTTCAGTGGAGAGGTGCGAGCTCATTCGATGATGAGTGATGCTGACTCCGACTCAGAAAGGGGGGTCATCGAGGTTGGTGGCTGCATCGTCACCTGCCCAACCCCAGAGCCCCTCTCCCCTCCTCTGGACCCCCCCTTCGACGCCCCCAAGCCCCGTATCCCCAAAGTAACCAGCGACAGCTTCATCTCTGAGTTGGTTTCGGACCGCGAGGTCAAGAGGGAAGGGGCCTCGACCGGTCCGGCCATCCTTGAGGAGGAGCCTGTTCCTGGGGAGAGCGAAGCCGGCTTCCCCCCTGCCCTGGTGCTCTCCCCCAGCCAGTCCAGAGGCCCTATGGACCCTCAGTGGAGCAATGTGGACCTGGAGGAGGCCCAGAGCCACCTGACTGTGGGCACCAGCGGTTGTGGGGGGTGACGGGGCAGAGACCTGCAGCCTCTCCTCGGTGGCGACCTACAGCCTGGCTCTGGAGGAGCCGTATGGGGCGGACGAGCACCCTCTCTGGGCCTGGGTCAGTGGAGGAGGCTGCTCTGTGGATGGGCACTCCCAGCCTCACTGGTTCAACTCCTCCACTAGTGAGTCACACGCGGAGAAAAACTCCTAGTAGTACAGAGGAATTTGTAATACCGCCCAGTCTCTCAGGTATCGATGACAATCTCAGGTTCTGCTCGCGTGTTGTAATAATGTGTTGTGCCCTCTCCGCCCCACAGCGCTGGCTGCGTCGGTCCAAGCTATGAGTTTGTCCATCAGCCCGGCCCAGACGGCCGCCTGGAGGAAACAGATCTTCGAGCAGCTTAGCGAGAGGTCCAAGAGGGAGATGGACAACTTCCAACATTATGAACAGGCCATCGAGCAGGTACCAGAGACTCCAGACTCGAGCTAGCCAACACAACAGGCCATACCCTGGCTAGCTAACAGGAAACTGGAGTGTCTTCATGTGTTCTGTTCTTTTGGCTTTCCGTCATTTGAGTTGTCTCTGTCTCTCTCCCCCCCCACAACCCTCCAGTCTGTGTGGGTGAAGAAGGGCACCATGCAGTGGTGGAGGGACTGGAAGCCTTACAAGTGGGTGGACGTCAGGTTTGCCCTGGAGCAGTTCTCCGGGGCCGAGGGCAACAAGGACGGCATCCTCTTCATCTACTACAACTTCAACGAGGAGAAGAAGGTGAAAAGAGAGGGGGCGGACGAGGGGGAACGGTATGGGGAAAGAGAGAGTGGGAGCAGGGACATGAGGAGGATGGGCAGCAGCCTATTTGTATTCTTTTATTCTTCATTCATAGAATAATATTGTATTATTCTTCATTCAATCGCCCCTCTCTCCCTTTCTCCCTCTCTCCCTCCTCTGGCACCAAGTACCTCCACGCGTTTATCAACGAGGTGACGATCCTTGTGCCGGTGCTGAACGATGCCAAGCACACCTTTGCCATCTACACAGCGGAGAGGACCAAGCAGCGCTGGCCCATCAGACTGGCAGCCAGCACGGAGCTGGAGATGCACGACTGGGTACTGAGTCCATCAAGGAGCCCAGTAACACAGTGGGAATCAGCCTAGTAATGAACCACTAAATCTTGACCCCCCCCACCCTCTCTCATTTTCCAGCTGGCCCTGCTAAGTGTGTCCTGCTGTGACTCCCGGGGGCTCCAGGGCCCCCCCTCCCCCCAGGCCATCTGGTCAGTCACTTGTAAAGGGGACATCTTTGTGAGCGAGCCCTCTGCTGGCCTGGAGGCCTCTCCATACCCCACACCCTGCGACCAGATGTAAGACTATACCCATCTCCTGTCTCTCTCTTGATCTCTCTCTGTCTCAATATCTGTATCTATGTCAATTCATCTGCCAGGGCTGGTGGCAATTAAACAGAATTTGCTACTTTAATGTCCAAAAACAGATGTGTCTGTTTATCTGTATTCTTTTTTTAAATAACAGATCTGTTACTTTTTCCACCTTCTGTTAGCAAGAAATTGGTGAGCTGAGAGGAAGTAAAATAGTTTATTTATTGTCCTGGGGATGTGATGTGGTTGCCTTGTGGTTATGTTGCCCAGGTTCTGGCGACAGGTGGGCGGTCACCTGCGATTGGTGGAGGGGAATAGCCTGGGCGTGGTCTGGGGTGTGGGCTACGACCATACAGCCTGGGTCTACACTGGCGGTTATGGAGGAGGCATCTTTCAGGGTAGGACTACATTACCCACAACACTGAGAGTCTCTGGGTACATACAGGAATACCTGGTTCAGAATACAGTATAAAAGCTGCTCCAAGTCATATTTGGTTGTTCAAAATGACTTCATCTGAATGTACATTCAGTAGGACAGTAGTGTGAGGATGGTGGTGATGATACTCAGTGTCCTGACTCGTCCACAGGTCTGCCCAGCAGCACAGATAACATCTTCACCCAGACGGATGTGAAGAGTGTTTACATCTATGAGAATCAGAGGTGGAACCCTGTTACTGGATACACCAACAGGTACAGAGTACACCAGCGCCGAACTACTGTTCACCACATGGTGCTGCAAACTGCCTTGCTAGAACTACAGCTCCGGAAGCTTCTGGTTAGTGGAGCGCTGGATAATATTCACTAGAGACAAACAGGATGTATAATGTATGCCACTTGTGTGTGTTTCAGGGGGTTGCCGACGGACCGCTACATGTGGAGCGACGCGTCAGGACTGCAGGAGTGCACCAAGGCTAACACCAAGCCCCCCTCCCCACACTGGACATGGGTACGCACTGCTGACATGCTGAGTCCAGCTGGATAGGGTCAGGGTAGAAGCCAGTGTCCAGGACAGGTCAATAGAGATTGTGTTAATCGGTGCCCGGGTGCTTTCAGATATAATGTAAATAAAGCTTTTGGTTGGTTTGTTTTTCCCCCTCCCCCTCTGACCTCCGTCGTCCAACCAGGTGTCAGATTGGGCCATCGACTACAGTGTCTCAGGAGGGACAGATAAAGAGGGCTGGCAATATGCTGCTGATTTCCCAACGTGAGCGATTATTAACTCCAACCCTCCCACTTTTTGAAGGTAAGATCCATTTTTTGTTCAGCGCAAAGGTGTTTCTAATGTATTTTCTTCTGTCTGTTCCTTCAGTTCATACCATGGCCACAAGACCTTGAAGGACTTTGTTCGTCGCAGGCGGTGGGCCAGGTAGTGTACCACTTAACAATAACATAGCTACCTATTGCCCCCTACAGGTAATATCAAACACAACATCGAAAGCACAGCTGCTCCCCTCTGCAGGCAGTGTTTGTTTAGCCAAGGTCTGACTTCAGTCTGCTGACTCAGCTGGTACAGGTCTTTATCTGCTCCCTGAGGAGAAGCAGTGTAGCCTGTAGCTGAGCTCTCGTCGTATTACCCCCAACACTTGACCACAATCCAAATGGATTCATATCAATATATATATATATATATTATACAGTATATATATTGTGTGGGTTTCTATGGTAAAAATATTTTTGTCAGGCATCACGACCATGCTGTGTTGTTTCAACAGGAAGTGTAAGCTGACCACCACAGGGCCCTGGCAGGAAGTCCCTCCCATCCCGCTGAGTGACGTGAGCTTGATCCCGTGCTGTGGCACCAGCGGCCTGGAGCAGGTGCCCCTCTGGGCCATCAGCAACAAGGGGGACGTGCTCTGTAGGCTGGGTGTCACCACGCTCACGCCTGCTGTGAGTTCAACACACACACTGACACACACATTCACATTCACTCCCTCCTCACACTCTCTCCTCACACTTTCCTTCCAAACGCTCACTTAAACACTTCTTTCTCTGGTGGCTGCACCCATAATACGACTGTGCTTTTCTCCAGGGGTCGTCATGGCTACACGTTGGCACGGACCAGCCCTTCAAGTCCATCTCTATTGGTGGAGCCCACCAGGTGTGGGCCATTGGCAGAGAGGGCTCCACGTTCTACCGGGGATCTGTATCCGTGCAGAACCCTGCAGGTCATAGAACCTTTTGAGAATCTCCACAATGTCTCTGATTGGAAACAAACTGAGTCCAAACTGGATCTGAGTTGTTCTTGAAAATGTTATGTTATTAAATGCATTCTTGGCCAGTGACCCAGAAGCCTACTTATCGGTATAAAAGAATATTACTGCCTTGTGGAGTATTGAAATGTTGTATATGTCTCCCCCTGCAGGTGAATGCTGGTACCACATCCCCTCTCCAGCCAAGCAGAAGCTGAAGCAGGTGTCTGTAGGAAGGACCTCGGTCTACACCGTGGATGAGAACGGTATGGCGTCCATGACAACCTTACTCTGCGCTCAATGATGATCTTCATAATATATTAATTTTAATGTAGAACTATGCTGACATGTCTGGGAAACTGGCTGTAATGTTGTCAACATTTGATACAGTTTGAACCATCTCAAAGTGACTGGTAGTGTGTGAGGAGGTCCTGACTGTCTGTGATTGACCTGTGCTTCCTGCTTCCAGGTAACCTGTGGTACAGACAAGGCGTGACCCCCAGCTACCCCCAGGGGTCGTCATGGGAACACATCTCCAACAACGTCCGTAAGGTCTCTGTGGGCCCGCTGGACCAGGTAAGAGAACGTCAGAACCTGGGGCCAAGCTTAGTTTCAACCCAGCCAGGCATCTGTAAAAACAAGGTTTTAGACCACAGACTTTGAGAAGTGCATCTGGAGTGGTTTCTAGAGGTGTTCTGTTGTGTGTGTGTGTGTGTGTGTGTGTGTGTGTGTGTGTGGATGCAGGTGTGGATCATAGCTGACAAGGTTCAGGGAAGCCACAGCCTGAGCTGTGGGACGGTGTGTCATCGTCTTGGGGTCCAGCCCACGGAGCCCAAGGGCCAGTCCTGGGACTACGGGATCGGGGTCAGGACAACTTCCACTACTCTTTGTTTCTCTCATTTCTCTCTATTTCTTATGTTTTTCTTTCTTTTTCTCTCTTTCTATTTCCTATCTCTCTCCTTTTCATTTATTTTCTTCTGTTATAAGGTTAGTTCAGCTGAGGTACTGGATTGGTCTGGCAGGGTGTTGACTCCCTCCTTCTCCCTCCACCCCTCCTTCCCTTTCCCTGCAGGGAGGCTGGGACCACGTCACGGTGAGGGCGAACACCGTGGAGCCCCCCCGCATCCGCATGCCCTCCCTGACGGACCCCGCCCTGCCTGCCCCCCGCGGCCCCCTCTCCCTCTGCAACCTGGGAGAGGTCAACGGGAACGCCTTGGGCTTTTAGATGTCGCCTGCCCACACACTCACACACACCTAAGAAAGCCACTCCAATTCCACAGTCCCCTCTCAGGATCATCTACACACACACATATACACACACACACACACACACACACACACACACTCCTCACTTAGCTGTCTGGTCATTTCTACATTGTTGCATTATTTTGAATGTTATTTATTCAGACATACTTCTGTCTGTGTGCTCATGTGTAGAGCAGTGCGTGGATGTTCACCTGTAGATATTTATTGGAATTTGATGTTGGTAAGAGGTTCCGGTTAAAAAGGAGTACCAAAAAAAAGATACAAAAACTATACCTGCCTGTCTGTGGTACTGCCTGCTGTTTTAGTGGAAGAGGAGAAGAGAGGAGAAGAAAGGAATTACAGAATAAGATCTCATTATGCTTTTATATGACAATCTCACCCCTGTCACTAAATATATTCTATATAAAAAAGGCTAAATATTTCCGTGAAGAATGTGCAATGTTGACCTTGTCTGGGAGTGAGGCAAAGCCTGAACTGCTGTAGGTATCGTGCCATGTGGTTGGTTTTGCGACAATGAAATTGAATCTACTACTTTCCCAGGGAATCTGTGACTTTTTCTAATCTTTTCTGCATGTTCTGTCTCTTCCGTGGTGGTTATAGTGTCGTACCTGAAGAGACAGAAGCACAGAAAGGCTGTTTTAGATGAAAGGGAATTCTTGTTTTGTTGTGGTTGTGTACATTAGTATTAGGTATTTCCATTGTGCTATCTTAAGAATGGGTACTGTCTGTGTATATTGCAATGGGTGAACAAATCAACACATGCTTTTCATTTCAACCACTTAGAGACTGCCACACAAAATCCTTGTGACATAGCGTGCATCAGGGCATTGAAAGTGTACGACTGCTGAAGAATGACTTGAAAGAGGCATTAACCTACTGAACACTTACATGTGTGCTTAATACGGAATCCTTTGTCAAATGTCCATATGGGGCTCCTAATGTGTTAGGATTAGGAGAGCACTTTATGATGATTAGGTCATTAGTCACTTGGGGACCTTACCAGTGAGTGAGATGATCAAGCAGGGACATGTTTGTCATACTACTGTATATGATTACATTCAAGGCTAACATTGTGCGTGTACTGTGTGTGTCTGTAAATAGAGTGGAAAACTTCAAGCTAAATAGCATTCCATTATTTTTATTAATAATAATGTAAACTACAGAGATACATCTAATAACTGGTACTGTACTGTGTCAACCGGTTCCATCTATTAAGGATACTTACCCCCAACGTGCATGGTCAACCTCTTATCAATAAATGTGATTATTGATTATTGACTTGGCTTGACCTGTTCATTGATTGGTTCTCATAAATCTTTTTTTTATTGTGGTCTGAATTCACACTTTATTCACACATAAAAAATAATTTTGTACTATTAATGTCATGATCACTTCTTACAGTAAGGCCATGTCATATGACTCCATCTTGTGTAACCTTATAACTATCGTGCCATTTGGGGTTTGATTGTACTGACTATGCAAACGATTTTTTGCCCAGTTTACTTTAACAAATTGTCATGATCAGTGATCATCAGTTTCCTCATTAGTGTCCAAAGATCCGCGTGACACCAGGTGATGTGTTCAGATGAACTCCCGTCTCAACACCCCTCCTTAGACTTCTCCCAGAGTCAAAAACACCAGTGTTGTGATCTCAGGTGAAACATTTGTTTTTGTGACAGTTGAAGAACAGTTTCGTCTCCCTGCAGTTAATGACGGTTGCGACCGGAGGCTTGGACCCCAGGGTACAGGAATGAAGACACGTGAGGGCTAAAGAGGGAATACAACACTACACCTGTCTCAACATGCAAAAAGATCAATGGGAATGAAAGAGAAAATGTCACAACAACGATTTGTGTCTATGTTTTCAATCATACAGTTCTACAGCTCCATCCTGCTGAGCTGTCATTCTACTGTGTGCTTGAAGTTCACTGTTCATTCTAGGAACCTCAGTGAACATTCTAGGTAATTCTAGAATCTTAAGGTCAGCCTGTTTCTTTTGGGCTGGGAATGTGCTACGAGTGTCGTAGGGTGTCGTAGATTACACCACAGTGTGGTTCAGTTTACATAATATTTCAGGCCAGACAAGTATAGCCTATGTACTGTGGGGTAGTTTGTCGATCCAGTAGCAGGCAGCTACTGTTAGTCTGTAGAATGTATAGCCTGTAAAGTCAGCAATCTAATTTGGGCCAGGCTGTTAACTGCCCTGATTGAACGTGTGGATTTGTGTGAGGTACTCGCTCAGGCTGTCCTCCCCCTCCTCCTCCAGGTGTTTCTGGTAGCGCTGAAGCAGTCTGGTGGCGCTAGCCTCCGACGGGGTCTCTCCACTGGGCAGGCGGCCCCCAGACATCCCCAGGATGATGGTGGTCAGGGCCTGGATGTAGTTTTGGGCCAGTGTGAGAGTCTCAATCTTGGACAGCTTCTTGTCCATCTTGACGTGTGGGATGGCCTCGCGCAGCGCCTGGAAGGCGTTGTTGAGTTTGTGCATGCGCTGGCGCTCCCGCTCGTTGCTCTCCAGGCGACGGACGTTGCCTTCTTTCTTGCTGGCGTGTTGCCGGCGGTGTCGGTGGGAGGCCATGCTTGTACCTCCTCCCCCTCGCTCACGGGCTCCGCTCCTCAGGGACCCCCTCCAGGAGCCCCGGACGGAGGCCTCCGAGTCCTCCTGCTCACTGGAGCCCGGCTCCGTCTCTGGTTCTGGGCCGTTCCAGGATTTTCTGGAAGACTTGTTGAGCTTCCCTTTGGACTTCATCCTTCTCTCCTCTTCTTCCTCCTCCTCACAGCCTGAACCGCTCTGCACCAAAGGGAAGCAACAACCAGTCAGAATAGCGAGGCCAGTAGAATAAGCTCTGTATCTAATCACCTGTGTGTGTGTGTGTGTGTGTGTGGTGTGTGTGTGTGTGTGTGTGTGTGTGTGTGTGTGTGTGTGTGTGTGTGTGTGTGTGTGTGAGTGTGCGTGTGCGTGCGCGCGTGTGTGTGTGAATACACCATGATGTTGGGGCCTGTAATCTAACCCTCTCTTATCCAGCAGGTTGAGATAAACAGCCAAGTCAAGGTTATTTCCTAAGACAGGCACTGACCAGGAGACGTTTTAGACTAACACATTTCTACCCCCCCTAAAAGGTTGTATACAGCACACATCCTTTTGCCCAGAGTTAAGTGATTCTTGCGACTCTGACTACAACTGTGGGTGGCTAAGCTAGCTGTGTGTTGCAGCCTATGTGAGCTGCAACAACACTTATTTAGGTATCTGGCCTTTCAGCTTCAACAGATTTTCCCTGAATTACTGACATATCCTGTACTGTTTTTGGACTGGTGGTCATAAAAACAAAATATGTTGTCTAAATATAGCCTACCCTTTACTTAATATCATCATTAGTATCACATTTTCATTTCAAATACTTGTGGGATGCAGTAAAGTTGCACTTCATACAGCCAGAAGATAGCACATTATTTGAAATATTGTTAATGATTGGCTAATACATTGAAGCAATCGAAACACAAAAAAAAATCCTGCAAGGATAGACGACAATCAATAGTGACAATGAACTGACTTGTCAACGTACCCTTTAAAGTGAAAGTCAAATTCACGTTCTTCATGCGAGCTCAAACATTTCACTTGATGCAAAATTTATGAAATCCTTAAAAAGTAAGTTCGGCGGCAGAGGGAAAAAATTGCAGTTGTCTTTTGGGAGCGCAACTGGGATGAAAGATAACTTAACATGTGAGGTACCTGTTTCTGCCGAAGGTACACGTAGCATTGGTTCAGCCAATCAGAGAACGATCCGTTCCTGCGTAAGTCAGTGCCGTGTTGGCCAGTCGAAATGTCACTGACAAAAAAGCCGTTGAGAGAGCTCATGCGACACAGATAACTTTTTTTTCTCATCACACCGTCTCATCCTAAAATGGAAGGTATATGGAAGGCCACGTGAAACACATGTGTATCTTACTGTGTATCCACATATCTTACAGATGTTTAAATCTACACCAAGTCAATATCACATCCTTTTTTCAAATGAGCATCGGCCATAACTTGGGTCTCGGGTCATTCCCGATCGATTGTTTTGCATAGCTGGACGTGGGTTATCTATTCTTCAAACTATAAATGACTTCAGGGTTTGTAAGACACATTGTCCAATTATGTATCTAAACCCCAATACAGTGAATGTATGGTGGCTTAATGTGCTTGAGTGAAGCATACAATATATGCAAAACTGACAAACATTTATTTTTAGAATGTGAGTACATATGTCCCTCTTCATGACTGCAAGGAAAAACAAGACAACCATTCAGAGAGACCACTGAGAGAGTGCTGGTGAGTTAATGTACATGCAACAACACACAGACTAACATGTGAGAATAACATAGCATACACAGGTGTGCAGCTCCCAGCAGCACCCCATCCCCTCAACACACACGGCCCACACACACACTGCCCACACACACACTGCCCCCACACACAAACTGCCCCCACACACACTGCCCAGTTAGGCTGTCCTTGAGTGGATTTGTGTGTGTGTGTGTCAGTTTTCCTGTGGGTTCTATATCTCTCTCTCCTGCCTCTCACCTCCCCCCCTTATCCTCACTTCCTCTCTAACCTCACCCCCTCTCTCATGAACACCATGTCACAGACATTTGTGATGTCATCAGCAACAGGTGCCTCACAGCCGTTGGAGAGAAATACATCTGCAATTAACCATGACTCGCTTGAAATCACAATAAAAGGGACAGAGAGAGGGAGGGGGGTTGAGGGAGAGGGAAGAGGAGAGGGAAAAGGGGGGGGGCGAAAAAAAGGTAAAGTAAGATAGAGAGAGAGAAACAGAAGAAGACTGGGGGAAAACAGAAAGAGAGAGAGAAAGAAGGAGGGGTGAAGTGAGTTGGTTTTTCCATGACTTTCAACCTCTGTCTGATTTAGGGAAACAAGTGTTTCACACATGGTGACAGTGAAGGTGGACTTTGACTGGAGCTAAAAAAAAGCCCTGCATGTCTGGTCTTTCTGACAATACATGACACAGCATGAAAGCAAAAGGTGAAGGAGTGCTCACACACACACACACACAAACTCTGTGACAGTGCCCTCATTAAACCATCTCCAAAAGACTGTCCTGCTAAGAGATCTCCATAATGTCCCTCCCAGAATCCCTCCTCTGTGGAGCTTCTTCCACAGCACACAACACTGGCACTGTGGTTGATCAAGTGTCATTACAGCTGTAATCTGAGATCTGTGTGTGTGTGTGTGTGTGTTTGTCTGTATGTGTTGTGTGTGTGTGTGTGTGTGTTTGTCTGTATGTGTTATGTCTGTACGTGTTGTGTGTGTGTGTTGTGTCTGTGTGTGTGTGTGTGTGTATTGTGTCTGTGTGTGTGTGTGTGCCTGAGCCAATCCCCTTCAACAACAGGAAGTCAAGAGAGCGACGACTCAGCTGTTCTCAGTTAGGCTGGCGATGTGGCCATGTTCCGCTGGTCAGAGTATGGATCTGTTATTCTCTCATGGACGCTCTCGGCCCAGCCTGAATAAATATTGGTGTCGTCCTTGCGGGGAAAGACGCAATGGGAGAGTTTTTCCGCTCAGTGGTTTCCAGGCAACCGCTGAACGAGTGACTCAGGAAAGGGAAGGGGGGCGCTGAGTCACTGAGAGCTGTGACGTTGAAAGAGGGGACATGGGGAAGACACACACACACACACACACAAACGCACATGCATGCAGGCACAATCACGCAGCACAGTATACATACACACACACACGCACATTCATACACACGTAGTACAGTGGTCTCTGGACACAAACACAAAAGCACATGTAAACACACACAGACAAACACACACACTAGCTCTAATCTACCCTTTGTGAGCTAGATTAACACCTTGCTGTGTGACAGGTGGAAGAGACACAGGGGTCCCACCCTACACACACCACAGAGACCCCTCCCAACAGCACATAAACAAACATACCCTTTGTTCATATTCAAACCTCGTTTTGGGGTGTTATTGAACATTTAACAGCTCTAGCTCCACCCGTGTGGGGTGGCAGTCCTGTGGATTTAACATAAACCAAACACACAGGAATATGTCAGGTTGTCACGCTCTCATTACCTTGTTTATGATGTGACACCTTGCCATCTTGGTCTATCTTTATCAACAGTACATCAAGTCTCTCTGGTGTTCAATGGGTTTTAATCCTCCACCTTCAAATGGAGAGAGAGAGATGGAGGAAACAAGGAGGGGAAATGAGGGTGAGAGAGGTGACAGAGAGAAGAGTGTAAGGTGAGTGATGTTACGTATCACTGACAGTCCCATTAACAGGATGGTCTATCGGAGCAGGGCAGAGATTGATCACATAACTACGCTGATATAACTCAGATATAATATGTCTCTCAGAGAGAAACAAGACACACAACCAGACTGCTCCAAAGGATCTCCTGCCTCCTTCTAAGGAAGAGCACATGGGCCTCATTCTGTGCCTGTCCAGACACCCTGCAGGCCAGGCACGCTAGAGAACACTGCTTTAGAATCTGCTGCCCTCTAGAGGTTTTGCAAGGCATCGTCGTCGGAGTTTAATAGTAGGTAGAGGAGACCTGGTATCCTGTTTCTTGTCTATTTTGTCTGGTCTAAGGCGCTGAGAATATTGGCTCTGAGGGATAGAAATCTATGGGCACAGTATCAGTATCACAACCCTATGTCCATTTTAATTTCAATGTATTTTTTATTGATTTGATCAGAAGTCCAAGAGACGTGTTCATGAGCAGAGATGTGATCAAAAACGCAACTCTTCATAGCAGGGATCTGAGAGTGAACGTTCCTGTTTGCTGGAGGAATGGAGAGTGAAGCGTGTCGCCGTCTTTGTCCTCCCCCTGGCAACAAAATCACTGATGCTGGAGTTTTGTTTGACACACTCAGACAGCACCAGGATGTTGTTCCCTGGGACGGACACACACACACACACACACTCGTCCCTCACCTCTGCTTCCCTCTGCCGTCCCAAGAAGGGAGGCGATGGTGGAACGGTGAGAGAGGAGTGGAGAAACAGAGAGAGAGACATGGACAGATGGTGGTTCGTTCACATAGTGAGAGAGGTGCTTGCCTTTCACCTTTGCCCCGCTGTGCACTTCATTAACACGGAAAGAAGTGCATGTACTCTCTCCTTCCCTCCTTCTAATACCTCTCTCCTTCCCTCCTTCTAACACCTCTCTCCTTCCCTCCTTCTAATACCTCTCTCCTTCCGTCCTTCTAACACCTCTCTCCTTTCCTCCTTCTAATACCTCTCTCCTCCCTCCTTCTAATACCTCTCTCCTTCCCTCCTTCTAATACCTCTCTCCTTCCCTCCTTCTAATACCTCTCTCCTTCCCTCCTTCTAATACCTCTCTCCTTCCCTCCTTCTAACACCTCTCTCCTTCCCTCCTTCTAATAACTCTCTCCTTCCGTCCTTCTAACACCTCTCTCCTTCCCTCCTTCTAATACCTCTCTCCTTCCCTCCTTCTAATACCTCTCTCCTTCCCTCCTTCTAACACCTCTCTCCTTCCCTCCTTCTAACACCTCTCTCCTTCCCTTCTTCTAATACCTCTCTCCTTCCCTCCTTCTAATACCTCTCTCCTCTCTCCTTCCTTCCTTCCCTTTCTGGCAGTCTGTATCCCAGGCTTCTTAGGGCTCATGCTGTCAGGTCAGCCAAGACGCATAGTTTCTCTTGGTAGATTGCTGAGATAGCAGACTTATTTTCCACTAGGCTAGGCAGTATCAGGCATATCATATCAGTCATGGACCGAGACCCCTTCTCACTGGGACAGAAACGGTTGAGGCAGTTACTTTTGATTGTGCACTAAATCGAGGATCTATGTGGAACTGTGGGTCCTATTTGAAGGCTTGTCATGTGAAGTCACTGGTGCGACTTCTGCCGTCTACAAAGCTGACTGTGGTCCCCTCTCGGAGCTGTTTGACAGGAGCCATGTTGGCCTTCTTCACTTGGGTTTCGGGTGTAGGATTAGCTGTAACATTCCGCAATTTACTGCTGTTTTTCTAACTAGGGCAAAGCACAGAAGATCCCCTTCTCTACTGCCCCACATGCTATTAATACCCCAGAGTAATGACAGCTTAGTCTGCTTCTTCTCCCACTCCCTCTTCTACAAGCCGACCAGCCAGACAGCCAGCTGGACAACCAACCAACCAACCACCCAGACAACTAGACAGCCAAAGAGACAGACAGATAGCCAGCTAGCATAATCCAGCCACACACCCATGCAGCCACTCCTCCACTCAGCGACTCAGGAAGCCAACCGGCGCACAGCCATTCAAATAGCCAGCCAGCCACCCGCCCAACCAGCCAGCTAGCCAGCCGCCCAACCAACCAGTGAATGCCTCTCCTCCTGTCTTTAACCTTAACAGCTTGTTGGTGGATGTCCAAACAGGACGCATCCCACAATGCCCCTGCTTCCTTCTCAGGACACTTGTCCATGTGAAGAAACAGGGGGGTGGTCAGAAAGAGCCAATGGGCAGGCTGGTGGAGTCGATGCCCTACCATGAGATGGGGTAGGTGTGGGGGGAGAGACATGGTGTGATGTGGGGGTCTTGCTTCCATCTAACTGGGTTGGGCCTCACCGACCAACCAATTGAGTTGTAACACACGCAGAGTCTAAAACACGCATCACTATCCTTTTACACTGCAGGCGCAGAATCTTCATATCCAAGCAGCAGACGACAAGTGACACCAAACTATCTGTGAGGGGAGGGTAATTGGAGCCCAGCAGGCTTATTCTCAGCATGCACAACACAGAGACGCCCAGCCTGGCTCAGTCAACTCAGCCTTAGCCTGGCCTGGTCACCAGAGAACTGCACCCTGGGTAGGGAGGGAACGTAAGGACTCCGGTCAGGTCGTGGGTGTCTGCAGGCTTTATTTGGACACGGCAGGCAGAGGAAGGAGAGTGGCTTGGGGGGAGAGGCCGGGGGGAGAGGCTGGGGGGAGAGGCCGGGAGGAGAGGCCGGGGGGAGAGGCCGGGGGGAGAGGCCGGGGGGAGAGGCAGGTTCTCAGCGAGGCTATGTGGGAGAGGAAACTGAGCCTGACAAAGCAACACACACAGAGGTAAATATGTCACAGTTGTGTACATATTTGTACAGGCTAGCATGGCTCTGGATAGCTGGGAGAAACGACGTCTTCTGTTGTCTCTCGCTGTCATTTAGAACACTCTCTCATATTTTAAACACCACTGACATCTTTTTACTCTATCCTCTTTATTACTTTAAGACAAAGTACTTGTCCTAACATACTGTTAATGAATAATAATATGAAGACAAGACTCCTGTTTGTCTTGGTAGCAGACTGTTGTGCCTTCGACGTTGCCTGACAGAGTCCCTCGATATGATGACATACTGTATTACTGTGATCCCAGTGGCACAGTTGGTCATGTATTTATGAGGCTCTGTTGACAGCACCACAGCTGCCCTTCCCCTATCCACACCAGGTCAGCAGAAGTAGCAAGAACTGCAGCCAATGTGTGTGTGTGTGTGTGTGTGTGTTTGAGTCTATGTGTTTGTGTGAAAGAAATCGAGAGAGAGAGAGACAGAGAGAGAGAGAGAGGAGGGAGAGACAGGGAGGGACAGGGAGGGAAAGTTAGAGGATGGGGGAGAGAGAGACACAGGTAGGTGGGGAGACAGGGAGAGAACAAACATTGAGGCCAACTGAGGAGAGTCTTCATGTCTTTTCTGCCCTGGCAGGAACATGCTTTAGGGGGTATGAGGGTCAAACTGTCACATTCTTCTCTTGGTTATCGAATTCATTTGACCATTCAGCCGAGTATTCTTAGAAACAATAAGTAAGAGATCCCTGTATATGTCTCTACGTAGAGAACTTCAGAGGAATCAAAGTTCACTATAGATATTTCTGGCTGTGTGTGCATATGTGTGCATGCATGTGTGAAAGTGTATGTGTGTGTGCATTCCACACTTTTATTTCTGACGTGCAACGAATAAACAACTGGAACAGTCAGAATGTCTGCCGTCACACAAATCTAAATCTGATGTTACAGTCAAGGACTAAGGAGCTGCTGTCCCCTCGGTTCTACATGAGGTCACCTTTGAGAGGGTGGAGGCTGAGGAGGGGGGCAGGGAGGCTGAGAAGGTGTGGGGGGGGGAGGCTGAGGAGGGGGGCAGGGAGGCTGAGAAGGTGTGGGGGGGGGGAGCTGAGGAGGGGGGCAGGGAGCTGAGGTGCTGAGGAGGGGGGCAGGGAGGCTGAGAAGGTGCTGAGGAGGGGGGCAGGGAGGCTGAGAAGGTGTGAGGAGGACTGCTACTGTAGGGAAGATCTGCCGTGTGGGGCTCACCTCTCCTTTTATTCTCCTTTCTTGGAAGAGTACTGATGGACAGAAGACATCACAGACAACGTTAGAAAAACATGACTCCACCTCGATTCGTGTGTGAGCATCCATGTACACTCTGTCACAAACAGTCAGTGTGGTCCTTATATAAACTGTAGATGAAAGAAGACACTTCTTTTCCAAACCCATGAACTGGCCGGTGTAATTGTACTGTTCTACCAGCAGAGTGCAGTAGACAGTCTGCTCTCCCCCCACCCTCCCTTCCTGAGAGCCCAGCGACTGCTGGCTGCCATTCTTTAATTGGAGTGTGGAAGTAGTCCTTATATGGGCATGGATGTCTCATAGAATATGCCCTATGCTGTATCACAGCAAATTTAAAATATCAAGAGCCATGTCAGTGTGGCTGTATGTCTGCTGCCAGATCAAGATTGAACAGGAGCCCCCACGCATACTAACACATTCACACACACACACACACACACACACACACACACACACACACGCACACACACACACATGCACATATACCCCAACTCAATCCCACACTCACACAAGCACAGTTTTCTCCACACCTGGCTGTGATAGTAGTTGTTTTGTGTAGCTGAATAACTGGTATACTTCAATGTTTATGAAATGATCAGTGTCTGTGAGGCTCTGGTACTAAATGCTGCAGAGGTCAACAGTAGTTATGAAGATAGGTTATGGTGAGTTATAATAAACCTTGGGTCAGTGGTGACTGAGCCATATAAAGCAAGGCTAGGAGTGTATGAATGTGTTTGCACACACTTACCTCACCACAGCCTGTAATCAAACCTGAGAACAAACTGATATTTCAGCAATAACGCAAAGCTGGCTCTGAGCTGCTAAATACACAAGTACTGAAAAATGTGCTGGCTAAGCGGGGCCAGTGCAATGCCAGTGCAATGCCAGTGCAATGCCAGTGCAATGCCAGTGCATGCAGGGAAAGTGTTGAAAAGTAAGCCTGCGACCCCTGACACACGGAAAACACACACGTGTTCCCTCACACATGTATTCACGCACACACACAAGCACACGCACGCAGACACACACACATGCACACGTGCACACACACACACACACACACACTTTATCACACTGTCTTGGAGGCTCTCGGAGACAGCTGCTGAGATGCTGGACTGGTGTTGCAGTGTTAACAGTGCAGTTGAGTCTGACCTCACGTTGACAAAGCTCTCACTCACAGCAATAACCAGCCTCAGCAGTCCCCCTGGACCGAGGAGTCTACATCAGGTCCACAGTCGACCGGATCAATCACAATCCTACAGTTAAGTATCACATTGAACTTTTGATCCGTTTTGTGGAACGCCCTCTGAGTCTGTAGCTAGAAACTTTAAAAGGTCAGATGGTTCTAGCAATAAGCTTGGTTTGAATGGTTCTACCTGGAACCCCAAAAAGGGTCCTTGTGGCTTTGTTTTAGAACGTTCTTCCCCGGGGAAAGCAGATGAACTGCTAAGGATGAACAGTTAGGAGCTGGTTTAGATGGGAGTCTAGCACTGCTGTATGTCTGAGTCTTTCCACCATGCCCATCAATCTCAGACTGCCCCCCTGCCCCCCCTGCCCCCCCTCCTCCCCAGGCTCCCCTTTACCCTTCCCTCCTCCAAGGGGCCTAGGGGAGTCCCTCACCCAGACCCCACTTTACCCCATGTCACCCCCCCAGCCCAGCCCCATCTCGTCTTCCTTCCCTCCATGGAGGCTGTCACTCACGTCCTCAGCCAGCTGGCGTTCAGGGACACGGATCAGGTTGCACAGGGCGACGATATTTCAGAACAAAAAACCAAGTGAGTCAGGGTAACCAATGGCTACGGCTCAAACAGATGGCAACACAGATCGGTCTGAGATAGAGAGAGAGAAAGAGAGAGAGCAGGAAGGAAACGGCAGAGCACGATCAACTGAACGCCTATGTACAGTTGTACCTTTGTACTGTATTATAAAGTTCAATTTACTTCATTTAGTAATACTTCATTAATGTACTATGAACAATACAAAATTGCTACATCCCATAGATATTACACTGTTCCTAGGATCCCTGCACTTTAGCTCTCCTCTCCCTCTCTCTCTCTCTAATGATTTATCAAATCTCAGCGTAGAGTTGGAGAGGTTAAATACCTAGTTTTAATCCACACACATTTAATCCCTGTGAAAGGACAGACTGTGGTCTAAGGTTCAGAGGAATCTGGTCAGATTGTTACTTAGATCTCGTAGGATGGAGATATTTGAGCACATCATGTGATAAGCCGGAAAAAGCCTTTTCAGTCTTTGCAACCCAGCACATAGACAGAATGGTTTAGAAGCTAAGAGAGGCAGATAAACTGCAGATTAAACATGAGTTTGGCAATCAAACTTGGTAGGAAGGGGAGCAATGAATAAAAACAAAGGTGGGGGGGGGAAGAGAGAGAAAGAGAAAGAGAGATAAAGAAGAGAGAGAGAGAGAGAGAAAGAGAGAGAGAGAGAGAGAGAGAGAGAGAGAGGAGAGAAAGAACTCAGCCAAACACCTGTTGATGACATGCAGGGAGGGAGAGAGGTGGAGGGAGGAGAGAGAGAGAGAGAGATGAGAGAGAGAGAGTGGTGAAGTGGAGGAGGGAAACCCAACACACAATGGCTTAACAACCGCCTCCAGAGACCACATTACGCAACAGGTGTGGCCCATGAGATCATTATACTAGCCATGTGTGATTCCCTTTACACACGCTGCATTTGTGTGTGCTTATTTACTTTCAGACTTTTATCTCTTCTGGCAGCTGCAAAAGTGTTTGTTTGTGCAACGTAGGTTTGTGTGCATGTGTGTGTGTGTGTGTGTGTGTGTGTTTGTTTGTGTGCACCTGTGGTGTTTGGGGTGTATGTAGGCTGTAGAGAGGATATTGTGTTTAAGTCACTGCTATACTAATATTAGTAAATTATTCTGTAATTGGAAACATGTGCAGCAACAAAGATAAAACTGTTTTTGTTTGGGTCCATTGGATTTATGACAGCTGGGTCAGGGTGATTCCAAGGCTTCACACACAGACACATGCTTGCGCATGTACAAACACGCACACGATACTCTCCTATGTACTTAAATATGAGTTATTGATGCCAAAATGGAGGCGCAACACTATCGGTGGGTGGGAAGAAGGAGAGGAGGGGAGAGGGGAGGAGAGGAGAGGAAAGGGGGGAAGGAGGGGAGAGGGGGGAAGAGAGGAAAGGAGGCGAGGGGAGGAGAGGGGGAAGGAGAGGAGAGGGGGGAGGAGAAGGAAGGGGGGAAGAGAGGAGAGCAGAGGAGGGGAGGGGGGAGAGGGAAAGAGAGAGGCGAGGAGAGGGGCGAGGAGAGGAGAGGGGCGAGGAGAGGGGTGAGGAGAGGAGAGAGGAGCGAGGAGAGGGGCGAGGAGAGGAGAAGGGCGTAGGAGAGGGGTCGAGGAGAGGGGCGAGGAGAGGAGAAGGGCGAGGAGAGGGGCGAGGAGAGGGGCGAGGAGAGGGGCGAGGAGAGGAGAGGGGGAGGTGAACCTTGCCTGAATCTGAGAGGCCTATCGGTATGCTCCCATCGCAGCTGGTCTGATAGAAATAGACAGGAGGTGTAACTGAGCCCCGGAGAAAAGAGGAGCAATCACTTTTCTCCAGGACGGAGAGACGCGTAGGGGGTTAGACCATCCCTCCCTCCCTCCCTTACACCCTCCCTCTCCTCCTCCCCCTCTCCCTCCCTGCCTCTCAGAGCTTCACAGTTATAGGCACAACCATCTTGGCCAGGGAGAGGCTACAGTATATGTCAAGGGAGGATGGCACAGTGTTAAAATAGAGCCGAACTATCTGAGACGGCCTTGTTGTGATTAGTCCAGCTATGCGGCCCATCGTCCTGCGGGTTACAAGGCAGATCACTCACAGGCTTAATGCGTTGTGGCAATCAGGAACATTGAGGTTGTAGAATGCAAGTATGAGAGGCGAGGCATGCCACGTCTCTCTATATCGAGCATTTATCCCAACAAACAATTACTAAAACGATAAATCTGTGTCAAAGGGCTTTGTAAGAATAGAAGTGTGTGGCCATCTGTCCAAACGTTAGCAGACCATCATCATTCTCCTGGATCTGAAAGTCCTACGTCAGCACAGTGGCATACCAGTTAGACGATCAAAACTCTGGCAAGGGTCCACATGGTTGGTGAACTTTGCTTGCGTGAACTTGCTAGATTTGTCATCAATCATCGTAAGCAATCCTAACAAGTCACGATCAGGTTGTACTCACCACTGTGCTTCTCCATGGTAGGGAGTCAGGCCTCTCCCTTAGACCCAGTGACTGTCCTGGACCAACACCCCACCGGCCCTGTCTTTCTGTCTCTGCCTCTCTGTCTCGGCCTGTCTGCGTGTCTCTGCCTCTCACTCTCTCTCTCTCGGTGGCTGTTTCCGACTCTGTGTCTTTGTCTTTGTCCATGTCACCCTCTCTCAGTCTCTCTCTTTCTCTGTTTTACTGACTCTGTACTTTTCTCCGTCTGTGTTGTCGCGTGTGTTTCTCTCTCTCTCTCCCTGTGTGTATGTGTGTGTCTCTCTCTCTCTTCCTGTGTGTGTGTCTCTCTCTCCCTGTGTGTGTGTGTGTGATCTCCCTCGGTCTCCTCTCAGCCCTCTGCTCAGATCTGCACCTGAACAGGATATGACAAGCGCAGGACACAATAACATCAGCCGGACCCCAAAAAAAGACATGCATCTCTCTGCGTGGGCAGGTCTCTGTATCCACTTCCCTTTGCTCTCGCTCCTTTCCCCCCCGTCCCATCTCCGTCTTCCTCTCCCCCATTCTCCTCTCGTCCTTTACACAGGAAGTCTGTTCTGCTCTTCCTGCAAACAAGCGGGTAGGCATGGAAAGGGACAAGGTCGAGGGGGGTTGGTGGAGGGGTGGAGGGGGTCAGGTACGGTGGGAGAGAGGATGTTTTTGTCGCTCTGTGTGCCGGCCGGCCGTGGGGCCTGTGATCCATCCTGAGGAAACCAGCTGACGTCACCAGAGCTGAGCCCGACTCTGCACCCTGACCACAGGGCTGCACCAGAGCTGAGCCCGACTCCGCACCCTGACCACAGGGCTGCACCAGAGCTGAGCCCGACTCTGCACCCTGACCACAGGGCTGAACCAGAGCTGAGCCCGACTCTGCACCCTGACCACAGGGCTGAACCAGAGCTGAGCCCGACTCTGCACCCTGACCACAGGGCTGCACCAGAGCTGAGCCCGACTCTGCACCCTGACCACAGGGCTGCACCAGAGCTGAGCCCGACTCTGCACCCTGACCACAGGGCTGCACCAGAGCTGAGCCCGACTCTGCACCCTGACCACAGGGCTGCACCAGAGCTGAGCCCGACTCTGCACCCTGACCACAGGGCTGCACCAGAGCTGAGCCCGACTCTGCACCCTGACCACAGGGCTGCACCAGAGCTGAGCCTGACTCTGCACCCTGACCACAGGGCTGCACCAGAGCTGAGCCCGACTCTGCACCCTGACCACAGGGCTGCACCAGAGCTGAGCCCGACTCTGCACCCTGACCACAGGGCTGCATGTGCTCGCTGCTGGGCCAACAGGGACACCATTGCTCCAGACAGAGGCCTGAGGGCAAATATCCACATGGTGCACTACTGGACAAGGTTTCTGTGTAACATGATGGCATTCCACGACTGGTTCATATTGTAAGGAGGATGTTAAAACAACAGACACCTTTAAGGTGAATTCTGAATATAAAACGTGTTTGTCTAATCTTCTCCCAAAAATATGAATTCTTGATCATTTTCTTCATTTGACTTCATTTGACTTTTCCACTCCCTGAAAAAAACCTGTACATCTGTATGTGTATGTGTGCATGTGTACATGTACAGTATGTACGAGGTAAAGGGGTACGAGGTTACACTGCAGGTAAAACAAATATAGAAATGTTTATAGAATAAATAGACACAGTCTGAAATAACTGAATTTAACTGAATGGAAATCTAGTTTGATTAAAATTAAACTGAACAAATGTGAGTGTGAGTGTTATTTGGAACCTAAGTGTATTTAGCTGATGGTGACCCTTGGTCTGACCCCAGGGAAATGGTGGTCAAAGCCAAAGCTACAGGAGGAGTCCAAACATGCCAGAGAATAACAGGATGCTCCGGGCTGGGGAGCTGCTGCCAGAACCTGTGTCACAGAAACACTGTACAACTGTGAGGAAGCAACCGGTCAGAGAGAGACAGGGAGAGAGGTGGAGAGAGAGTACGAGAGTGAAGCCAGAGAAATGATGGGGGGGGGGTGTTAAGAGAGGGGGGAACAGAGAGAGCCAGCCAGGTTGTTTTGGCCAAACCAAATTTAACCTTTATCTGTTTACTTAAGCCCTGACCGCTGTTATGCTGCCTCCCCTCCACCTCCCGCCCCCCCCCCACACACACACATATAAACACCCCCAATTTAATGGTCTCTTGACAACATCACAGTTTCAGTTAAACGGAATGTGTGGAGTGAACGTGTGAAGGCCATCAATACAGTAGAAACTTACCCTTCGATATAATCTCTGCGATCTCAAACGGGACCTCAAATCTGAGAGGCGTCTGCTCTGAACCTATCATAGTCAGTCGGTGAGACAATGGCCTTGTGGTTCAGAGTGATCGAGCAGCACTCAGAGCTGGACAAAGACCCTGTCAGCGAGGCAGCCATGTGGAGGCTGGAGTGCTCTGCAGCCAGCTGCAGGTGACAAGGCGAGTGCGCTGGTCTCTGGCACACCCAGAGATAAAGTCACTCTGCACCTCGTCTGCAGAGAAGCCAACCACATCCTGGTCTGCCACCTCCCCGTCGTACTCGCTCCAAATGGCCATCACAGACTTCCTGGCTGTATCGGACATCACCTCAGCCATCAGCGCTTGTAAAGGTGGGAATGGTCATGGTGTGTGTGTGTGTGTTTGTGGTTTTGAGGTTTCGGTGTCTAGAGGTTTCGAAGTTGTCCCGGATGATGGAAATTTTGATCCATGAAAGATTGGTTTGTTTCCCGTCCGTTTTAGAGTGTTGAAACTCTTGTTAATCCAGGAAAGGTATTCTGAATCTGAGTGGTAGAAGTTAGTGTACTGTGGATAGGAAAAGTGCCCACCTTTGGTTTCTGGTCTTCATGTGTTCTTCATTATCTTTCAGTCAATGACTCCTTCAGCCCCAAGACGTTCTTTGCGACAGTGGGTTTGTCCAAGAAGTCTCCTCCAGAGATCGAGAAAGTGTTTAAGGTGTTAGACCAGGACAAGAGTGGCTTCATTGAGCAGGATGAACTCCAGTTGAGTCCACACAAACAACACACACCTCCTTTACGTAGAGCATTTAAGAACCAGCCATGCTATTGATCGTTATAGTTGATCTGACTTTACCTGACGGTGTTTAGTAAACTTTGCAATTTAAGTCTAAATTCTCTTTAGTGGGCTTCATTCTGCTGGTCTGTGTAGCATGATGTCACCGATTGATGTTTTTAGGGTTCCTCAGCTTGTTCTGTCTTGTGTTCTCTGGGTGTTCAGGCTCTTCCTGCAGAACTTCTCCAAGGCAGCGCGGCCCCTGACCGCGTCAGAGACCCGTGCGTTCGTCCAGGCCGCAGATATGGACGGAGATGGCAAGATCGGCTGGGAAGGTGTGCTACCAGGCAACCGCAGACTTAAGTCTGCATTTTGGAGTTAAGATTCTTTGCCGTAGATCGCTGTCTGCATTTTCATGTGGCCGTAGCAGTTGTTGAGTGATTTCAGGATGACGATCAAATGACAGAGTTTGCGTGAGCTCGTCTCTTGACTGATTTAATTAGTTTGCTTGTTTGTCTTTTTCAGAATTCGCCGCCCTTGTGAAGGCTTCATGAAGGCCCTTGAGGAACATCACTAATCCCATTCATGACGGAGTCTGTCTCAACAGTGTTTAGTTTGAGGATGTGTAGTACGATCCCTGTGAAAGCAATGCCACCTGGGATACGCCTAAGCCTTGTGCAACGTGGTGTGACTAGTTCTGATATTCTGAAAATCTAATACTGTAAACAAATATAAAATAAACAGTGGTTGGATTAACCCTTGCCATGGACTGCAGCTGTCTTTGCGTGATGGAAACATTTATAAATTAGTGTTTGTTTACCCATAAATATTAAACCACCTGTCTTGAAACTCCAGTCTGTATGATGTTTCCTAGTTGTGTCCTTGACTGACAGTGTAGAAGCATGTTCGTAGGGTGTATTGGCGCAGATAGGACCAGCAGAGAGAGAACAGGGCAGTCAGCAGAAGTCAATCTTCCTCTCAAGTGGCTCCAACAGCAGTATCTCATCCTGGGAAAATGTTCCTCTCATGATGAGATATGAAGCAATGGCAGACAACCAGGGCTGGCTGCCCAGTTTAACTGCAGACTTTCAACTGGCAACTTATAGGGTTTATGGTTTCATCAACAACACTTGTTGATAACATAACAAGAATGTTTTCAAAATGGGTCAAAATGTCTGGGAGATTTTCATAGACGATGTGTGGGTTGGGTGGGTGAGGGGGTGTTTAAAAATCACCTCTGCAACAACAATGTGTAGGTTTATATGACGCCAATGAACTTTTAATTCACATCTGTATGAATTAATAGAGCATTTCTACTCCAATTACTTGGACAGAAGCACTAACATGGAGGAGTGGATGTGGGAATTGGCAGCAACCTTAACAAGAGAGACACAGATAGAGAAAACAGTTGATTATCAATTGATGAAGCACATTATTAATTCATTAATGTAAATATGATGAAATGTGTTCTATATAATTTCTGTCCTTATCTAATTATCTATGGAAGTTTCTGACTAATGGCCCTTAGGTCCCTACGAGATATACATTACCTATTAGAAGGGTCATATTACTGAGAATATGCATTGCAGGCATTTGAACATCCAACCCATGAGTAGGGTAGTGAGGCACCCAAAAATGCCCCTCTTGCGTTTCACACAAGGACCGCTTCCGTGGAAGAGAGGATAAAAATAGCGCTATTTGACCACTAGACACATTTTTCTAAAAACCGAAACACCAAGCAGAGGGTGTATGTTACACCTTTAGGCTGAGGGTATAAATTCAGAGAGCAGAGAGACACTTGTTCCATCCGTCCCTCAACTGAGATACACGGCAGCCTCCTCAAGCCACTTCAGCACACCCAAGGTGAGTTCACGTTCCCTCCATCCTCATCAACTGGACTGAGGCTATTTCACACAGAGATCGCGCCGCACGCTTTGAAGTGTCTCAAAGCGAAGACTTTCTTTTCGTTTTTCACCACGGAGTACACCGAAAAAACAAAATGAAGATGGGAAACTTACATATGGATTGCATTTGGAGTTTAAAAGCAAAATGGAACCTCAAAGCGAGGCAAAGTGTAACGCCTAACGGACCTCAGCCCTACCGAGGAACATTGGGATCTAAACAAGAGTTGAATGGCCGAGTATTTTCAAAACATCTGGGGATGCTTTGAACAATTGAATAGCATGACGTTTTAGTATCACTGAACGAAACTACAATATGTTCATCCTTAATGAAAGAGCTGCAAAGTAGTAACTGCAGCGAAGCAGGGCAAAGGGCGAATTGGAAGGGTCTCAGCTAGCAAGGCCGAGGCCTCCTCAGTATATCACCGTGCAGACTGCTACCACATTACCCAAATGTATCATTGACGTTAAATTGTAACAAGTACTTGTTATGGGAAAAAACGCATCGGTTCATGCAGACGGAAACGATTGTGTTGCAATGTTATGATTTAGATAGAATGTTAAATAGCTCCTCTTTCAAAACGTGTGTCATGTTAAAAGCCTATGTTTCTCTCTTTCTCTTAGAACCAAGCAAAATGGCATTCGCAGGAATTCTTAAGGACGCAGATGTCGCAGCAGCGCTCAAGGACTGCGCAGGTGTGCTTCTGCCTCACCCCGGTCAAACACTGCAACACAACATTCCTACAAACGCACACTTTCTCATTTCAATGACAGGAGCAAATCGAAACTGTCTCGAGGTCTACTGAGCACGAGGGGATTGAAAGCATGTACCATCCTCTACCTTAACTTGTCAAGATGACGTGAAGCTTAGTCCTCACAACAACCTTACCAGAACATTTGAAGAAATCTAGTTGTTTTTTATTACATTATGCAATACAAGGCCTCAAAAGAACTAGATGAGCTGAATCAGAGATTCTGGGGCTTGAAACGTTGTCTCTCTCCTCTGTCTCAGCCGCTGACTCCTTCAAGTACAAGGCGTTCTTCGCCAAGGTTGGCCTGTCCGCCAAGTCCGCAGAGGAGGTGAAGAAGGCTTTCTTCGTCATTGACCAGGACAAGAGTGGCTTCATTGAGGAGGAGGAGCTCAAGTAAGCCTTATACTTTATACTTTCAGAGCATACTTTATACTAGTCTCAAAGCAAACTGTATCATCTCACTACATACCTGAGGGGCTTTTCATATAATGCTTAACACTCTTTGAACCACACTCTCTTAAAACCTACTTTGCACTCTTAGAGCATACGGAACATTCTCAAAACATACTTAACATTCTCAAAACATACTTTTCACTCTGCGTGACTACATATGTACCTTCCTCCGGCCACGCTCTACCACAGTCACAGAATCCATATTAACAGAACATTCTTTACTGTAGTCTTATGTTCTTTACATGTTCTTTACACTAACAAAAGAGACATTACAATATGTATATACTGTGTTATTTGCTTGATGGACACTTCAGTAACATTACTTTAACTCACATATGACCCTACTATTTGGATGATCCATCCAAACCATGAGAGAAGATTCAGCCATGTTACCCTTTGGACTAATGAAGGGCAATTATGAACTCTGAAACTCTGAATGCTTTTGACAGGAAAATAAATGTAAACTTTCTTTGAGAATATTTCTGAGTGAAATCAGGATTTGATCCGTATGGCCTATTACAAATAGAAACCTATAAATGACGTCCATGATAATACTTTGAGGGAGTGACTTCTACTTTACTACCTTGGATATCTGCCTCTTCTTCACTTCACCTCCTGACCTGACCTGTTCTCCCATGTGTTCCAGGCTGTTCCTGCAGGTGTTCGCTGCTGGAGCCAGAGCCCTGACAGATGCCGAGACCAAGGCTTTCCTTGCGGCCGGAGACGCTGATGGTGACGGCATGATCGGAGTTGATGGTAAGTGCCCGATCACAGCAAACACCTTCCAGTCTTTTGCCTTCCTACACAAGCATGAGTCTGCATCAGCTTGGCCTGCTAGCTTATTGAAGCCTATCTACATTTTTTACGTGAAGGACTGTAAATATTGGTTTTATATTTGACTTTGTGCACTTTTTGATTGTTGTATTGGTTCAGTTGAGTATAAACAATATGGTTTAGGTACCATAAAATGTACAATACATTTAGTGTGCTTGCCATTGAGAAACAAAGCAATAATTCAAAACTCCATTCAGTCAAATGTGAGCATGATAATGGGTCAAAATCATTTTGATCCCAAAATAGTGACATTCCCTTTCTCGTCCCTTCCTGCCCACAGAGTTCGCTGCCATGGTGAAAGCATAAGCTCTCATCAGACCTCTTGTCATGAAACCACCATTGTGCTGTTGAGGATGTCCTGGCCTTGCCTGCTGTATCTTTTTTATATTCATTTTATTTATGCCGCAGACTGTTTTGACTGATGTAACCCCTACACCCCCAAAGCGTGTTTACCATTCATGTTTTATCAATACGTTTTATGTTCACATTCAGACAGTGTGCAAAATCTTACCATCAACACCATTGCACTTTTTGAAAATGAAATAAATTCACATTTGGAAACGCCTTTGTCTTGGTCTTCATAACCAAACTTAACCACAGGAAGAAAGAAAAAAAATGTTAAATGACACAAAATAAATCAATTCTACACACTGAGAAGACCATACTTGGAGCTGAGGCATGGGTAGGGGGAGGAGCAGAGGTTGGGGGAGGAGCAGGGGTTAGGGTATAGGAGCAGAGGTAGGGGGAGGAGCCGGGGTTAGGGTATAGGAGCAGAGGTAGGGGGAGGGGCAGGGGTTAGGGTATAGGAGCAGAGGTAGGGGGAGGAGGCGGGGTTAGGATATAGGAGCAGAGGTAGGGCGAGGAGCCGGGGTTAGGATATAGGAGCAGAGGTAGGGCGAGGAGCCGGGGTTAGGATATAGGAGCAGAGGTAGGGCGAGGAGCCGGGGTTAGGGTATAGGAGCAGAGGTAGGGGGAGGGGCAGGGGTTAGGGTATAGGAGCAGAGGTAGGGGGAGGAGCAGGGGTTAGGGTATAGGAGCAGAGGTAGGGGGAGGAGCCGGGGTTAGGATATAGGAGCAGAGGTAGGGGCAGGAGGCCTAGCAGCAAGATTCAAGTTTCAGAGCTCCCCAGTTACAAGGGTCTTGTCAATGAGGCACATTTATAAACAACCTCCCCTGTCAGTAAGCTGGCCACAACCACCGGCAGGGCGACATATAATATGGGTCAGTTCTATTTTGAGGGGTGTGAGACTGAAGTGAAGAAATAAGATCAGTATGATCAATTACAGAACTTTATTGACCATACACAATGTACATGAGAAGAGGTTTACACATTTATAACAGTGTTAGAGAGGGTAGTGAGAGGCCCTAAATCTAGATTGAGAACCAGATGTCTTGTCCACCACATTGGTAATGTACACGCGGTAATAGTAAGTGGAATATAATCAGCAATAGATATACTACCACTGCGTCTGGTGGGAATCCTAACCTGTTCCACGGAGTGTCCTGAGTTTACAGACCTGACGTGACCACCTCTGGATGCAGTCTGGCTCTTCTAGCAACTCATTAAATATTTTGACCGAGACAAATATTATGACTGTCCTGATGAAGGATATCATGTCACAAATACAACTGGTCCAACATTAAGGCATTCAGTTTCCACTTCCTGTGTGCTGTGGGGATGAACTCAGATTCAGGAGGTCAAAGGGGGCAGGGTCAAATGAGGAGATAACGAAGTTGGGAGTGAGACACAAGATGAGTTGCATCTCCAGAGAGGCATGTGCCTCTGAACCAGGGCGGGCTCTGTCTGAAACGGTGGAGTTGCTTTCACCGTCAGGCGTCATCACACAGTCAGATATGTGTTGATGAAGAAAATAAGCACATGCATCAATAATGCATTCAATGTTCAGTATGCATGTTGAGGTGGTTTTAAGGAAGTTTAGCAGTAATGCAGATTACAAATACCAACAGGTGCATCTCAACACTGCCCCCTGCTGCCCATGGTCATCTGATGAGGTTCCCTGCAGACCTCCAGCCAGACATGAGGAGTAGGATTGTATTAGGGTTCTCATTAGCTGATGCAGAATATAAACTACTGTTCCCAGAGTCCACACAAAACATCACCAGATAAGACACTTACAGACAAAACTACCACATAAAATACAAATCAGTATCCAACAATATTCATTCTCGAAAACATTATATTATTATAGATATTCATATAGGCTTATCAACATTATATTATTATAGATATTCATATAGGCTTATCAACATACACTACATTCTCAGGCACTGAATATGCACACACTGCAAATTCTACCAAAATATGAATACCCCAATACATATAATGTACAGCATTACATAACATAACCTGAAGCACCACTGAAGACATGAAGGAGAGAACAACAGGATGGGTTTTGTATTTGGATGTTTAAATTCTGATGGAGGAATTGCCTTTCCTGTTCCAGAACTTTCCTGACTTTCTCGTCTCCTCTCAGGCACAATGAGGGGAGGTTTGAATGAGTAAAAAACCAAACTATTCGGAAACAAACGTAATGACAATGGTCTTTCAGATTCAAACAGTCTGACCAGTGACCAATCCAAGACACCCCCAACAGCACAAGTCTTGATGGCTGCATGGTTTGGTGGGACGGAACAAAACATACATGACAAAAGAACAAACTGATCTTGTCTTGTGTTTAGTCTGCTCAGGATGGCAAGAATCACATAGTTTTTGTTTAACATGCAAAAGCAAGGCAAAAGTTGTCCATACAAATTGTGTCTAAATACTTTAATTTGACAGTGATTTAGTATTTCTTTTAATCTTGCAAAACAGCAATCTATAGCAACAATCATAGTCAATTTATTTATGACAATTAGGATATTCATATCAATTTATTAAACATTTTATGCATGCAAAATACTTTTTACATTTGCCAAACTAAGCCAACTTACTGTGAAATGAAGTAGCCTATCGTAAAAATACAGTCAAATTTATAAGCACAAAATCAACCATTTCTGAAATCTGTGTTGCTTGTGCAAGAAAAAAACACAGACATTGTATAAAAAAAAGAATGGAAGTTTATAAATAGCCTACGAAGTTAACGTGTGGGTGATTGAAGTTGTGAGTGGTCAGTTCACACGCTCCAAATCTATGGTGCCTATTTCATGCCATCGTGTAAGATTATTATTAGCCCAAAAGAATATTAAACACTTTTGCAAAAGGCCTACACGTACCTTTTAAGCATCTTTATTTATGTACGTATAAATAGAACGGGTCTGACTACTGGACACATTTTAACCAACTGCTTTGCATGCGGTGTCTGTTACATCTGCTTCATATTTCGTGTGAGTGGACGTATAAAAGGTTGTGGGGCTTACGGACACAGCTTCACTGCAGTTGACAGAATCATCTTAACGAATCCACTCGAGTCTTATCTTGGAGATAAACCTGAGGTGAGTCATTTCCAGCAGAGTCACAAGCCTCTGTCAGGCTTTCCAGCGCTGCAATGGGAACAGAACGATGGGGAAAGCTTGTTCAAGGCCAGATTCAGACTCAATGCTCTTTTCTTTGGACTAAGCATGGAATCATATGGGAGGAATTGAACCAAATTCATGACAACACAGGAGTTCCTGAATTGTGCACTGGAAGTCTGGGCTTTTGAGGAGTGGACTACAATTTCTGATCATTTGTGTGAACATATACCACTTTGAGGCTGACTGAATGGAAGGACTCAGAAATACAGTGCATCCATGGCTGTCTGATTTAACAACTGTTATGATTAAGTTAACGCTATCCGGCATTATTGCTGTGATGTAATGGCTCACCTCAGGACTTAGAAAGTGCAGGGCAAACATATCATGTTAGAATGAGTTATTAAAAGGCGGGAGTCCGAGATCTCATGCATGGCTTTGAACTTTATAATAACCTATTATAATAACCTAACACCGTCATTAACTGGAAGTGTCCTTCTTGTTCTCTCTCTCTTTCCCTCTTCTTTTCTCCTCTTGCTTTTCTTTTCTCCATTCTTTTCCTCTCTCTGTCTTTACGTCTCCCTCTTCCTCTAATACAGAAAAAAATGGCATTCGCCGGTGTTCTGAAAGAAGCTGACATCACTGCAGCCCTCGCAGCCTGCACAGGTAACCAATCAGAGATGGATATCTTATTGTTTTTTTCTCTGTCTCTCTTTTATTCTAGTTTCTTCTAAATCTTTCTCTCCCTCTCGCTCTCCCTCGTTTCCTTGCCTTGCCTCCAACTTTCTCATTCCCGATCTCTGACCCTCTCTCTCGCTGCCTGTCTGTCTTCTTACTTGTCTTACTGAGAGATGGAAAGTGAATGGCAACTTCTCATAATCATGTCATGATACATATATACTACTACACATGCATTCTACACAAAATCACAAACTGAAGAGCAGAAGAGTTGAAGCTAGTTGAACTCATACGAGACATTAGTGAAAACGGAGGCATGTATGTGATAGTCGTTCTGCCTCCCAACTCTCGAGGGCTTGCAGGAATCAAAGAATGCTTTTTGGGTTTCCTTGAAGGTCGTTGTGCACTAGTACCTAACCAAGTGTCCTTAACATGACTTTAGCACAGCTGTGTGGTGCCACTTGGCACCATTTTTTGTTAATGTTAATGTTTATCCAACATCAAAAAGGTTTTGCGCAAAGAAGACAAGTCATGGTATGGTCAAGCTGACTTTTGATTCCAATGATGACACGTTGCTTTTCTATTTTCTCCCCGCAGCTGCTGACTCCTTCAAGTACAAGGAGTTCTTTGCCAAGGTTGGCCTGTCCGCCAAGTCCACAGAGGAGGTGAAGAAGGCTTTCTTCCTCATTGACCAGGACAAGAGTGGCTTCATTGAGAAGGAGGAGCTCAAGTAAGCCTTATACTTTACACTCTCAGAGCATGCAGCATACATTACTCTATCTTGATGTCTTGATTATGCAAAAAGAACATCCCGTTCAAGCCGCCTCAACCATACTGTGAAGCCTCGCTGACCTTCCTGTCTGGTTTGGTGTCCATCCAGGCTGTTCCTGCAGGTGTTCGCTGCTGGAGCCAGAGCCCTGACAGATGCCGAGACCAATGCTTTCCTCAACGCTGGAGACGCTGATGGTGACGGCATGATCGGATTGGACGGTGAGTAGATATTCATCAATCAATGACATTGAGATATGGTGAGATTTTAATTCAGAATAGGTTAATTCTCTTGGATGACATCTGTCTGTGTCTTTTACAGAGTTTGCTGCCCTGGTCAAGTCATAAATATGAACTTCCTGATCCCAGCCCCTGTCTCTTCAAATCAACACTTTTATACACATGTCCTTTGCCTTGTCCGCAGAATGCCTTCCTGTCACAGTGATTAATTTAAACCTATGGCTGTGTTACTCCTCTGTCCTAGTTCCATGAGTTTTGCTTATATTTTCAGATCATTTATGCACTTTTCTGGATATGGACGGATGATAAGAAAAGAATAAACGTTCTTTTTCAGTTATGTCTCAGTCTTTTCATTCCTGATGCTGCAATGACACCACAGTATCACTAGATGGTGACCTTGGTCTAGTTTGAATGTGAAGCTGACGGCTGTCAGCTAACGGGTTGGTGCAATTAAGTAGTGAGAGTAAAGGCTCCATCCTCACAGTGAACAAAGCTCCAGCTGTGAAGGTGGTCAGGAAAAGGAAACCCACAAAAAGAAAGTTAAAAAGTAAATTGCAGGAACGACATGTTGCCCACCAGAGGGAGTTAAACCAGGGTTGGTTTTGACACCAACCATTGAAATAAAAACAAGTCACCAACCATGCAATGTTAACCTAACTCAAATAGTTGATATAGTCAATATATTTTGAAATACTATATTTATATTTATCCTTAAATGTAACTCCTTAAATACAAACAATCTCAAATGCACCAACTGCTAAAAAAACACTTTCAGAATAGGGACACAAACAAATGCTCAGTTTGTAGGTATGTGTGTGGGGGTCTTTGGGCTGTGGGGGGATACAAGGGACATGAAGTGGATAGGGGTCTAGAATAATGAGATGGATTCCCTTGATGCTCATTACCCAAAAATTACCTGCCTCTCTGAATGCTGACTGGGGTCATCAGAGATTCTGCATGTTGTGTGTGTGTGTGTGTGTGTGTGTGTGTGTGTGTGTGTGTGTGTGTGTGTGTGTGTGTGTGTGTGTGTGTGTGGTATCTATACATGAGTGTGTACGTGTTAGCGTGTGTGTGTTTGTGTGTGTACTAAAAACTATGTTTTGAAACCTACCTGCTATGCAAAGTAGGTCACCTTGGTGACCAGATATATTCACCTGGGGATAAATACAAGCCAGCATATGTGATTTGGGCTGATGTTATTTGTTGAGTAAGAGAGATTAGGTTGTGTGTGTGATTGTGAATACAATTGTTTGTTGTTTGTGTATGTGCGTGAACTGACACACAACTTCCTGTTTGCATAACTAACAAGCAACATCTGCTGGGTTCTCAGAATTGTTTTCCAGTTTGCATTGTTTTTTCAGAGACGCATTTAGCTCACATCAAAATCATAAAGTACAAAGTCCAGGATAGACACTTTTACTGTATCATGCAAGTATGCCCTTTATGATGATTTTAAGGTTAAATACAATATAATTTAACAAACCCGTCTTCCTATGGGTTCATGTAATATTACCTATTCAAACAATCATCTATTGTTTGAATAGATACAGTGACTGTTCACAAGAAACAGAGGTAGTTGGAGCTGTATGCTGTAGGTGAGATGAGATATATTACATGATGAACAATGATGTGCAGACAGTGCAGTATCTGTCTGGTTCTGCACATTAGACAAGTGGAAGATTATCAGCCTCCATCTGCTCGAGGTAGCTTTCTGATGGAATAATGGATAAAGGAATTTGAATTTAGAATTAAATGCAAAACATGCATTTAATCCGTTTATGTCTCCATAAAGCGTTTGCTTTTTGCTGAATTTACCGCTCCAATAATCTGGTACATCGCAATAAAGGCCTTGTATAATTTACAATTCCAATTTTTCTAAAAATACATTTATTTATTTAGCAAATATGTTTGAGTAAGGGACTTAATCATGGAGTGTGTGTGTGTGTGTGTTTTGAAAGAAAGCTAGAGAGATAAGGAAAAACACAGATAGAGGCAGAGAGAGAGAGAGAGAGAGAGAGAGAGGGAGAGAGAGAGAGAGAGAGCAGAGAGAGAGAGAGAAAAGAGAGAGAGAGAGAGAGAGAGAGAGAGAGATTCGTTAAACACTTATATGCCAGCATTACAAATTAAGAGCGGTTCAGGTGCCCATCTCCACACTGTCAGCCCAGCGGATATAAATAGTAACGGTTGATTAGTTAGGTAAGGAATTCAAGAAGGACCTGGCTTTGAGAATTTGATACAAGGACAGGTAACTCAAGCATCGCTCGTTGTTGGATCCTTGTCAATATAAGTGCTCATCTTCTGTCACCGGTCACTACAAAGTCTTACTTCCTCCGCCTTGGACCTCGACGAATTGAAAACTTCAGAGCGGTGAGTGGAGTTGTGCAGGTCTTTTAGGTGAGATTTACAGAGATGCGCAGGTAGTGCGGCAGGTGCGCCGGTATGGAAACATTTCTCCCGGCTGGCTGTCACTCACCTGCTGGGTAGTTGCCGTGTTTATTGATAGTCAGTTTCCGCCAATGAATTTCTTCGTTTTTCAGAGGAGTAATTTGATAAACAGCGAGAGAACAGCTGAACCCAAAGCAGACAGGGATAATCTTCCCGATTCAACAACACCACATTAATCGTCGTCGAGAAAGAATAATAGTAGCTGAAGATTTCTTAATATTCTCGATACTGTTAGGGACAAAAATCATTACTGTTTAAGTCAGGTAGGCTAATGTAGGTTTAAAGACCAATGGATAACGCATACAAAATCGTAAATATTCTTGTGATTTGTAATGCATTACGTTTCCAATTACAATACAGATTTTAGAGGAGGTTCATGAACTTTAGAAGCAGTTAGAAATAATATACTGACTCTGCTGTCCTTATCTCTCTCTCTCTGTGCGTGTGTGTCTGTGAGTGTGTGCGTGTGTGGGTAATTTAACATGTTGTTTCTCTGTCCTTCAGGATTAATATGTCACTCAGTTCTATCCTCTCAATGGAGGCTGTTGAGAATGCAGTCAAGGACTGCCAAGGTAGGTCTCTCCTCTGGCCAAGCTCTCTGAGATACTGTACATCCCTCTGAAGAGAGAGAGAGAGAGAGAAAGAGAGAGATAGAGAGAGAGAGAGAGAGAGAGAGAGCGGGAGGGAGAGAGAGAGAGAGGAAAAAGAGAAATGTTGAGTAATAGAGCAACACAGGAAGAGAGAGAAAGAAAGTACAGATTCTCCAATTATCCAGACATGCAGACAATCATATCGTAAGAATATGAAAGTGTCAGAACTACTGCATTCTAAAAGGTCTGGTGTACATGCATGCTGATGTGTGTGTGCATGTGTGTGTGTGTGTAGCGTTAGTGACAAGTAGTGAAATCAGTTTGGACTGCAGCCAATGCTTCTTAGCTCCTGACCTTACTTCACTTGTGAACCCTAACCTGTGTGTGTGTGTGTGTGTGTGTGTGGTGGGCCCAGCTCCAGACTCATTCTGCTATAAGAAGTTCTTCCAGTTGTGTGGTCTGAGCTCCAAGTCCCCAAAGGAAGTCAAAGCTGTCTTCCTCATCCTGGATGACGACAACAGTGGTTTTATTGAAGAGGCGGAGCTAAAGTAAGTGTTCAGAATCCTCCTTTTAGTCTGATGTTGCATGAAGAGATGGATTGATGGACCAAAAAGACGGACAGATGGATGGGTAGACCAAAGGATGAATGAAAGGATGCATCGTGGATTAATGGATGCATGAATGTAGTCCTTCAGGGATGCCCAAGGGACTACGACCACCACTAGCAGCATACAATCATATATGTTTGCTGACCTCTTCTAAGTAGTGTGCGCTCATATTTCTAAGAATAATGTGACACTGCGCTGTCAAAACAGCTCTGATAGTCTGCCCCTCCCTCCCCTCTCCCACACCTTAACCCAGCCCCCACCCCGTTGTAATTGGTTTCCTCAGCTGCTTCAGGATGGCCCTTCAGGGAGGCTTTGAGTGAAGTTAACTTTATGGTCTTCAGCTTCACCACTGGAGCAAAGGTCCACGGACTGTTTCTCTGTGTGCATTTGATCTGTCATCCACCCTCTCGAGTTAATGAACTCTCCCTCCTGAATTCTTTCCTCTCCCACCCTCTGTCCTAGTAACTCGGCAGCATGCGTGCCCACTGTTGCCGTACTTCGAAGAGTGAGAATGAGATCGCTAAGCATGCTCCCTGCTCTCAATGTAATCCATGGATAGAGAATCAGGTTTTTGTTACATAATCCCTCTGCGTGATGTCGTTTTAGCATTAAGTGTAGGATGAGAGAAAGATCACCTTGGCCTTGTAGTGTGAGGTCATGTGTGTGTGTGTTGTCTGTCCCTGACCCCTCCCCAGAGGATGGGCTGCTGAACACACTGTACTGGAGCATTCAGCGTGAACGTTACCCTCATTTAGATCTGTTGATCTTTCTCTTATTCATCTCTCCTGTGTGTGTGTGGTGTGTGTGTGTGTGTGTGTGTGTGTGTGTGCGTTCAGGTTCTTCCTTCAGCGGTTTGTGCCAGGGGCAAGGACCCTGACTGAGAAGGAGACCAAGTCTCTCCTGTCGGCGGCTGATGATGACAATGACGGCCTGATCGGAGCAGAGGGTCTGTCTCTCTTCTCTCTCTCTCTCTCTCTCTCTCTCTCTCTCTCTCTCTCTCTCACCTTTCCTTCCGCCTCTTTTCTACCTCTGTTTGAGATCTCTGAATCATATAACATGACTGTTCTTCAGATGTTCAACAGTACATTGAGTTTTCACAGTAGGGGGAATATTGCATACCCGCAATCAAATTCCTTCAAATTTCTCGATGTGGCTGAGCTTTAATTACTGAATCCTTATGTTTCACAACTAGTTTGAAAGTCAAGATTTTTTAATGTTTATTCCACAAGTGCTGTACTCGAACATACTGTATCATCTACAGATGTAACTGTCAGCATAGATAAATGGCTGAGTGCTGTTTGTGGGGTCAGATTAGGCGGGGATTAGTTTTATGTGGAGGAGGTTGGTGAGGAGGCACTGGGATAAATATGTGTATAAAGGAGAGACAGAGAGTCAGATTCAGAGCTGAAGAGAGATTTTAAAATGCTTAAAAATGGGTGACAAAATGGGATTTCAGCTAAATGAGTCTAATGAGATTATATAGAACTGGTTTCCTTGGCAAGGCAAAGCATATCTATAGGTCTTCCCTCCAGATACTGCTGCTGGAAGCTGATAACCCCTAAACCTCCAATCTCTCCTCACATAACTCTTGGTTAGGGGGCATTGGCTTACTGGTTGGCATGGCTACTATTGAAGGCTAAAACAAACAGCAAACAAGGAGTTTTGCATGATCATTTGAGTCCATTTGTATCTCATGTTTCTGCAGGATGTATTAATTACAAACGTACAGGTACGCATGCATGACCAGTGGTTAGCCAATAGAGAATAGCAGGTAAAGGGGTTGTTGTTAGATCGGTTAGAGACATCTGTCTACTGGAACTGATTTGTGTTTGTTCCCCTTCTAGAATTCCAGACCATGGTCCTGTCCTGAGAGACCTAACAAGCTCCACAGAGGGACCCAGACCCTCCCCTCTCCCCAGATCCCACCATTATGTCTGGTGTCAGGAATGCAATGTTGTCCCTGTTTCTGCCCTGGCAGTTTTGTGTCCTTGGAACCAAGTTCTTAACTATAAACTAAGTTTGACCAAGTCAGACTTGTATTTGCCTTTGTTCGTGTTGTAGGAGACTGTGTCACTGTGTTGCTCCCTCCTTTGTTTCTTCCCCACAACCACCCTGATAAATTAAATGAATAAACTTGTTTTAACTTAACCTCCACTCTTGTTCTAAGTTGTCTGAAGTACAGTTTCTCTTACAGTAGGTGATGATGCCTGAAGTGACAATTTTGCCCAAGAGAATAATCTACAAAGAGGATTCCACAAAATCTCAGATTTATCCAGTCTTTGAATCTTTATTTAATATGTTTAAGTTTGTAATGATGTAATTAAGTTTAGAGCAGAAGCCAGCAAAAGTGTGTACAATATTCAACAAAATAGTATTGAGTGCAATGCGCTGTACAAGCATTGGAAAAAGTAAGCTACATGATCCAGTCTAAAATGACAATGATAGTTCTGTTATTGACCAGTATTAGGTGCCACAGTGTGTGCGTCAACTCAACTGGGTTAAAAGTGAAACCATGACCATATCTGGCACCTGTTTCTCTCCTGGGCAAGTTTTAAATAACAACTTGTGCCTGCTCTACATTGTGTGTATGTTTGTGCTTGTTGGTGTGTGTGTGTGTGTGTGTGTGTGTGTGTGTGTGTGTGTGTGTGTGTTTATGGAATGGAGCACAATATCACGATAATGAGATTGAACTGGTGATTGAATCAAGGTGGATTGCAAGCTAGCTCAGTCTGATACCACATCATCTGTGGTATCAGCTCCTTAAGTGTAATATCAGCAGCGTAAAACATGTGATTTAAGGCATTTTAGGCGTTTAATTAGATGTATCAGTCAGGCTCAGCTTCTCAGTTATGGTAAATTAAAGAAAGTCAACACAAGAAAGAGTTGTGTGATGCCTCGTGACCCCTTTATCTTCTACTCGTTCACTTTTCATAAATGTACACGACACAATATACGCATAATAAAACCAACCTCTTGTCAAGGCAAGCCAACGAAAACTTTTCCCAACGGAACTACACACCGCAGATATCCACCCGAGCTAGGATGAGTGAAACACAAGCGATGCTGTCAAAATCAGGAAGTAGCTTTGTACGGCTTATACCATTAATCTCGGCAACACAACTTTCTCTTTCTTTTGTGATAAAAAACGAAATAGACGTCCAGATGTGTACTTAATACATGATACGGTAAGTAGCCGTCTTTTGTCAGAAACTGTCACGAACTGTTTGTGGGAGTGCGTCTTACTAGTCAAACACAAGTTCTGCAATGCTGGTGGACTGTTTTGGTTGAACTGGGGTACTCCATAGCATTTAGCTAGTACTAGTATACATTCACCGCAGTCGGCTAGTCGTGTACCAACTAACGCTACATTGCTTTGTTATTGTTAGCTTTACGCGGCCCACATAGCTGGTTATTTGCCTGGTCAAATGAGTTTATTCTCTTTCCACTGTTTCAAAGCATATCCTCCGGTTGCTTAATCGCTTACGTTAGTGCTAGGTGGAGAGTCGGCCCAGTTTGATAACTTCGTTTGTTTTACACTGGGTTCCATTCACATGCTGAAGCTTAAGTTTCCCCACTTCACTTGATGCTTTACACCCAAACGTGCATTCTAACATACGAGAAAGCCCACCTTTTTATGAAGGGTAAATAACTAGTAAAGTTCCAGCTACTGGATGCCCGTAGTGTAGTCTGATAGTAAATTGTATTCTATATTTCTGTTTCTATGTTCCTTCCTATTGTCTGCAGACTCAAGGCATGCTCACCAAGCTCTTTTTGGAACAAGCAACGTGCAGACAGCAATTACACTAATGCTGATGATCAGGTGTGTTATCTTTCTTCTGTGAGATTGGATGATTTGACATTGTCAGACTGGCCCCTGTAGGTAGGCTAAGATTGTGGCTTCATTTCCAGTCCCAGAATGGCTTCAGGGATGCAAGAGAAACAGTTTACCCCATCTTTACTCAACTTCTTCGTCTACAACCCTACATTTGGACCACGAGAGGGGGAGGTAAGCTGTGATGGCAGGGAAGGGAGGAGACCTGTTCTAGGATAGGACGGGGTTGGGTCTAGGCCTGTCTAGAATAGGAAGGAGGCTGGATTGTGTGCCATATAGCCTAACTACGCTTCAAAGTAAACATGAACTGTTTGCTGAAAGTATTGTTTGCAATGTTTGTTCTCAATGTCTAAATGACATTTTCAGGTTTGGCATCAGGGGGCAATTGTGTGTGTGTGTTTCCGTCCCCAAGTGTACACTTGTGCCGGACCATAGTCCAGATCTTATAATGTAGATGTGGTGTAACGACCCGACATGCTTCCTTCCATTGCTCTTACTTTGTTGGTAAGGAAGTTCTGCAGCAGGTTGTCACTGATGCGCTCTCTCCCCCTTGTCTAGGAGGAGAAGAAGATCTTGTTCTACCATCCCAGTGAGGTGGAGAAGAATGAGAAGATAAGAAACGTAGGCCTTTGTGAGGCCATTGTACAGTTTACTAGGTAGATCTCTTTAGCTCAGATATTCTGTGAACACCTAATTTCCATAGCAAGTTCATTGATTCACAGAAGAAAAGCAATGTTTTCTTTGATCGTTTCATTTTTTCTTTAAATTTGTTGGGGAATGCAATTCGGAACATCAGCATTTTTGTACTACTGGTTCTCCTAATTGTCTGTTCTGTTATCTTTGTGTTTGGTAGAACATTTTGTCCCACAAAGCCAGCCAAATCCCTACATACACAGAAGAACCGGCAGTTTTTCTTTGAGGCAGAAGACAACTTCTGGATAGTCATGGTATGGCAATAACGCATTCCAGTATTAAGTCTGATCTCTTGGATATTAAACTAAAGCTAAACTCCTGTGAGATACTTGATTCAAGGTAGTTCTTCATTCTAGACTGCTTCTTGTCCAGGACATTGGCACTGTGGGTCACTTATACAAATATTATTGCAACCAAGGTTGATACTGGACAGAATTTTCACAATGATGCATGGATGTTGCTAATGTTTGGCTTCCTCTGTCTTGGTTGGGTCTGTGTTTCCAGGTGGTGAGGAACCCTATGGTAGAGAAGCCCGGCAAAGATGGCAAGCCTCCCACAATAGAATACCACGAAGAGGAGATACTGGTAGGTCTGGCCTCGGCAACTCTGCTCCGATACAGGCCTGGCGTTAGCGTGCTCCAGCATTTCATGTCGATTTTTTTTTCTTTGCTTTGATTCTTCCGTTTCTTTCCCAGGACACTGTTTATGGAGCTGTGTTAAGGCAGTGCTACAGCATGTATAAGGTGAGCTGTAGGTTGCACTTCTGTTGTTCTCAATCAAGCATCATGGATGGATTTGAATGCAATGATTTGAATGATGGAGTGCAAAATAAAAATGCAACATCGAACGCAGGAGGAGTTACCAGACCAGGGGTGGAGGGGCTGCAGTTGAATAAGCCTGGTGGGACTTTACTGGATCGGGGCACATGGTGCTGACCTATGAACTGATTAGCTCTCTTTCTCTCTCTCCATCTCGGTGTAGCTCTTCAATGGCACATTTGGCCGAGCGATGGAAGCCGGAGGGGTGGAAATGCTCATTCAGAAGCTTGAAAAGTTCTTCTACAGGGTAAACGTGTTCACGGACACCTCTGTTTGTCTTATCAAGCTTATGCACGACAACGTGCACACACAGCAGTTATGGAAAAGCCATAGAAACCTGTCTGTCAATACTGTCTGAGGGCTCCAGGAACATCCACACTGAAGTTCTAATCCAACAGTCCAGCTTAGTTAACACAGTACAGTTCAAATGTCTTGAGAGATCTGTCACCTCGAGGATAGGAAAAGGATTCTTAAATCCTGTTTGCTTTGCCCAGACTGGTGTCCTGTTGTCGCTGTGTGTTACCATGGGGACTAGGTAACACAAACCCCTTCTCAAACAAGGTCTGATCCATTACTGACAACCGAATCAAGTGCCCCAGGTAGCATGTGTAAATAATGTATATCCAGGGTTAGTGCTAACAAGGACCTCCCTTCCTCCGGATGAGAGGCAGAGGGAGAGCCCAGCAGGGTATTCCAGGGTTTACGTGTCCCTGGTTCAATGTCACCTCTCGGTCCGGTGACTCCGGAGTTTCAAGAGAGCATAGCTGTCCTTTCTGCCTTTGTCTGGTGTGTTTACTGCATCATTAGCACAGGGTAAACTAATACCTCTTCTCACTGTCTGTCTCTGTCTGTCTCTCTGTGTGTGTGTGTGTGTGTGTGTAATTCCGCTTGATGTCCAGTATTTGCAGACTCTGCACCTGCAGTCGTGTGACCTCCTGGATGTGTTCGGGGGCATCAGTTTCTTCCCTCTGGACAAGATGACCTACCTGAAGATCCAGTCGTTTGTAAACAGGGTGGAGGAGAGCCTCAGCCTGGTCAAATATACGGCCTTCCTCTACAATGACCAGCTCATCTGGTACGGACGTGCTCGGAGTTGTGTGCATGTGTGGGTGTGTGTTTAGGTGTGTGTTTAGGTGTGTGTGTTTAGGTGTGCAACATTAGATGCCTCGCCTCGGCTCATAAGTCCCAGTTCTCCTCTAGATCGGTTGTGTGCACCGACAACCGACACCAGGAAGCTGGACAGAGGGAGGGAGAGGGGAGGGAGAGAGAGAGGAAGGACAGACAGGAAGGAAGGACAGACAGACAGAGGGAGGGAGGGATGATGATGGAAATGGGGAGCAAGGGATTTTCTTCAGGCTTCCCCACGTGCCGCCAGACACTCTTGTATGTAATAATAGCCTCCAGGTGCTTTTTTTGCGTCCTGCACAGGAGTGTGTGGTGATTCGGCGGTCTAACACCAGAGGTGTCTTTAAATACCAGAGATTAATCCTCTTTGTGTAATTCCCAGCATGACTTCTCACAAGTCTCCCGCCCGCGTAATTTGCGTGTCAATCGGTCTTGGTGTGTAAGCAGCGATACGCAACGACAAAAAAGGGATGGAGCTGGATTGATAGCATTGGGAGATGTAATATAAGAAACACACAGACACCATAAAAAGTGTTTTGACGGAGGTTTTGGTTTACAGGAGTGGCCTGGAGCAGGATGACATGAGAATCCTGTACAAGTACCTGACTACATCCCTGTTCCCCAGGCACTCTGAACCAGAGGTGAGAGGGAGGGAGGGAGGGAGACGCACAAGGACCGCGTTACTGAAGTAGATATTCAAATGGAGGTGGGAGTGGATGGGATTCGTGATAGGATTCATAATTACCTGATCACAGTTGCTTAGACACCTTAAACCAAGGTGATGGAGCAGGGGGAGGGGGAGGGGGGGGTCGAGGAACCACCTGACTGTTCCCTAGGGACTTGGAGCCAGATGTGGGAGACGCACCATCTGAATGAAGGGAGGGTTGGAAAGATGTGGTTTTCAATGTTTAGTTATTTAACGCATCACTTTCCTCTCGTCTATCCCTTTTTTCTGTTCCCTCCCTCCCTCTGTCTCGCAGTTGGCTGGCAGGGACTCTCCCCTCAGACCTGAGGTGGCAGGAAATCTGCTTCACTATGGCAGGTAAGATCTCAAACGACCTGCTCCCTCCCTCCTAACGCCCAGGCCAAAAGAGCTCAGCCAGTTTCAATTCATGTTTGTCAACGACTACGTGGTCTTAGACCACTGATGGTAATGAGCTTTGGGGGGAACCCCCTGAACCTTGAACCCTTGTTGCACAGCTGAATGGCTTGCAGCTTGGCTTCATGACTGGTTGGTTTATTTACTAGCTTGCTGGTTTGTGGATTGGTTGGCTTGTTAGTTTGACTGTCTGTCTGGCTGTGGAACTATCTGATAATCTGACTTAGCTGAGGTCTCGAGGGGTCGGGTCAAAACTGTTCATTCAACAGTGAACATACACACAAGCTTGTTCTGTACACCTAAAGAGGCATCTTTGGCATCCGTGACCAAAGCAACAGTGATTGTATTGTCCTGAGTTTGAGTGGAACATGACCTTAGTCTCAGTGCTCTGATCCACTTCACTGAGGAGCACATTACACGGAGTGGGCTTTTACAAGGATGACTTGTGTAAAGGTCAGGAATGAAACACCATCTGCCCGAAACACTATACCTTTCCTGACAGGTACAAGCCTCACACCAGAAACAGCTATACTTGTACTTACATTTAGTCATTTAGCAGACGCTCTTATCCAGAGCGACTTACAGTGAGTACAGGGACATTCCCCCCCGAGGCAAGTAAGTGCCTTGCCCAAGGACACGACGTCAGTTGGCATGGCCGGGAGGAGACTTGAGGGAAACTTCAGCATTCGTGTCATACTGCTGCCTCTCTTTTCTTCATGTGTCTTCCATCTCATCTCCATCCCTCCTGCTCTACAGGTTTCTGACGGGCCCGGCAAACCTTAAAGACCCAGAGGCCAAATTCCGATTTCCCAAAATCTTTGTGAACACGGCGGACAGTTGCGAGGAGCTGCATCTGATCGTGTACAAGGTGATGAGAGGCGAGGACTGCCGTGTTCGTGAGAATGCAGAGTTGTCATCGCTGTAAACCGCAACAGAGGCTTTATTTTTTAATGTTTAAAAAAAACCGTGGGACAGGTCGTCAGATAATCTGTCGAGATTTGACCTCTGGTGGGTTCGGGCGGGTGCGGCAGAAACAACCGTCTGTCATTGTGATATTTGGCAGAATTGAATCCGTGTTCCCATTGGTAATGAGATGGATGTTGATTGAATGATATTTAAATGTGTTGTATAACGTCTGTAAAGGGTACTGGTTGACAAATGCTGAAGGGATGTTCTCTTTTTTTGTACAGGCTATGAGTGCGGCAGTTTGTTTTATGATCAGCGGTGAGTGTGGTTTTATCAACTGTATTACTTCATGAGACGAATATATTAAATATGTTGACACATACTTCACACAAATATCACATTTCAGGCAGAGACACTAATTTGATGTTGACTTTGGCTGGGTTGTGGATGCCACCCTGTGCTTGTAAAGTGACTGTGCTGGTCTGTTCTGCGTCCCCAGCCTCTGTTGAGCTGACCAGAGACTTCTGTGAGCAGCTGGATGGGCTCGTGGGGCCCCAGCTCACCCTCCTGGCTTCGGACATCTGTGAACAGTTCAACGTCAACCGCAGGATATCGGGGTCAGGTTCTAATCTCTACACTCCAGTCACGCTCATCATAGGCCGATACAGCCCGCCAAGCCCGTGTATGCAAACCTGGGAAAGTTGCCGAGCCAGGGTTAGATTACTACAGCCTGATGGCATGGTCTTAATCAATCAGTCAGACAGATAAGGTAGAGGTTAAAGTGTTTTTATGACTCCTCTCTTTCCCTCTCCTCTCTCCCTTGCCCTCTCCATCTCCTCTGTGACCGGCTGCCATTGGAAGCTCCCTTAGAACTGCGCTTTGTTGTCCTATATCGACGGACAATGTCCACCAGGAACACTGCTGCCATCCGATAGCCCTATCAGTTACCTTAGGATCAGGGTAATCCTAGCAGAGACCTCTGCGTGCTCCAGGCCCACCGAGAACTCTGCCCCCTCCAAACACCTCAGAGTGTAACCCAAGTCAGCTCCTTACTTACAATACAGGGCTTTGGTGATCCCTACTGTAGGTACGGTATGAATACCGGTAGTGGTTAATAAGTTATACAGGCCGCCGGTATGCCCAAGGGAACATTCTGTGAAAAGACCAGATCTGGGAGGAGCTGGTTAGGGAAGGTGCACGATGCTGTTTTAGAGAGGGGGCGGAAACGCGCACACACACACACGATTTCCTTCGCTGTCTCGATTATTTACGTGTGGTTAGAAAAACTGTGTCCTCTGGATTGTGTGTGTGTGTGTGGTGTGTGTGCAGGCCAGATAAGGAGCCCCAGTTCAAGTTCATCTACTTTAACCACATGAACCTGGCGGAGAAGAGCACCATCCACATGAGGAAGACTGCCAGCGTGTCGCTCACCTCTGTCCACCCGGACCTCATGAAGATCCTGGGAGACATCAACTGTGACTTTGCCAGGCAGGTTCACACTCCTAGCAAAGCTCAATGATTCATGTCGGATGATGTGTTACATTTGTCCATGCCATGTTCTATAAACAGTTGATTTGGGCCCTTGTGATTTTGAAGGAACAAAAAGGTCTTGTTTCCCCTGTCCAAGTCGCACGGCCCCAGTCAAAAAAGGGCTCCATGCCCTCTGTGATAATCATGAGATGGTAGTCACACGATGATCCCCTTCAGTGTCTCTCAGTGGTGGCTACTGGCTAGGCATCATGTCTGATGGCTCCCGATGCATGCATGTCCTCAGGGTGGACGAGGATGAGGAGATCATTGTGAAGGCCATGACGGATTACTGGGTTGTGGGGAAGAAGTCTGACCAGAGAGAGCTGTACGTCATCCTTAACCAGAAGAACGCCAACCTTATAGAAGTGAACGGTGAGACTTGGGTGGAGTCAGGGATTTAACAGGCAATCTGAGGGAAGAATTCATCTAAACATCACATTTCATGTTACTGAATTTGTTTATGTTTCTCCCTTTACAGAGGAAGTGAAGAGGCTCTGTGCAACACAGTTCAACAATATTTTCTTTTTGGACTGAAGGACAACTGAGACAAGCAAAGGAGAGAGAGAGACTGGCAACAAACGAGAGAGAAGGAGAGAGAGAAGAGAGAGAGAGAGAGGGAGGGAGAGAAAGAGAGAGAAAGAGAGAAAAAGAGAGAGCGGAAGAAGAGAAAGAAAGCCGAGGACTGTTTCATCACACTAAAACTGTCAGCATTGCAGGGTATTATGACAGCATCAGTGTAATGCAATAATTGCATTGTAAAAATAATAATAGAAAAGCTTTTCACTTCATGCAATTCTTTTGATTTTTATTTAACCTAAATGAATTGTAATTTTGATTTTGTAATTAGGTGTAAAATCTGAATGTTTACTGTACATGTACGTACTTCATTTTTTGTACATATTTTGTCATGTTTAAGGTCTCTGTCGTTTTGCTCTTTGTTTATATACTGCCCTGTCTTTGTCACTAAGTTAATTTAAACTTACATGCACAGACACATTTTTTCTTTCGGTTTTGTTGATGGTATTTTCTTTCAAATTCAATCAGGTCTAAAATGTTATGGTTTGTAAAAGAGGAGCCCCTAACTTTAAATAAATTATAATTTTCCTTCATGCTTGAAATTCTTGTGTCACAGCAGATATTGAACCAGCATCCAATTAGTAAACAGATTAACCACCGTACAAAATCCTGTGAACCTTTTGTACTCTTCCTAATTGCTCTTGCGGAGGGGAAGAGGGTGAACAATGTCATGTTGTATTGTGCTGCATCATCTCATGTTCTTCACCTTAGCAGGAGAAGGGACAAAGTCACTTTACTAAATGGACCCCAGTCAGGGTCAGGAAGCAGCTCTTTCACCTCAGTGGCTGTGTCCTGGTAGCCGTCTCCTGATAGCCGTCTCCTGGTAGCCCTCCTGTCTCCTGGTACCCGTCTCCTGGTAGCCGTCTCCTGGTAGCCGTCTCTGGTAGGGTGGTGTGCTGCTGACTACACAGTCACACCGTTGCCCTTCTGGATGAGATGACACGACAGGGCGTCATTTGAAATGAGCATAGATGGAACATGAAGAGCAGAATGTGACTTTCGTTGAGCATTCGATGACATTTAGAATAGTAGATTCTTCTATTAAACTATAAATGATATACGTACAAGGTGAACGAAATCCAAAGGACACACATAAACACTGGTTTGACCTACCTACTGGAGGAGCTCACCTTCACACACAAAACATGCATATCAACCAAAACTGTAGAGAAGGCTGCACATAAGCCTGTGTGAAACACCTTATGCAGTTGTGTTACTGCACCCTTGTGCAGTCTTAACACTGTATACTCCCCTTGTCCTAAGGGTCAAACATGACCCACCGTCACCAAACCCCTAAAATAAAGCAGCTTAATTAAATGTTAAATCCCCTAATCTATTTTGCATGAAGACACAACCTGTCATTATACACAAACTTTGTGAATATGAGTGCACTGTTTCGACAGCGCCATTGGGCTGCGCTTCAATACCGCCATCTAGTGGTTTCAAGTGTGAATTACAAGTATAGTTCTCACAGTAAACCACCAGGTGGCGATGGTAAAGCGCAGCCCTATGGAACAGGTTTTTAAACGTTGAGTTACAGTAATGTAATGTTTTCCATTTGGGGGAGTGTGTCCTTGTATTGGGGGGAGGAGAGCAAGTCATCCTATTTGGGGGGAGTTGACTCGTATTTGGGGGGAATGTTTTCATTTGGGGATGCACTCATATTAGGGGGTGTGTTTTGCACTTCAGGGCCACCGTAGTGCTCTCTACTGCTGCCCTCTGCAGGTTAAATAAAACCAATGCACGACATCCGCAGGTGAGTCCAGCAGCCCCGTGTCTGAGCGAGTAGTCTCCCCCTGCAGGGTCTGGCCTGAAGCGAGTAGACAACGCAGCCACACATTGGTTTGTCTACTCTAAAGCAAAAAACCTTCTTGTTTTTTGATAGATCCAAGGCAAGATAAACTTTGTCAAATAAATTGCTTCGTAAATCATGGAAAAAGAAATTGCCAAACATTTGTATTTGTCACTTTATTGAAAATGAGCATATGTGAACATATTAAAGATGTTGATGCTGAAATAAGAATGTAAAAAATGAAAGCATCTGGTACGAGATATATATTTACAGGATCTAGTAGACGAGTTCCGTTATTGTGCTTTTTTTCACTTAGGTGCGACTAAAACCTTTCCCCACTGCAATGCATCGAAATGTCAATTTCTGTGCCACAGATCAGTTTAGGAACGAGACACCTTGTGATGTTTCGCTTGGGTCTTGATAGGTGGAGAGCCACGTGTCTGCAGGGTCGTCGTCTCAGTCCGGTGAGATCATGTCCAGGTTGGCCAGGTGTCTCATGGTGGGGCGGCCATGAGGACAGTTCCAGGGCTGCTCGATCTCTCCCATGTGAAGCACCAGCTTCTTCATCTCGCTGACGCTCAGAGGAGTGCCGATCATCACCTGAGAAGGAAGACCGTGAACCGGTACAAACACATGACATCAGCTCATCAACATTGCTCGTAGTTCATACATGTTTACAGACATCTCAGATCAACCAGGTTCAAGAGGATATTATCGTAGTGATAAAACCAACACTAGATAAATACAACTTTATTGTTCATCCAGGTCTAAAACAAAGTATTCAGTGTCCTATCAGTACATTTCTATATGTAAAAAAGATGATATCATACAAATCATATTGAATACCAATCATCATGAATCAATCACGTCACACTCACAGATTTCCTGCAGGCTCGGGAGGCAAACATGTGTCTGACCCGGGACGGCCTGCACATGACCCCTGGGCTGTCACTCAGCATGAAGATGAGCTCCTCGATGTCCCCTGGGCCGAACGTCCAGTTCTTACTGGTGGGGAGGGACACCAGCTTCACGCGCTCCATCACCTGGGCTGCAGGGGCGCAGACACACAGCCACGTCCCAGTCAGACCCACATCACATGCAAGCGCTGCTATGGCATGCACTGGATACGTTTCATTCTGACACTTTGAAATCACGAGACGGCTGCTGTCCTCCTACCATCCTCATCGATGAGGAAGTCAAAGCCATTCTTCCGGAAGATCTCCAGGTTCTCCATGAGAACGTTTTCACTGACTGCGGTTAGATGGAGATTCTGGGGTCTAAAAAGACATAACAGTGGATGGAAGTGAAAGATTTGTAAGTAGCTGTGTGTCCCACAGTCAAGTGTTGATTCTGTATGACAGACACTGAGCTAAGCCATTAAACAACGTGGGAGCTTTGAGAGTATCGTTGAACTTTCTTACACTATGAGTCTCTGCCCTTGCAAAGCAGTGTGCCGCTGAAGCATCTCGAAGTTATACTTCTCGTCGGTGGCATGCTGGTCGATCATGAAGATGTCATCATTTAGCTTGGTGACGATGAACCCAAGGTTGAACTGGCCGATGATCTCCATGTCCTTAAACATGTCTTTGCTATGGAGGAGAAAGACGTCATGCTAAACACTGTTGAATACAAGTGCTCATCTATGCATGATGTTTGTGTAAACTTTTAGGAATACATCTGGACAACAGAGGCCTTACAATAAGGGTTTTGACTTTGACTAACCCAAATTAGGATTACCATTTCTTCTGGTTTATTAGTAGTAATCAGAACAACCACTAGCATCAAACCTGATCTCTTTCTTCAGCTCGTCTTCTGCACTCTGGTTCTCTCCAGGATTGATCTTAGCCCTGAAGCGCCTGTATCTCAGTCTGTCCTCGTCCCTGTCTCTCTGCCTCTGCTGCAGCCTCCGCATCTTCCCCTTCAGCTCTGGAAATGAGAACTGCAGTGGCTCCCTCCTCTTCTGGAAACGCCTGGGGGCGTCCACCCTCGGGCCAGAAGATCCCTCGACGCAGGCTGGGGCTGAATCCTGGCTGTCTGGGGAGAAACGGTCATCCTCCAGCTTAGGCTTTTTGGCCTCAGGGCTTAAGTCTGTGCTTGCGGTGGAAAGGTATGGTTCACTATGATAGTCTGATGGTTTCTCGTTGTCTAAATGTTCATCAAATATCTCGTTTTCAGTACGAGGATTGCTGACGATGTCCGTAGCATGAGGAGAGTCGAACTCTGACCCTGTACCTTGCAGGCTCTCAGGGGTTGCTGTGGTAGAGTCACACTCGGACAGTGTGCCCTCTCTGCTCGAGTCTAAATCATTGTCTGAAGACCTCCCATACCTGAACCCCTCCAACACAGACCGGCCTGCTGGGGAACCCTTAAGGACATCTCTGGTGGGATCTCGATGGGAAGTGTGAAGATGGTCTGTGGGTGTTACCCTTCTGAGAACCTCCGAAAAAAGACTGTAGCTTTTTTTGAGTGGGACCGCCACTGACAGCTTTGGATTGGTTTGTGGCGCTCCTTGTACCCTGGTTGCCGTGCACAGAGAAGGCAGCTTTAAGCCCAGCCAGGTTCACAGAGGAGGACTTTGGGCTTAGGAGCACAGCCTCCGAGTTGTCCTTGGGTTCTAGAACACTCTCAGCTGACGGAACCACCTGACATCCTTCTTCAGACTCCGCAGGTCGGTAAGAATCTAGGGAGGAACAGACAAAACAAAAATTCAATGAAACTGTCAATGATAATAGCAGCTGTGACGGCATAAATAAATATCTTCCAAATAGGGAGACAAAACAAATATAACAGACTCCAACAATATGCGATAACAAGAATTGAAAGGTTCTCACTGGCGCTAGGTAAAGCTGTGTGGTTGAGGCTGAACTTGTTGACGCCCGTTTCGTACATGGAGATGAGTGAGCTCTTGAGGATGGCGAGCAGCAGCTTCTCCTCCTGCAGAAAGATCTGACGCTTGTCTGGCGTCACGTTTACATCCACGCAATCTGGAAAACACACAAACACACACACTCAGGTGCACTGAGGAGGCTGAGAACATTTGGGACTTCCATATGAATCACGTTTAGTTTCAAACTTTGCACGTTGTTTACCCGAGGCCACAGCTATGTTCAGAGCAACAAATGGATACTGATGTCTGTTGAACATGTGATAAACCTCATTCACAAGTTTGGAAACCTAGAAGATGAGAAACACGTCAAAACACAAAACCTTCCACGTGTAATTCCTTTGATGGCTCGTCTCAGTTCAGAGTAAGTTTTCTACTTGCCTTCGTAGGATCGCACGGGCGGTTGTTGATGAAGAAGAACTGTCTGTCAGAGGCACTCCTCCCCACCCCGTGGTCCCCCCGGGATACAAACCCAGAGATGCTGCAAGAACAACCCCACAAAAGAAGAACCAGACAGTTCATAACCGCGCCTAGAAAACCATAAGTCCTCGGCCAACCGCTCGTGGCAGTGTTTCTTTGAAATGACGTGTGGGGGGGGGGATTTTGTGTTTCTTTTAATGACAGAAATGACATGCCGTCGTGTAAATAAGATACATAACAAAAGGCCATTTTGTTTGTTTAATAAAAGAGCAAGCTATAGACCTGTTTTAAGGAAAGGTAACCTTAATTTTAATATAATGGTAGGGGAAACACTGCGTGGGCTCTGTCCTAGCGCTGGTCTTGTGAGAGGCTGACCTAAGAACAGACCTAATTACAAAATAACCCAGTGACAATGGTGAACCCTATAACTCACGTGAACAGTTCTTGGGGTAGCTCCGCCCCTGTGAGCCCATAGTCCTCCTTGACGTTCTCTGTAGGAGACAGCTGCTGGAACGGGAGGAGGTTCTGAAGCTGTGGGAGAAAAACAAATCGTCAGAGCCATAAGTGCTGACGTTATGGAATCCAAAGAAGAAGACCTTCTTACCTGCTTCGGTCCAAATACGGCTCCTATGTTGTCCCTCATGCTGTGGCTGCCACTGGTGTTGAGCACTGGGCAGCGTTTGCCTTGCGCTGTCTGGTTGGTGCAGGTGATGCGCACCCCTGTGGAGATAATGCAGTAGGACTGGAGCACGTGGACCATCTTTGTGAAATCCTGACATGAGGGGAAAAAGACAGCTTGGTAAAGACAGCTTGGTAAACACAGCATTAACTGTCCACCTTATATTCAAACGGGCCTTCGACATTAAAGATTATGCAGATCGTCAGTATACAGCGGGCTAAAAAACAGTTTGTGAGTAATCATGATAGGATAGGGCCTAGTATCCCAACATAGACCCTGTTATACCTCCCCTTCTCCTTTCACCCACCTTCTTGATGTTGCGCTGGAACTCCTTGTGTCTGACAGGCAGGGTGTAGAAGAGCTGCTGCAGGATGACTGTGGTGCCCGGCTGCCTGGGACAGGGCAACCGCTGGACCAGGTGACCACTGTGGTCAAACACCAGCTTGGTGCCTACCTGAACTGACTCATGGCAGGTCACTACACTCAGGTTGCTGGAGAGGGAAGGGGTGGACAGAGAGAGAGAGATAGTGAGTGAGAGAAGAAGAGACAGAAGCAACCAACATTAGCACTATTTTTGAACAAATTATCAGTACATCTATCGGATGCATGGGAGTCTGAGATTAGAAGTGGTCCTACCTCAGAGCACAGAGAGAGCTGAGGGCTTCACCTCTGAAGCCAAATGTCTCCACGTGGATAAGGTCGGAGAAATCTCTCAGCTTGGAAGTGTAATGCTTCAGAGCTTAAGGCAAGGAGAGAGATACAGCTCTGTAACAACTTTGTAAACAACTTCATGTACAACAACAAAACAGCATGGTGCTTGCAAAGGTTTGGGAACTAGCACAGCAAGTGCACAGTTCCTTTAGTGATGGATAAAAGATGCCACGCACTCAGTCCTTCAAAGTTGGCTTCCTCCACTCCTTTGCCGTTGTCAGACACCTCCACCAGCTCTACTCCACTGTCTTTCAGTTTGATGTCTGCAGGATGACAGACCACTGTAGTAAGGCGTACAAACTACAACATCACAATACAATTCGAAGGTACTTACCACCCAGCTGTGTACCTTTGCAGCACTATTCCAAGACACATCATGACACTCACCAACATTAGTTGCCCCCGCATCGATACTGTTCTCAACCAGTTCCTTAACGGCGGTGGCCAGAGTCAGCACCACCTGACCAGAGCAGATCTGGTGCACTGACTGCCTGTCTATGGCCTTGATAGCCTGAGCAGGCTCGACACTGTGCGGAGAGAGAAGGAATCAAACGAATTACATGGCTGCAGATTGCCGAGTTATTAGTAGCTAGCTAGCTATATTAAGTCCTTGGTAATGTACGCTACTAAACAAGTTTGATAGTAAAGTTAATAGTCACCGACTGTGTAGGCTATAATAGCTTAAGCTATTTAACTACAGATATTTGCGTACTTACCAAGCATCTGTCATACTAACTATTGCTCTAAAGACAAAATACCATACTGAACGATCCACAAAACTGGACAATGCAATGAACTGTAAATACTGAAGCGAGACAAAATACAAATCTCGAGAAAGCAATGCACTGGTACAGTCAGGCTCATCAGACTGCTTCCCCGCGCGCAACCTGAAGTTGGTGTTGATTGGTCACGAGCGTCACGCACGCAAACTTTTAGCGCAGACTGAAATGTTGCTTAGATCAAATAATTACAACTAAGTTATTTATTTTAATACGAGCTTTTATTAATGCGTTTGTTCTACGATCGATACGTATTTCTAAACGGCTAACTGTGTTAAGCTCATAGATTAATATATTTCACGTTTTTAACATTGGAACCTAGACATAGGCATACATTCTATGATTGGAACTTGTCACATTTAATAACTTCCTGTTCACTTGATAGTTTCCATGTATTCAATTTTCTGAATAGGGGAATGGGACCTCCAAAACTTTACCTATTTATTTCTCATGTCATTGATATTTCATCATCTAAAATGAGCGAATCACAAGGCTCAGATGCGATCATGCTGCAGGGACTGTGTCAAAATCATCATACATATTTAGTGATAAACACGATTTGGATCACACCGTATCTCCTTATTCAATACACTGAAATACTGTGATAAACAAAAATAGGATCAGGCTGCTGTTATAATATAATATTTGCTCATAATATATGCATTGCCATTAACAGAATTATTTTCCACCCTTAGCTTGGACTTAGTTAGGTGACGGTTCCTTTCGTCGTGTTGTTGAGGCATGGCTGACAGCAGCCTTTCCCAGCTGGGATCTGACTTAATTTCTCGCAAAGTAACGTTTTACACAGAGTAGACTGTAGACGAATTGGACATATGGCAAATTAAATATAGCTATATATGGTTTACAGTGAAGGTAACTAATTAGCTAGCTCAGTAGAGCTCATTCACAACACCTTTTCCGGCATATCGCTATGTTCGCTTCGACATCGAAGGGGCTCAAACCAGAGGAAAGTTCGAGAAGAAGCATGAGCAACTTTTTGATTCGGCGAAATTTTACCTCCACCACAAGAATCGAGAGCAGTGGATTTTCGTTGCCCAGTGAAGATGAAGAGGATATTCAGTTTGACAGTAAGTACTGTAGCTAGTTAGCAAACTGAATGTAATTTCACCTGCTGTATCCACATTTGGACAGATAGTGGAGGGGTGGAGTCATAGCCGCTTTGCTTTGACACACCAGTTACTGTACAACTCGGATTGACATTCACGTCAGCTTGTTCAACATACTGTACATGCTATATCAACAAAACGTTTTGCTTTGAGGCATACTGTGCATTACTTAGTAATAGCCCTTTGTTTACTACCCAGTGTTCAATAATAACTCACAATAAAAGATAAATTACAAATATATTATGATTTTTTTCTTTAATTCCATAGTCCCAGCATTATACAATATATTTAAAAGGTATAGCGTTAGAATGTTGTGTAATTGAGTAATAGGCTCATGGTGCTGCTCTGACCCTGTGATCCTTGTGTGTGTGTGCGTGTGCGTGTGCGTGTGCGTGTGCGTGTGCGTGTGCGTGTGTGTGTGTGTGTGAGAGAGTGAAGGCCTCAATATGCTTCTGCGTCTCCGTTTTCGGGTGGGCGGGCTCACGGATACGCACGGATACACACGGATAGACTTCGTTTATAGTTCTCCGTAGGCAGTGGGTGCTGAAAACAATTCACCGCCAGAAGAGTAGGTGGCGCTGCACTGCGATGCTGGCTGTAGGTTATCGAAAACTCGGAGCGAATTTAGAAATGAACCGTTTCATCAATAAAATAAGCACTGTTTCAGCGACTACACTGCCCATTTCTCGTCACATTTGAATTCAAATGCCGATTTACATGTAGGCTACTGTTTAGCTGATATGAATTGTTAAAACTGCTTCTCTTTGGTGATGTTTGTGATGCTAGCTGGAAGGGCAGCCTGCTTTGACTGGGTGTGCAGTGAACATTTCTGGGGGGTTATTATGATTACGGAAAGGGATCGTATATGTTTTTATACTGCTACCATTTTAGAGACTGCTTATCGATCCGAGTGTTAATCAGGCGCGGAGCCAGACGTTGTAAACATTCCGGGTTTAGCCCAAACCAACAACGTATGATTTGGGCTTGATTTGCAAGAACGCGACGCTGAGCGCCTCCACGGTCCTCTTCCACATATTAAAATAGTGCTGCTGCCAACGAATAATGCACCTAATAATATGGTGCCTGCAATGTCATGGCGGGCTGGACCAAATTATTTTTCGGGCTGCATATGGCCCGCAGGTCGGACGTTCCCCACCCCTGGTCTTGTTGGTCACGGCAACCCATAGCGGCAACACCGCCCCTGACTTCTTAATACGGACCAATCACAGCCAAGGGGGTCTCCGTCGCTCTCCGTCGCTCTGCGTAATTTCGACGGATAGTTAGAAAATTCAGGAGGTGCACGTCAATCCGTCAAAAGCTCTCCGAGGGCTGACGGAGAGCACGCAGAGGGCGTTCCACGGAGACCAGGGCGTTCCCTCCTCTGCGTTTTTCGAAAAACGCAGAAGCATAATTAGGCCTTGAGTCGAGACAGTAGAGACAGTGGAGACCTCTAAAGCAGCACTCAGTGATGCAAAAAGTTACTATACAAATGAGAACCTTGTCTAAGAACCAGGTGGTATGTTTCTCAATCCCTCCTTCACCTCACAGTACTGCTTTTTATCATTGACGAGTTCTGGGGTGGTGGGCCAGTCTAAATGGACTGGTAATGGTAGATAAGACTCCCTACCGAGCACACCCTCGCATGCATAAACAAGATGGGCTGGGGGACTTGCTAGTAAAGGGCTGGGGTAGGCCTACTAATGTGTGATCTCAAGTAGAGCCGAGAGTCTATATTTGACTTATGTCACACTATGATAAAATGGACTCTGGGGAGAAAGACATTGTTGAATTGATAGCCAGGGTTATTGCTGAAGGTAAGATACATATATTTGCTTAGGCTGTCTGGTTTACGTGGAGAATTGTGTTATACAGTCAAACTAATATAATAGGTTGTGTTATATCTAGGATAAGGATCTAGGATCTACTTTTTTTTTCTTCTTCCTAAAAATCAAATGAAGACAATGTATCTTCGAACAAACATCAAAGTAGTCCTATAATAGTAGTGCACTATCGTCCTGGTTATCTATAGATAGCTCTAGTAATAGGTGTCGCTGTTGTACTTTGGCCGTCAGCTTCAGACCACCTTCCGACTGGTGTAAACGTTCCGCGCATGCACCTTAACGTAATGATTTGGCTTGAATTTAAGCAACATACCTAAAACATATTTTTTTATTGTGTTTTCAGAAGCGATCACCCCAATACAATTCTAGAATGTTTTATGTTATGTTACATTGCGGAAATATGTTCAGTTTTGAGCAACGTAATTGTGACTTCCCATCATGCTTTTCGCGTGTACAAAGACCAAAGAAAAAAACAGTCTATTACTGGATTTACTAATTTACGTGGCATGTCTGTCATATTTTACAAGTCGTAAACAAGTTTATAAGTACTAGCCTGGGTATTCTGAAAAATACGATCAAACCATGAAATGCAATGTCATGGCCGAGAATAGGACTGCAGAGGCTGCCTCAAACATCGTCAGTACACTCTGGTTTCTCTTCAGATCGTATAAATCTTTCGCCTTTTACTAAAGATTTCCGTGGAGAGGAACATTACGAGTATCAACCAATTTTTTGATGCCCTGCTCACGCGGGGCTTCCTAAACTGTTAAAAGTAAAAAATATAGAGAGTAATGAGATGATCCTCCAGTCATACTTTAACTGAGTTAACATATTTGTGGCAGAAGGACGTCAACAGGCGGCAGAGGACTGTACTGCACATACTAGTATAGCAAGTTAAACGATCGCATTCAACAGTGTGGCCTGAATGATCCAAACACAATACATATTCCTAGTGTTAATCGGTGGTGCAAAATGCTGCGAGCCACATTATAGGCTAAATGTGCCGATATCCATGATATCCCATGGATACAAAATTCACCCATATTGTTTTTGGATACAAAATTCTAGGTGTCTGCTTTTATTGGTTACACATTTTCATACAACTTTATTAACTTGAAACTAGAGATTACGTTTGTGTATTAGAAGATAAATAGGTATTTACTTTATATTACAAATAGGCTGCACTGCTAGGCACAATCTTTTCTGGAGAACGTGACTGCCTCTGAGGGGATAGTTGAGAGAGAGAGAGAGAGAGAGAGAGAGAGAGAGACACAACCCGATTATGATCTAGTTAGCCTCTCTGTCATGCTAGTAGCCTAATGCCCAGAACTCCATCCTCTCCTGTCCTCAGCCACAGACAGCAGCAGTAACTGTGAGGCTCTCATGGGGAAGCAGTACCCATCTATCCAGGAGTTTGCGTCTGCCATCCCCAACCACCTGCTGCTCGGCTCGTTGCTGGAGCACCTCTGCTTCGTCTACGAGAGGGACCCCTCTCGCTCACACATGCTGTTCAAAGGTAAGGCTGACATGCAGACTTAAACGTTTCATTAAAGGAACGTTTTAAAAGAGTGGAAATTACAGTGTAAGCTACCACTTTTCAATTGAAACAAGGCAGGCTGTTTTCAGTTGTGCATCTTTTTTCAAAAGTTTAGAATTTGATTAACAGCAAAGCCTCATTACTCTTCATGGACTCCCCCCAATCTACACTGCAAATATGCACTTTTGGGTGGGCATCATTCCTAATGAGGAACGTTCAACATTGAAACAGCCTTGGACCCTTGATTTGTGAGGCCTGTTCTCCATCTTCCCCCCTCAGTCATTGGCCAGCGCCTCGCAGCAATGAACCTGCTCTCCCCATTGGCTATCAGTGATGAGTTTAGCACGGTCAGACTGCAACACAACCGAGCCTTCACAGAGCTCCTCAAAGCTGCCAGTAACTCCCTGTTCCCTCAGGTAACACATTGCACCCCACAAACATCATCGCTACCCTCCTCATTTCATCTTCTTTACTTCCGGTGTTAAATGTCTTCAAATTGTCATTTCAGGGTCAAAGATGCCTTGACACAGACACCCAGAGCCTTACGCTGAGGTAAGTTCTGATTATGACTAGTCTGAGTTGTGTGATTGTTGTGCTTGACTCACAGGGCCTTCTCTACATGACAGTGTCTCTTATCTCTCTCCAGACCTAAAGAGGGCCTCTTCCAGGCACAGACCTCTCGCTACCTCAGCGAGTTTGAGGAGATCTCTCAAGTTGGAAGGGGATCATACGGCAAAGTCTTTAAAGTAAACAATTGAAAGGAAAAATAAAAATGACAGCATATGAAAACCACACATGACTATGACATGACCTGTCTATATGCACCCTCATTCTCTGTAGGTGACAAACAAGCTTGATGGCCAGAATTATGCTGTTAAGAAAATCCTGATCAAGAATGTTTCAAGGGAGGACTGCATGAAGGTATTGCGCAAAACATTTGTTTAGCATTCTTTGCCAAGTTGATAAAAATCGCTTTTAATCCTGATAAAGATATTCATTTTACAGAATGATTACAAATGTATTTTACGCATTATTCCCTACTTACTTCTGATGAGTCATTTTTACCAGCTTTGTCCTCTGGGCGGTGGTGTTCACTAGATGCAGGACACAAAAAGTATTTACATTTTTTTCCTTTATTCAACATTTATTCCATCTTGTTTAACCTTCTATCCTCCTGCCTTTGTTTCAGGTCCTGAGGGAGGTGAAAGTGCTTTCCAGTCTTCAGCATCCCCATGTGGTGGGCTACCACACAGCCTGGATGGAGCACGTCCAGCCTAACAGAACCACCAGTAAGGAGCAGTTCACCCGCACACACTAGCCTAGAACATAACAATGTTCAACTGTGGACCTGTAGGTCTGCTTAGAAACACAATTAAAGGCTCCATTTTGAACTTTCTTCTCCCCCCCAGAGCTCAAATCAGTATTCCCAGCAATAGAGTCCCCTGCACTGCTACAGAGGTGAGGTCTACTTATCACTGCACATCCCACACCACACCTCCTCAAAGACCTACAGCATGAACACTCATGAACCAGTTGGCACCTGACCGTGAGCCTGCTTCGTCCCCTCGACCTCCCAGGACTGAGGACAGTTCTGCTAGCAGCACCGGCTCCTCCATCGTCTTCGAGAGCTCCAACTGCTCCAGGGAGCGAGCGGCGTCTAAACCCCCGACCAAGGCCCCTGGCCAGCAGGGGGAGACCAGCCAGGCAGTGTGCCCCAAAACCATGCAGCGCGTGCCGGACAACTACGTTCCCTGTGTGTTCCTGGGGAGGGGGGGCCAGGGTGGGGGGCCCCCGCTGAAGGAGCCGTGTCCGGCCGTGAGCTGGGACGGCTCGGGGGTTCACAGAGGACGACTCCAACGGGCTGGAGGTCAACAACAACTCCTGCAGTGACAAGGACAGCCAGAAGTGGACAGATACACACTCGTCCATGGAGGTGAGAAACATGATGTCATCCGTGCTTTTCATGACACTCAACGGCATTGCTTCAAGGGAGTAGTGACTGGGGTAGGATGCAGCTTTGCAGTAGGTTGCACCTACACTCATTACCAATGCAGATCAAAACAATCACATCTGAGCATAAAACACACCATCATGGGTGTACAGCAATGACATCACCCGGCTCGTGGACCTGTTTAAGGATGGCCTTTTGGATCATGTTTTAGGTGCAGTTCCACCTGATGCTGTACATTCAGATGCAGCTGTGTGAGCTCTCCCTCAAAGACTGGATCTCTGAGAGGAACACCAGGCGCAGCTCTGAAGGTAAACATACAGCCGCTCCCTACACAGCAACACGCTTCCCATTCGGAATCCTGCTATTCAAACAAGCCGCGTTTTGACTGTACATACACCTTGGCTCGTTTTACATGTACTGACTGAATTTAGGTCAGGGTTACTAAGACTTTTTTGTATTGAGCGTTGCTGGGCTTGATGTGTTCAGACCCGTACAGCTGCGTGGACACAGTGAAGACTCTCAGCATCCTGAAGAGAGTCCTTGAAGGTGTGGAGTACCTTCACTCCAGGGGGATCATGCACAGAGACCTGAAGGTAAGGTGTCCTACAACCTTTATTTTGTCCCTAGAGGGGCAATTTGTTGTGCAGCAGTAAAAATACAAAATACATATACTAAGTAATAACACTATCACAATACACACAATATCAAAAACAGATGTAAAAAAAGATGTAAACCACAAGTACCCTGTTTTTTAAACTACAAAAAAAAATTGTGGTTGAGCTGATTATACCTTGTGTTATGTACAGTATGTATCATTAACATATGATAATACGTGACATTCCTGGAACCGAAGTAGAACACCATCTCTTTTCATTATGAATTTACTGGTGGCATTGGGGTAGAATTTAAGTTTAAAACAGAATCAGAAAAGAGTTTTAATGAGGCTGGTCATGCATCCCCCTCCGTGGAACCTGCTAGAACGTCCGGAAGGTGTCAGTGTTCCGAGGCTCTGTGGCGCCGGCTCTGTGGCACCAGAGAGTTGGCCCTCTCCGGCTCCTCGACAGGACAGCTGCCGGACTTGGCCTTGTCATCGTCGCTGACAAAGCTGATGTCACAGGAGCTCCCCCAGAGGACGTAGTGGTGCAGCCTCTCGGGGAGGAGCTCCGCCAGGGTCTGGCGGCGTGACGAGCCGTAGTACTGGAACGCCTGGATCCGGCAGATGTCCATGAGGCTGCGAGGGTGCCGGGTCAGGGCCAGGAGCTGCTCCCCGCCCCGTTGGTCATGGTGAGAGGGGAGGTGAGGCTGAGCAGGCGGTCCAGCAGGGAGGTGGGACTGAGGTTGGGCCGATGGTCCAGGAACAGGAAGAGGCAGTTTTCCCCAGCTGGCGTCTGCTTGTTGATGTCTGCACCACGCCTGGTTCAAACACAGAGATCCCATTATTTGAAACGTAACATGGGAAACAAACATCAACTCTGTAAATGACACAGGAGACATTTGATTTCATTTCGATGGAGGCCTTTTTGGCTGACTGTTGCATTGCTTTCAAGATGATGAGTAAATGGATCCAGTGGGCCCCAAGTATTGTCGGATGTTGGAGTTTCAAGGACGTTTGAAGTCTTTTGTGTCCAGTCTTGTGAGCTGCGTACCTCAGTAGCAGGTTCACCACGGCCTCCTTGCCCACGCTGCACGCCTCGTGGAGGGCCGTCCGGCCCGCGTTGTTCACGGCGTCCACCTCTGCGGAGGGGGAGGAGAGCGCTGATGTGTTGCGGTTTGTGCATTTATGCGCTGTGTGTGTTTGGACCCCAGAGGTACGTAACCCTGGCCCTTACCTGCCCCCTGGTCCAGCAGCATAGTGATGCATCTCAGTGCAGAGTCCATGATCTTTACTGGCCTGCAGGCTGTCGCCAGGGCAGCCAGGTGCAGTGGCCTGTTCCCCGAATGGCTCACCGCCTTCAAATCAAACACAACGTCATTGATTTGGTTCTAATACTATATATATGTATAAAAATGACATTGATGTGATACAGTATGTATACTGTATACATATTTATACTGTATGGATGGCTACAGGTAAAACACCATTTACTTTAGGATCCATTCTATGGGATCTGTCCCCAGAGGACATCAGTATAAATCTAAGGGAGGCAGGTAGAGACTTGCTCAGGCACAACAGCAGCAGCAAGAGCATATGGAGAAAGAAGTCAAAAGTAAGAACCTGGTTGACATCTGCGCCAAGCTTGATCAGGCAAACGGCAATCTCTGTGTTGACGATGCCGGCGGCCATATGCAGGGGCATCATGCCAGACAGGTCTGTGGTGTTGACAGCGGCCCCGTGGCTGGCCAGGATGTGGATGGCGGAGAGAGCGGCAAAGCGCACGGCCAGGTGCATGGCTGTCTGACGGCTCCCACTGTCCACCTGGGGAACAGGATGCAGAACACAGGACTGTCATGAAGGTCATTCGAAGTATGACAAAAACAAACAAAAAAGTTGTTTCTCTGGGCTTGATAGCACTTTTTCTATCTTGGAGGCTAGCGTGGTCACTCACCACAGTGTTGAGGTCGACTCCATGGTTGCAGAGCACCTGTAGGCAGGCCTCTGCCCTCTTCTGCATGCTGGCCATGGCGGTCTGAAAACGTGATTGTGGTGCGGGCCAGGTGGCATGGATGTAGGGCCAGTGGGTGATGACCAGGTGGAGGGCATTACGACCCTGTTGGTCCCTGGGGAGGAGAAATGAAAGACCAAATAAATTGGTTGGGCAAATCGTTGGATGAATTGGTCAATGGTGAATTAATCAAGGTTCTTGTGAATATGTGGTCATACAATAATCGAAGGATAGCTGAAAACTGTAGGTAACAACATTGAATAATGGTGGTGGGTTACCTAACTCCTGGGTTGGCTCCCGCCAATAGCAAGCTCTCTATACTATGAACTTTCCTATAGGAGGCTGCCAAGTGGAGAGGGAGAATAGCAAGACCCTGGGAGCATAAAACAAGAAAAAACTTGTGTCCAAATATGCAAAGCACGTTGAGAAAATAAACAGCAAAATTCGAATTGTCTTGATAGTCTATTTATTCTTTGCGCTATTATCTGCACCAGATCAAAGAAAACCGAGATTTGCGATAACAGTTCATTAAACTGAGTGGTTATTATTGTGGTTAGTTGTCAGTGGTGATGAATAAGAGTATGCGCAATAGTTTTTGAAACTTCTTTTGAAGCACATTTGTTAGACTACAAAGAAAAAATACGTTTTCACGTGAAGAACTCTATGTTTACCTTTGACGGCTTGGATTGCGCTCCATCGATTATTGAGTTGGTCCCGTATTTTTTTGCAATATTAACAATAACGGAAGCGTTTTCTGATAAAATCGCGGAGTACAATTCACTTGCTCTGACAGCTGCCATCCTGTTTTAGAAAATAAAGCCCGGTTTATGGTTGGTAACCCAGGAGGAAGGCTTAAATAGTCTAAGAAGAAATGTTGACTTTCTGGTTTACTGTCAGGCTATTTATGTCAGAACTGACTGTTCTGTTTTTTCTTGAGGATTTGAAAGTTTACTGTCTAATTATCGATCACATCGCGACCTACTGTGCGTCAAACCACTCATGTTGTCTACAGTGACGCTCCATATCGGTATGCGCCAGTAGGCACATTCCCTTAACCAATCTAGGGCCTGTTTAAATGACCCAAATGTCACAAATCTTATTTTGATCTTGCTGGTTGTTGTGTCGTGAGCCAGATTGTGAGAAAGTATAAAGAGACAAAGTTGATGTCGTTTTATAAGAAAATACCGAAAGAAAACAAAAAATGCTCACCTGTTTTTGTTGCGCTGAAAAGACAGTGCAATATTTCCAAATCTGTATAGGTTCATTAACGGGGTGTGATTTCAAAAGATTAATGATACTTTGCGACTCTTCCTGTACAATGGCCTCGTGGAGTTTAAACTGCACATGATCGAATTCTCCCGGCAGTCCATCGCAGAAATGTAACTTGTTATTTTTCTGTATCCTATAGTGCATACAGTATGGACTCAGACAGGGTTTGTTTTGAGTGTTACCCATTGACACATGAAGATATGTTAACTTTGTTTTAATTACACAAATAATGTGGTCTAACTAGCTCTGAATTTAAAAAAATTGGTCGTTTTCATCTGAATGTCTGACTTTACAAGGTTTTGGAACATTGCAGCAGCATTATGACCTCATGTATCTGTGTGGCAGTTAAAGGTACATTCCTCTTTTTCTTTAGCCTAGAAATATATTCCTACATGGACATGACTTCAATGTGAAGATAGGAGACTTTGGTCTGGCCTGCCAGGATATCATTATGGACAACCGTGAGCCACTTCCATCCACCTCAAACAACACTGGTAGGAGCTTACCTTTCTATGTTCAAAATAAATTAAGTCAAATATTGCTATGTATTAATTTAACTGTTATTCATATAGGAGAAATATGTTAAGAACAACTTTTTCTGTGATGACCTGAGAGTAGCAATATACAGTAGGCTATAACGTGCGTGATTTGCTAAGTACATTTTTGTGGAACGGTCGAACAACAGAGCAAGCTATAGAGCTGCTGGTCGTAGCGAAATATATAGATAGATATTCATAAGAATAGATTTTTAAAGCTTGTTGAATATTGTAAAGGTTCTTGAACATCAGCTTTCAGGTCATTGAAGTCAAGTACCTCTAGATGGCGCTACGTGTACATGATACCTAACTTGTGATTTCTTTACAGGTTCCTCACACACCACAGGAGTGGGGACGTTTGTGTACGCTGCACCTGAGCAACGGGAAGGTTCTCGTTATGACTCAAAGGTAACTTGATTCATAGTGTTTACATTCTAAACTAATTTGACACACTAAAAGGGTCAAAGAATGACTGTAAGATTCAATTGCAACTTGAATTCACTTTACAAAAAGTCGAGTGATAGTCAACACTCCTATTTCTGTGGTCTGCCTTTTAGTCGGACATGTACAGTGTAGGGGTGGTGGCCCTGGAGCTGTTTCAGCCATTTGGAACTGAGATGGAGAGGGTGCGGACCCTCGAGGACCTCCGTGAGGGCAACGTCCCAGAATCCTTCTGCCAGCGCTGGCCCGTGCTTGCCAAGTACGTCCGGCAGCTCACCAAACGAGATCCCTCCCTCCGTCCCAGCTCCACACAGCTGCTGCAGAGTGAGCTTTTCGGCAACAAAGACGTGGTAAGGAACACTATGATGACAGACCTCAGGGCTGAATCCTAACTTGCGATGGGTGCAAGAAAGCATGGGCTGTCAATTCTATGTACGGATTCCCAGTTAATGGTTTACAGAAACTAAGCAGTTATGTGTTTTCTGTGGCACACAAGCGGATTCTCTGACTGATTGGAGACGTGTCCACTGTCTGTCTGGTTCTCTTATAGGTGATCCACGGCTTACAGAGAAGGGTTGAGGAGCAAGAGGCAGAGATTGTCCAGCTCAGAAGACAGATCAGTCAGCTGCAGTGCACTCAGCCATCCATCTCCAACTCAGACCAGACGTGACCATAACTATCTCTTTAAACTCTCCAACCTATTTTACCAAACTGTACCTTACCTTATGGGCATGCCTGGGAAATGTAAATGGACAAATGTGTGTGACGTCTACTGGATGTTACAAGGCCACTGTACAATAAAGATTTATTTATCAGCGTATCTCGTGGAGATTTTTTCTGGAACAAATCTGGGAAAATGCGACCACAAAGTGAACGTTATATGTTTTCAATGCAAATAAACTTTACTAGAGTACACATTTTTGTAAGAATTCTATAGGAAAATGTAAAAAGTACCAGCCAATAGGCCTACTAAAATCAGTGAAATTAGTCTTCTGAACCGGCGTTGCGAAAAAAACTTCCGGTGTAGTTTTATGTCGCCTATGTCACTCATGAATTAAAACAACATTTCTGGAAATCGCCGGTTGTCCTACCTAATACCACGGACATTTTTAAACCAAGTCGGATTTTGTATGAACACTAAGGTCAGATGTGTACGTGCCACCGAGTCCTGTAAGCACTTTCCCCAACGAGCCACAGCGAATCAGGAGTTGCCTTTCAACGTCGATCCCCGGATCTACCCGTGGGGAAATTAGCTACGTCATTGTTCACCGCCGGACACCCGCTAGAAATAAGGAATGGATGTAGGCTACAACGTCTAAAAATGCATTTGTAAAATATTACAGGTAAGAACATTAATGTTGTATAGAATACTATGTATTGTATTTACACAACAGAACTATAAGCGTGCATCTAACCTTCAAGGTTTTATTGTAGTTAGCTTACACCGGTTTCCTCACTGAGTGTCATGTCGGAAACCAGCGCTCAACCACCGGTGAATTTTAAATCTCGAGCCCCTCCTTTTAGTTAGCTAGCTAGCTAGATTTCCCTCCGTTGATTCCTAAATGAAATGTCCAGGTTTCAATGCTATCGCAAAACTGAACTTCAACACAACCTTTACGGGTATAGAACGGGGAATGGTAGCTAGCTTGAATCATTGCGTACCAGCCGCACATTATTGTTGCACAATGCTAACCGCGTCTGCTGCACCATGTTTCGGCAGTATTGTTACGCTCGCCGTTACCATGGCGTTTGTTCTTACCACGCGCGCACTTGTCTGAATCAAATATTCTGAAGTGTGCTCAAGAAAGACAGCAATATTTCGGTTCACTCTCTACATTCTTATATGAATACTAAAGTTGTAGTCAAGCTATTACCAATATCTGAATTTGTTGCGTGTTCGAGGCCTATCTCATCTGCTAAAGCCTCCGCTAGTGCTAGTGAGCCATACTGCCAGGAGTGGGAGGGACCAGTTGCCGTAAACGTGTGTAAAAGTGAAGTCACTTGTCTTTGAACTTAGCTAGTTGCAAACGGCTAATTACAGTAGCGCTTAGATTATTTTGTTATTATTTCGAGGAGATAATCATTAATGTTAATTGATTGCACTTAAGATGTATTGCTTTTGTTTATCCTTCTTGAATTAGTTATAGTATAATGGCTTGGCCCATCTCGTTTCAGTTTGGGAGTGTAGCTAGCAGGCACACAGATCTGCTTAGCTAACTCCAAACTGAAACTAAATGGGCCATCTCCGCTGAACTTTCATGCTTGCCGCTTGAACAGCTGGGAATTTGCAGATGTAACTGTAAACTACACACGTACGTCTTTGTTAACCTTGGCTCTTACTGTAGGCCTTGGTGTTAGCTTTAAGCAAACTGTAATCAATTAATCTGAATACTCGTCAATTAATGTTGTATTAAATAAGTTGTAAAGTGCCAAATGCACGCTTTCTCGATGTCTTTGTTTTTATGAAATATGCAAATCCAAGGCACTAACTGCACTAATCTCTCCTTTTGACGTCATTCTCAATGCTTAGCACTGCAATTTGAGTTGTTGACCTCATTCAGCAGGCCATATCTGAAATATTTGCTTGTCATGTTAAGTCCGAAGTCAAATGTCAGACACATGGATTGTTACCATGTGTCATGGGTGCTCTGTTTGCATAACCAAGTAAATCTGTTGACTTTCCAAATTTAATATCTATGTGTTTCACCTTCAACAGCAATGAACAATGACCATAGTTGACAGATCTTCGGAGAAGTCTGACCTGGAGTCAGTGGGGTGCAAGCGCTCCCCGTTCCCCAGCGGCGACGCAGGGATGGACGGCAGCTGCTCCAGCTGGGGAGGGGGACCCTCGCCCAGTGACCCACCCAGGGTGAAGGCTGGGGCAGGGGGCTGCCTAGGACCCACTCCTGGGGCAACTGTCTACAGCAACACGCCCCACTCTGGGGACAGGCCCAAGGAGCAAGGTAAAGGCCTGTGGGTTATGTGCTCACTCTCCTTTTGAAATTGAAACAACTTTAGGAATCTGCATTTTGCTGGAAATCTGGTTTCTTGATTTTGTGCCAGCTTACTATAGTTGCATACTGCTCGAAGGAAAATGTACTCGGAGCTAGTATTCAATGTACCAAAATCTTCTGAGACAGTGCATAGTGTGTCCATGCCCAACCATGCCTTGTGGCTTCTTTCTTTGTTGTCCCTTACTGACTGAACAGGTTTCCTGAGTGTTGTTCCGTACAGCTTCTATGTAGTAACTCTTCCTGTTATGTAGCCCTTTTGTGTTAAAGGACTGAGCACTGTAACGCATCACCTTATGTTGCCTGTAGAGGTGACCTGAATCAGGCTTGTCTACAAGGTCTCTGACAAGTTTGGCCAATTGCCACGACACGTTACCAAGATACACACCAGGCGCGATTCATCTACTCTGTAACGAAAAAAATGAACGCATGAACAAACGCATAAAAAGTCATCGGTCATCATTGTTGCTGTGTTGTTCCTTGTTGTGTGCAGCGGTGCTGACCAGTGGAGACGGCATCACCCCGCCCCAGAAGGTTCTGTTCTCCCCGGAGCGCCTCAGCCTGAAGTGGAACCAGGTCCATCGCATCGGGGCAGGCCTGCAGAACCTCGGCAACACCTGCTTCCTCAACTCGGCCATGCAGTGTCTCACCTACACCGCCCCGCTCGCCAACTACATGCTGTCCAGGGAGCACTCCAAGACATGTACGTGTGCTCGCACTGCTGCGGATATCAGCGCCGCAACGTCATTTTAACGGTGTTGTTGGAGTCACTCACTTGTTGATCAATATTGACACCGTTTTTTTACGTGGCAGCCAATGTTTATGTTGAGAATCTGTGTTTGGATTTGCGTGATTGTGTCTCTTGCGGTTAATGCTGTTTTATTTTACAGAACCACTTAGAGGTTGACTAGCATCGGAGAACCCTAACTTAGCTCTCCTTTTGTCCGTGTGTGTGTGTGTGTAGGTCACGAGCCAGGCTTCTGTATGATGTGCATCATGCAGAACCACATCACCCAGGTGTTTGCTAACTCCGGCAACGTCATCAAGCCTATAGGCGTTCTCAACGAGCTCAAACGTGAGTGGCACCCCTCTTGGAAAGGCTGTCTGGCAAACGGCTATCCCTTCAAAACATGATAGGTGGCGCTGTCCAGCCCCCCACTACACTTTGTTTTTGGAGGGAAAACTTTCCCTCCAAGTTTTCACAGGACTTCTCACATGAATAGACACAGTATTTTTGGAACAAATAAGTAGCTGGTTTGAATTCAGCAATAAATACCTACATGTTAGTTTTTGTTTGGGTTGGTCTTAAGCCCCTAATCCCATCCTCTTGTGGAACTGGTTTACTCATCGTTTTCTCCCTCCTATCCTACAGGGATTGCCAAGCATTTCCGCTACGGGAGCCAAGAGGATGCCCATGAGTTCCTACGCTACACTGTGGATGCTATGCAAAAGTCCTGCCTACCTGGATCCAAGTAGGTGCCCACTGGTCTGGAACTTCCTTTACAGACAAAGCTAGAAAAGAGAGAATCAGCAAAATACCTGCCGTCATACAACGACAGGCGCGTTCAACCCGTGGCGTAGCAACATACTCGCAGTCACCATGTCATTCGTCAGTTCTGTTTAGTCTTCAGACACAACCAGGAAGTAGTCACACATCTGAACGTAATCTCGCCTACTACCACCCAGTGAGACTGTTGATAGGTTGATAAGGTGGAGGTCATCCCTGAACACAGTTCCCTGAAAACAGACTAGATAAGGAACCTCTGGTGCCAGGCACAGTTCTTACTCTTACAACAGGTTGCCTCTGTAATTACTCCTGCTCTATTTCCCCCGCAGTATCTTCTCTTTCGCTTTCACTCTCTCTCTCTTTCTTGCTCTCTCCTTTTCGAAAGGCTGTTATGAGTCAGTGTTTTGGTTAATATCTCTGTGTTAGGGACACCGTGGGGGACAATAGCGCATAACACTAAAGCTTAACACTACTTAACTCGGGGGTTCCTGGTTTGATTGGGACCCAGGCCGCTTCCCGCATGTCTTCTCTCTCACTGTCGTTCTCCCTGCTTTCCTGTCCCTCTCCACAACAGTCTCTATAAACAACGTTGACAAAAGTACTTTTGTAGATCTAGTTTAATGTGTAATTCTTGAAACTGTTTTCTCCCGCTCCAGGCTCGACAGGCAGACGCAGGCAACGAGTTTCATCCATCAAGTGTTTGGGGGATATCTAAGGTCTAGAGGTCAGTACTCGTGAGCTCTTTATGGAGCTAAAGCATTTCCTGTTTCTTTTGGTTAATACCATCATTTGAGCATGCAAACTAAACAGCAGGCTGACAGTTGGTTCTCACCTCTTCACAGTAAAATGTTTAAACTGCAAAGCGGTCTCTGACACCTTCGACCCCTACCTGGACGTGGCCCTGGAGGTCAAGGTAACTGTCCACCTCCCGCTGCTTCAGCCTCAACCTGACAACCAGATTGTTACAGAGGAGTGTCTTGGAGTGTGTGTGTGTGAGCATTTCTTGTGTGTCTGTGTTTCCCCCCTGCAGACTGCTCCCAGCATCACCAAGGCACTGGAACAGTTTGTGAAGCCAGAACAGCTGGATGGGGAGAATGCCTACAAATGCACCAAGTGAGTTTATTCAACCACCGTGAAGTCTATTAGATGTTGGTCCTGAATCCCTCAGACGTTGTGAATGGTCACGCTCGACCCACTGTTGTGAGTGTTTAACTGAGCCCAGAGTGTGTGTGTGTGTGTGTGTGGTGGCCTGCAGGTGTAAGAAGATGGTCCCTGCCTCCAAGAGATTCACCATCCACCGTAGCTCCAACGTCCTCACCATCTCACTCAAGCGCTTCGCCAACTTCAACGGGGGCAAGATCGCAAAGGTACCAGACGAGCACTTGCAGTACAAGCTCTGCTCTCCTGTGTCACGCCCAGTTACGTGTGTGTGTATGTATGTGTGTGTGTTTCACGCGGTAACCCCCCTCCCTCTCCCCCCCCTGGCAGGACGTGCGTTACCCAGAGTACCTGGACCTGCGCCCCTTCATGTCCCAGAGCCACGGGGAGCCCCAGGTCTACGCCCTCTACGCCGTCCTGGTGCACTCTGGCTTCAGCTGCCACGCCGGACACTACTTCTGCTACATCAAGGTGACACGCTCTTCCTGAACTGACATAGCAGTAGTATTTATATCAGAGATAGTGTGTGTGTGTGTGTGTAACACAGCTCTTCCTGTCCCCCTGTCTCTCTCAGGCCAGTAACGGTCAGTGGTATCAGATGAACGACTCCACGGTGGCCGTCAGTGACATCCGCTCGGTCCTGAACCAGCAGGCCTACGTTCTCTTCTACATCAGGTACGCGTTGCCGCTCTGCCGGCCCAGAGGTCCGCTAGGTAGCATGCGTGAGCCCCCCCGTCCGTCCGTGTGTCCTGACCCCGTTATCGTGCTCCTCAGGTCCCCCGAGCTGAAGAACGGTGGGGGAGATTACGGCCACCCGAGCCGCAACCCCGGCCAGTCGTCCCCGCGGCCGCCCGTCCTCACCCCGCGCCTCAACACCGCGCCCCGGCACACGCACGCCTCCGCCGGCTTCATCGGCCCGCAGCTGCCCCCTCACATGTCAAAGGTAGGGGCGGTATACACATGGTCATACACACACGCTCATGCGTGCAGACGTGCAGACAGCTGTAATGAATCCGCGTCACGTGTTTTGTTTTCCTCAGAACACCCTTCTCATGAACGGGAACGGCTCTCTAAGGGACCACCCGTCTGGCTCCAAGCCCAGCACCAGCACTGGAGGCCCGGGCAAGAGCGCCCAGGGACTCCTCGCATCCTCATCCTCTTCCTCATCCTCCTCTCTCTCCCGGCCCACTGGGATCCCAGAGCCCGCAAAGCGCCAGAAGCTCTCCTTCTTCATTGGCCAGGGCAAGCAGATTCGCCCCTCCTCCTCCTCCTCCTCAGGCCCCTCCTCCTACTACGCCCAGCCTTCCTCCGCCCACTCTACCTCAGACCCCTCGTCCTCTCAGCACCCGCCTCGCATGAACGGCGGGCCGGCCGGTAACGGGAGCCAGGGGGGCAGCGCCGCCGCCTTCCTGGTGCCCTACGAACACGAGTCGTCGGAGGAGTCGGACCAGGAGGGCGCTGGCCATGAGAACGGCCTGGGTAAGGCTCGCGTCAACGGCAGGAATGGGGGAGGGCCCGTGTACGGCCCCGCCCCCCGGCCCCAGCCGCCCTCCAAGACCTCCGGGGAGGCGGGTCAGCACCACAACGGGAACGGCAGTAACGGGAGCCCAGCCTCCAACGGCGTGCCCAAGCCCAGCCAGAACGGCCACCACAACGTCAACGGAGACCAGATCCCCGAGAAAGTCAGTGAGATCCACCTGATCCCTCTTTTGTTGACTTTCTTCTAACCAGCTACACTGATAATAAAAGAAGAAGAGCCTTAAAGTGTTGATTTTGCACGATGGTACGTGTTTTTAACGGTCCCCTTATTCATTTGTTTGTGTGCTTTGCAGGTGACTGAAAATGGCCATGGAGTCTTGTCCAGTGTGGCTGCCAGCACGGTGAATGGCCTAGAGTCCCACCACAGTCAGACCACCCCCACCCAGACCAAGCCCCCTGTCCTGAGTGAAGGACTCCCCACACCCGAGAGACCCGCCTCCATTAACGACACAAGGGCTACCCCTCCCTCGGTCCCCACACCCCCTGCTGCTAGCACTCCATCCTCGATGGCCGCGGCTACTAAGACTGGCGCTGTAACTGATGCCTCCGGCGAGGCTGCCTCCTCCTCTATCCTTTCAGCTCCCGCCATCTCCCCATCAGCCTCGTCGCAACCTCTTGGCCCCCCCGTCTCCCAGCCTCCCCTAGGCCCGGCGCCGGAGCCCAGGGCCTCTGGGCCAGCCCCCGCCCCACACGGGGAGCACGGGGCTGGGGACAAAGCCACGGAGATCCTGAAGCCCCCTCACAGCAACGGGCTGGGGGGCAGAGGAGATGGCAAGCCCAGCTCCAAGGAGGAGAGACGCTCATCCAGGGACAGAGACAGACCGTTCACCTCAGACAGAGACCGGGAGAGAGACCGCCTCCACTCCTCCGACAGGGAGCGCGACCGCGACAGAGAGCGCTACCCCAGGGACCGAAGCCGGGACCAGGACCGAGACACAGACCGCTACCGCCACCGGAGGGACCACAGGTCGTACCGGGACCGCTCGTCCAGCCGGGACCGGCACCACCGGGACTGGGATTCTGAGCGGCGGTGGGAGAGGACGGGCCACCACCCTCGGGACTGCGACCGAGACCGCTGCTCTCACCACTACCACCAGCGACCACGGGAGGAGCGAGACCGGGAGAGGAGGGAGCACAGGCACCACGCCCGACGAGACGACTCGCACGGCCGCCGGAGGAGCAGGGAGGAGGGGAGGGAGAGGGGCGAGGGCAGGGAGAGGGACTACCTCGCCAAGGAGCAAACCTCCCTGCCCCATCAGAGCTCCAGCAGGACCACCCACTCCCCCCCCGCACCCCTCCGCCCCCCTGGGGGGGTCGGGCCTGAGCAGCGAGGACCCGGGGAGGAGCCGGGGCGCCGAGCGGGAGGAGAGCTCAGAGGAACGGCTGGCCAAGAAACACAAGAAGAGCAAGAAGAAGAAGAAGTCTAAAGATAAAGAGAGGCACCGTAAGCAGAGGTTGGTGTAAACACAGACTACTCAGAACATCCACACACCTCCTTTTGATCAGGTTGTAATACCAGAGCAGGGCTTTTTTCATTCCTATATACTGACTGACCCCCCTTCTTCCCTCCTTTCCTTCACTCTCCTCCCTCCTCCCCCCTCCAGCAGCTCTGACGTGGAGTCCTCCGACCGGGACGAGGGCGGCTCCTCCTCTAAACACAGGAAGAAGAAGAAGAGAAAGAGGCGGAGGCACGACACGGAGAGCGAGTCGGAGAGGTCGGAGGTGGAGAGCCGCTCCACCCAGAGTCCCGAGGGGCAGCGGGGCCACAAGCGCCAGCACGACAACCCGGGGAAACGCCGCCGACTGGATGACGACGACGACGTCTATGAGGGACACCTCTCGTCTCGCCACGCGTCCCCCTCGGGCCCAGCCAGCAGCGGGACACATCACCATCTGAATGGACACACAGGTACTGGAGAGACGGCAGACGTTTAGCATGCACTGTCTGCTTGAAGCAATCTGGCGGAATGACCACATGACCTCTACCTGATCCATGTATGGTTGTGGCTGTAGCATTGCCATTAGTCATGATGATACCCATACATTTTCTCACTGATTGGTCATTGTGTTGTGCATCTTGGCTAACGGTTTCACTGATTGGTCATCGTGTTGTGCATCTTGGGTAACGGTTTTACTGATTGGTCATCGTGTTGTGCATCTTTAGGTAACGGTTTCAGTCGACCCAGCGGAGACTCCCATGGAAGTTCTACCAACAACATGTACTCAGACATGAGACACTGAGACAGTCTCCTCTCCTCTCGCTAATAGAACAATGTAAGTGACTGTTACTAACCTGTGATGCATCATTCTCTTCAGTAATAATGGTTGTTGAAGAAAGGCGGCTGTTCATTGGTTGTTCGGACTTGCCGTTAGTGTTAATGTCTGACACTTCTCTCTCTTCTTCCTATTCTCTCCCTTTTAGACTTTGAATACTGTACAAAATCAACCTTTTATGGATAATTGAAATTCAGCAGCATTGGAATGAGATCCGCTTATTTGAACGTGGTGCTTAATCATTGGAGAAATATACTGTATTTTTACCACCTGGAATAGAAATGTTTTAAAGATTCTAGATTCTCTTTTTTTTTAAACGGTTTGATTTAGTTTTCTTCTCCTAACTCATTGTTTGACAGTGAACCCTGTCTCTCAATGGCCATTTATGATAAAGAATTAATATATACTTGTACTGTAAAGACACGAAAACAAGGAACACAACTTCAGAAGTCTGGAGCTTGACCATCTCACCTGCTGCTCAGTCGAAGACTCAGGACTTTCAACTTTGACCTTAATTTGAAAACAAAACTTTAAGTACTTGTAAGGGTCACCTGGTTATAAAAGGAAAAGAAGAAAAACCCCCCGAAAAAAGACATTGAACTGTTAACTGCAAGATGTGATGTCATATCTACAAATGTGTTGGATGGAGGGAGGCCTCGAGAGATCTGTCCTCCGTCTAAAGAGGAGGAAGGCGGAGAGGGATGGACAAATGAACTGAAGATGAGCCGAGCGTGGTGGGACTAGACCTTACCCTCCACACACCTGGACAGTCACCTCCACACACCTGGACAGTCACCTCCACACACCTGGACAGTCACCTCCACACACCTGGACAGAGATCACCTCCACACACCTGGACAGAGATCACCTCCACACACCTGGACAGTCACCTCCACACACCTGGACAGTCACCTCCACACACCTGGACAGAGATCACCTCCACACACCTGGACAGTCACCTCCACACACCTGGACAGACATCACATCCAGACAGGACATTTTTTCTTCTCTCTAAAGCCTAAGATCTTTCAAGCCTCATACAAGGTGTTTCTTTGTCTTTCCCTTTATTCTATCACATTTGAGCTATTCTTTACTTTAAATCTCATTATTCGAAAGCATAAATGTTGATCATGTTAATACGTAACGACTGTGGAACTTTTGTGTTTTGCTTTTTAAAGAAATTCCGTTTTCTTTTTCTTTTCATAGCGTCCATAAGAAAGAATACTGTGAATTTGATTTTTGAACTGTAGTATCAGTTATCTTTTATACCTAAGTACCAGTCCTGTATCAGGAGAACCAATAGAGAACCGCTTCTTCTGTTGTCATATTGGGTTTTTAGATGATCCCGACGCTGTCCTGCAGCCTCTGTTCTGTGGACATGCAGGGGGTCAGGTGAGGGAGGGGAAGGGGGGGGGAGGGGTGGAGTCAGGTGAGAGGGGAGGGGGGGAGGGAGGGAGTCAGGTGAGAGGGGAGGGGAGGCCTGGCGGTTTGCTCTTTTTTTTCTACATTTTCAAAGACAAAAAAAAAGCTGAAGGCAGTAATGTTAAACCTTTAGTTCTTCAATAGCATGTCAGATTTATACATTGTACACGTATGTTGGAAAAAAAAAGCCTTAAAAATACAGTTGTTAATGCCAGAAATTGTAACTCTCTATCTCTCCCTATATATATTTATCACTTTGTTTACAAGCTAGTGTGTTTGTATGAGTGCAGAGGGGGATGATTGAGAGGGAGGCATGCATCTGGGAATAGTGGGAACACGTGTCTGTGTCGGTCGGTGTTCTTGTGCGACTGCTCACCACTGTGCTCAGACCGTTTCCACAGGAGTGATTGAACTTGTTCTGTGAAAGCTCGACTCTGACTGACTGGATTCAGGGCTTGTGTAATATATTGGTGGAGTCATGTTTATTGTTTTCTAAATACTCCCTTTTTGTGACTGAATGGGTCTGGACAGGAAAAGCTTGATTCTTACTGCTAATCCACTTCACTCAGTATTGAAAACAATACCAAAGACTAGTTCAACTGGATGTCTGTTTTTCAGTTTTAGGAACAAACGTGTACACAGAAAGCTCTGAACATTGTATTTTATTCCACGTCTTCATTGATAAAATGTCAGAGTCTGTTACACATACATACAAGTCCATCTGAGCTTATTTCATTGGAGAAATGTCCAGTCAAATGTGTTTCACCTCGACACGTTTCAGGTCCAACCCATACTTAGTGAGTGAGTTCTTCTGACCAATCCCATGTCTCGGACCCGGTCTTGGCTATAATAATGACAAGTGTGGTTCTTATGCAGGATGAGGAGTGGTGTTATTCTCCACTGCTCTGGGTGGCAGTTCAGGGTTTATTCCACTATGTGAAACTGACTTGTGAAATGTGAACTGGTGTTTAAAGGCTACAGTCTACACATGCTACAGAAAACCATTACAAACAGAAGCTGTACATTATATACAAGCATTGTTATGGAGGGGTGGGGCAAGAATCCTTTCGTTTTGTAATTATAGAAAAAATAAATATAAAAAAGAAAATAACCGATTATAGAGTTGAACCTTCAGTACGAACTAGCATCCCAATGGCTGTTCTCAACACACACACACGTACAACAAGAACATATCAATATAATGTCTATAACTGGGTACTAGAATATCAGAATAAACATTGTATTTGCATCACAGTCATTTTGAGGGGATAATAATCAGACCAGCTGATTAGTATATTTGAGGCTCTTCTGTGATTGGCTTGCAACAGCCAGCAAAGAAGGTCACATGTTCTCATCCCATCAGAGAGGTCTCTCCACTGCTCCACGTCTGACTACACCTTAGATACACGGGGTGGGGGTGGGAGGGGTTAAAGATCAGGGAGGATTGACAGATCATCTATATATGGTGGCCCTGAAGTGCAAAACACACCCCCTAATATGAGTGCATCCCCCAAATGAAAACACTCCCCCCAAATAGGATGACATGCTCACCTCCCCCCAATACAAGGACACACTCCCCCAAATGGAAAACATTACATTACTGTAACTCAACGTTTAAAGGGGTCACTGACTGCAAAACCGTTTTTACCTTGTCATAGTTGAATAACGACAGTTCGGTGGGTAAAATGAACATACAGTGAACCTCAAAGTCCATTGACACTTATTTCCCATGCAAATCTCAAAAAGAAAAAATCTAGCTGTAGAACGGTAGCTTTTGGAAAAATCCACCCTCGGGACGTCGGGAGGGTATCGCGCATTCAATTGGCTCTGGTCTGTGTCTTTGTCACGCCCCAAAATGTACATGCAGACCAGCCCACTCACTGGTGTTCTTGCCCAGTCCGAGGTAGCGACGCTACGTTTCTAAACACATCAACATACCTTACTTAGCAAATGACTAGCTAGACTAGCTGTAGTCGGCATTAGAAGGGAAGCTTCCAAAAAAATTGCCAGAAAACGAAAGCAGTCTAGCCTTTTGCTGACGCATGTCTAGATTATCTATTCGAAATAACTGGAGAAAGGCTGTGCTAGATACAGGATACGTTAGCATTGCTAATAACTGTTATTGACAAAATCATACTACAGTTTGCGGTTCTGATGAACATAACTAAGGTCGGAACGCACCTCTTTTCAGCAACAGCTTCATAGCAAATCCTGCTTTACATATTCCCAGGTTTTTAAAACCGTCCTTGGTGAAATGGTTCGCGCAACTGCACAGAGATCTTCTATGCTACGGTATAAACAAACATCAGCCATACCCGTCTAGTCAATGTTAACTAGACTCAAGCTCATCTGTTTTTCATCGGTGATTTGCAAGGAATGTAAGAACAGCTAGGTTAGATAGCGAAAACACCTATACGGTAGGCATGTAAACCAGTTTAGCTTGCTAACGCAAGAGCATGAATGTGTTATGATTTAGCCTAGTTTATTGGCAATTGGATTTACGTTATTTCATGTTCCTGACTATGTTTCATTCAAATAAATAACCCGTGTTGTTATGTAAATCTACAATTCAGATGCATGTTTGTCCAGATCTATTTTTCAGTAAGATAGCTAGAGCTAACTGAAGCTGTGTTGAATCACGATAGTTTGTATGCTAAACTGTAGTGCTAACGTTACCCACCTAAGGCGATTCTGTTTGCTTCGACAACAGACGTGGAAACTACCGTAATCATTTCAAATTATATCTAGTCAATCTGTTGAAAACAGTGTTGTGTAGACACAATAGATTTATTTGTACGTTTTTATTTCAAGTCGCCACCTTCTTGTTTCAGTGAGTGCTGTTGGCCGTCTTTGCTCCGCAGCTTCGCTCGTTGTAAACCAACCAATCAGCGCACAGCTCATCTAAATACCAATGATATAAGGGAAAAAGCTAGCGTTTTTGCCCGGGAAAAAAATGCTGGATGTAAAAGAGGGCATAGAAAAGCACCCGGGCCATTTTCAGCCAAAACAATGTTACATACCCTATTCGGAGACCTTAAGGAACAGTGTTAAATACTCAAAAAACCCAGTCAATGACCCCTTTAAAAACCTGTTCCATACGGCTGTGCGTATTGAAGCGCAATGGCGCTGTCGAAACAGTGCCCCTTAAAACCCGTTCCATAGGGCTGCGCTTTACCATCGCCATCTAGTGTTTTACTGTGAGAACTGCACTTGTAATTCACACTCTAAAGCACTAGATGGCGGAATTGAAGCGCAGCCCAATAGCGCTGTCGAAACAGTGCCCCTTAACACGCAATTTATACTTTCTTCAATTTCTTATTACCTGTTAGTTACTGCATCCATTCAGCGACGAAAGTGTTGTACCAACCATTTCCGATTTGAGTTCATGTAATGTGGTTTTGAGTTAATGTTATGTCGTTCTCCATTTGGAGGAGTGTGTCTTTGTATTGGGGGGAGGTGAGCAAGTCATCATATTTGGGGGGAATTGACTCGTATTTGAGGGGAGGGTTTTCATTTGGGGGATGCACTCATATTAGGGGGTGTGTTTTGCACTTCAGGGCCACTGTATCTATAGTACACACATGCTGTCATCGAGACGTGTGCCTGATTTATTTGACCAGTCTTATCTGGATGATGCTGTTGCATTTGACCACTAGAGGGCAGTGCTGTCAATAGTGTCTGTATCCCGGCCTCCATGTGTCTGTGCCAAGATCAGGGCACAGGCAGCCATCAACAAGTCTCAGATGTCTTCCTTGACTGTGGATGGACTGTGACCTAGAAGCTGAGAAGAGTCCTGGTCCTTCTGTCCCTGGGCCACAGATGATGATGATGAAGAGGGCCCAGTCTGGATCGGTGTCACATTGGCCGTTGTTCCTGTAATGCTGCCCAATGACTGCACCTCCGATCACACCAGTCTGTGATCTAGTGACCTCGTCCCTTCATAGGTCCTCCTGGAGGAACACGACCTTTGCTGGTGTCAACGCTGCTGCTGGGGGTGGGGCTGGGGGGTTGGGGGTGGTTTGCAGTGGTCAAGGGGGAGATCACTTCTTATTGGCTATCCTCCGTTTCCTGGTGGCCAGCATGTCATAGAAGGGGTCCCTGCTGATGCTGGCTCTGCGGGAGGAAAGAGAAGGAGGTTACACTGCAAGTCGGAAGAATCCAGTTTATTTTCCCATTTCCATGACACATGGAAACAATTACAAGGCTGCTTAACGACAGAGCACATCACACTCTAGCTGAGAAAACAAAGCTATGTTTTGTTGACCAAATGAGCCTGTGCTGTTCACAGAGGCTGTGTACACCCCCATATTCCCTGAGAGACTGGAGGGAGGAGGGGAGCCGGAGGGGCCCTTTATGTCGAAAGAGCACCATGTCCTGTTGTAGTTGGACTGTGTGTGTATCCCCCCTCCTCTCTCTCTCACACACGCACACACACACACACACACTACAGGCCAGTTACAAGGATGAGTTATCTGCTGTTTTCCCCACAGCAGGGACAACAGACGTGCTGAGAAAGCCGTCACTGTGTGTGTGAGATTCAGACCACAGGACTGGCCGTCACTCTGGCTACAGCTGAGTCAGGGGGCAGTGTGTGTGTGTGTGTGTGTGTGTGTGTGTGTGTGTGTGCAACAGGAGTGCCTGCCACCACGGCTGACTCAGGGACAGAGAGTGTGTGAGCCAGCACTCCCATGACCTGCCCTGTTGGTTGTCCTGTCCCACAGCATGGCTAGTCAGCAGCTTTAACTCAAGTCTGATTAGGCCGTGATGGAAGCCCATGAGGAATCTGAAACAACCAACCAGAATCATGCCAGTACGACGTCTCTGCATCACCTTCTGAATCACAACCTCTCAATGGAACCTAGAAGTCAAATATCACCCATCTCGTCGGAGCAACGATAAACACAGTTAGCATCGTCCTTTGCCATTGCAAACCTCAACAAGACATCACACTGTCCTTTCTAATCCGTTTCACATAACACAGCACTCATGTAATACGCCTGAGTGACTATTAGATCAGAAAATCCATGAATTCCATTCCAAACGAAACAGCCAATTCTAATGAGGTATCTACAGGAGGGGATGGATGACCTAATCTAATATTTCTCTGTGAGTTATTGATCAGTGGATGAGCTAGACCAGAGACCAATCAATTCCCTTCCTCTAGGCCCAGTCTAGTAGCTCTCCTAACTGCCGTCCTCCTCATCCAGAAACACTCTGGACAGGATAGAGGAACGGGTAAACAACAGTAAAAAGACAGGACTGAGGCAACATTTATAACAAAAAAACGTAGGGAGGAAAGTGTGTGTGTGTGTGGGTGGGTGTTTTCTCTATCCTGTCCTTATCCACAGGAAGCCCACTGAACCTCCAGGGAAGGCATATCACCACAGCCCACTGACTTATCTGACATGCTGTGTGAGAAAGAGAGCCTTTCTGACACGTGTGTGACTTTTCCAGTCTGTGTGTCTGTGTGTGTGTGTGTGCGTGCCTCTCTAAGTGCTTCACACAGTCAAGGTCAGGCATGGGAAGTTTACACATGGGGCAGCTGTAGTGCTACTCTAGTGTAAGAGGATATGGGCATGCAGGTTGTGTGTGCGTGTGTGTCATTGAGTGTGTGTGTGTGTGTGTGTGTCATTGAGTGTGTGTGTGTGTTGTGTGTGTCTTACTTGATGGATTTGATCCACTCTTCTTTCTCCTCGGGTGTGGGCGCTGATATCCTGTACACCACGTGGTTGCCCTCGACGACCCGGCCGTCAGCCTCCGTCTTGCACGCCTTGATCACCTGACCCTTGTGGTTGGGGTTGTAGAGCTCAAAGCAGTTCTGAAGGAGCAACAGGAAACCATGGTTACCATCATCATCCTCATACTGGAACTAATACATCTCTAGCATTTATAAAACCATTACAGTGTGATGAGGGAGAGAGGAAGGAAGAGACAGAAGGAGAGAGGAGGGAATCCTTACAGGTTTCCTGGGCTCATCCACCTCTCTGATGCTGAGGTTCTCCAGAGGAATAATCCCTCTGGGTTCCTTGTCCTGCAGACACACAGAACACGCAGAGCGATTAGAACATTCCCCATGCATTCATAAATATTCTTTGCGTTCAGTGTATTGGATGGCACCATTCTGCCACACTCTTCATTGTGAGCGTCCACTACAGTGGATGAATCAGCCTTATTGACACGGGCTAATCAAGCTAACAGTGATGGTTGACCCAGGTCACAGAGAAGAGAGGGCCTGGGGGAGACATAACCAGACCCCACAGAGGGCTGCTATTGTGTCTGGTCCAGGGGAGGTCAGAGGGGGGTCGGGGCTGAGACCTTGAGGAAAAGCCCCCTGCCGTCTCACGTCGTTTTCTTAATGAAAGAGCACAGCAGGGAGAAGACGCCGGGGGGACAAGGGGACTCAGGACTTGGGGGGCGGGGGGGGGTGGGGGTATGGGTTTGCATACTTGTTTCCATGCGTGTGTGATTGTGATGTTGGGGGAGGGGTTGAGCTAGACTGGGGCTTGGGGCAGGAGGGCGGATGGGGAGGTGGGGGCAGGGCGTGAGGGAGAGGGGGAGGGTTAGCAGGGTGGGGGAGGGCTACGCTGAGCTTAGCTCGACCAGATGTGCAGCAGACCTCCAGATGTTTCCCAGGCATCCTCTGTTAATTGCTGGAGGAGGGGTTGGGTTCATTTAGGTCAAAGGGCTACATGCGCCAAAGACTGCGGTGACCGTGGTGCTTGTAAGGACAAAGACCCCCTCTCGTCTGTCTGTCTGGTGTCTTCATGCCTGTGTGTGTGTAATAGAGTCTGTCTGGTCCCTCTTCACTGATCTCACCCACCAAACCCATCTCTCCCCCCTAGTCTCTGGTACAGTCTCTTCCATGTAGCCTTTCGCAAACAACATCCTCGACGGAAACTGGAATACACTGCAAACTTACCGTTGTGTATTCAAAGTAGTAGAGGCAGTTGTCTGTCAGAATGAACCACCTCCTCTTCCACGTTTTAACTCGTCCACCTGCGGAGAAACACCGTACTGAGTCAACCACGATAGAATGTGCCGAGGCAGAGAGCAGAGCGGTGCAGGGCGGCCATGCAGTTAGCTCAACAACAGGCGCTAAAACAGGCTTTCTGACAGCACTTTTGTTCACGGCTAAAATGAGACTTGAAATCGCAGGCCTTGTGAGACGAGCTCTACATGAGGTGGTCCTGTTGGGTCCAGACAGGCGGTTCTACCCAACCCCAAGGGGGTCACACTCTCCACACGCCACGTCTGGTTCTGATCACCGGACGACCCATTAGGCTGATTCGATAAGGGCTGGAACACAACCCCCGCTCCCCTCCCCGAGAGAGAGAGAGAGAGAGAGAGAGAGAGAGAGAGAGAGAAATGCAAGCCTAAAGGGGAGGACCTGTGAGGTGTTGCTTGTGAAAACATTGAAATGTGGGTTCAATTTGTGTAGAAATCCCAGAAATGTGTGCATTCCTGGGCCAGAGCCTGGGGAGGGTTTGTTCAAATCATGTGCCTCAGAGACGCAGTACCAGAACGGACGCATTTTAGCAACTTCTTATTCCTCTGGTAAAGCAACTGACAACGGCAGATCTACATTTCCATTCACTGCCACCCACTCCCTTGCAAAAATGTTCAAGTGGAATAGTGCTCATCTGGTTGTATCATGTATCAGGGTCTAAAAGATCCAGCCCTTTGTTCCCAGAAAAATACATTCTGTGGCCAAAGGATGAAATAACACATAATTGTGAGCAGTGAGGAAGACTGAGCGACAAAACACATTTCTCTTTCAAAAATACCCTATTTTAAGATGATCAAACTGTGAGTCAACAAATACTCTAGATTATACTCACAGATGTCCAGATTATTGGGATTATCAGTCCAGTAATTAAATCGCAAATGATGCAAACATTTGCTAATCCACGCAATTACCAAAAAAAAAGAATTAACTATACAATGTGTAAAAGAACGTTTTGAAACCAAATCGCCATGGCAAGGACTATGCTTGCTATACTATGCTAGATACCAAGGAATGATAGTCCTACGACATCACACACAGCCCATGCAAATCATACAGGCTTTGGCTGGGACTCCATCCCAGCCGATGCATGTCTGTCTGTTTACCGAGCTGACGGCTCAGCCTAATGACTCAGTTAACTAGGCCGTAAAAAGACCATCATTCCTCCATCAGGACGCTCCAACTGAGCTCAAAATAACATGTGGTGATTCTCCAGAAGAGCTGGAACTCAAATAATCTGGCGAGCGCGGCCAGTGGGATGGAAAAAGATTGGGCCCGTCAGGAGAAGCACAAGGAGAGGAGAGGGAACGAGGGGAGGAGTGGGAACGAGGGGAGGAGAGGGAACGAGGGGAGGAGAGGGAACGAGGGGAGGAGAGGGAATGAGGGAGGAGAGGGAACGAGGGGAGGAGAGGGAACGAGGGGAGGAGAGGGAACGAGGGGAGGAGAGGGAACGAGGGAGGAGAGGGAACGAGGGGAGGAGAGGGAACGAGGGAGGAGAGGGAACGAGGGAGGAGAGGGAACGAGGGAGGAGAGGGAACGAGGGGAGGAGAGGGAACGAGGGGAGGAGAGGGAACGAGGGAGGAGAGGGAACGAGGGAGGAGATGAGGAGAGGGAACGAGGGGAGGAGAGGGAACGAGGGAGGAGAGGGAACGAGGGAGGAGAGGGAACGAGGGGAGGAGAGGGAGGAGAGGGAACGAGGGGAGGAGAGGGAACGAGGGAGGAGAGGGAACGAGGGGAGGAGAGGGAACGAGGGAGGAGAGGGAACGAGGGGAGGAGAGGGAACGAGGGGAAGAGAGGGAACGAGGGGAGGAGAGGGAACGAGGGGAGGAGAGGGAACAGGCCTTATTTCTCTACAAAATCAGCGCATACAGCAGAACATTTTACAGCGCAAACACCCTCTCAAACACTACTGACAGTAGAGCTGCAACAGTTAGTTATGTACTAGCTGTCAGGTGACACATGCAGGTGGCGTTATCGTGATGTATTAACATAATACTCAGTATCTCTTTAACCAAGCAAAGCCATACGCCAGGACTGTGTGTGAATAGAGAGCAGTCTGAGGTAATGACAATAAGAATACATTCCACTTGTGTTGGCTTTTCTAAACACTCAGGAGCCTCACAAAGTGAACACACAGGATCACATGATGTTAAAGATGTACTGTAGCAGAGGAGCACCGAGGTTCTGCCACCATGAGAGATCAAAAAGACCCTGAGGAGATAACCTTTCACCCCTGACAACCATGACCCATCACCTCCTGACAGTCCTAGACCATCACTTCCAGACAACCAAGCCACTAACAAGCAGGCAGCTACAGAGAGGACAGCCAGGGGTGGGTATCAGAGCTGGGCTCAAATCACTTTAAATTCAGGAAGTTGAAAGAATTCGAATGAGGGAAAAAAAGAAAGAAAAAAAACTGTGATACAGTGGACTTCTCGTTGATCGAAACTTGAATCATGAGACAATTGTTTTTGTTTGAATTCTGAATTGAAACTGAATGGAGCCCTTTCCTGATGAATATACACACTATGTCGTAGGAGGTAAAGAGCTCATGTTGGCATTGATGACCCCCCAGTAGGAGAAGGAAGCGGGTATAGTGGAGGAGGGGTAGTGAGTACCTACCTCCTAGAGTGGACAAAGTAGGAAGAGCCAATCACAGAGCAGAACAGAACAAAGGTGACAGGTGAGAGGTCAAAGAGTGAGAGTACAGGAGCAACATAGAATCAACTAATCACAGAAAACACAGACAGCAAAAACATGAATTGAATCACAGGAGGGGTGTGAGAGAGGAGGACTTACAGACAGACAGACAGACAGACAGACAGACAGACAGACAGACAGACAGACAGACAGACAGACAGACAGACAGAGAGAAGATCCACACACTAAACATGGGGTGAAACGAAAGGACAATAAAGAGACACAGAAGAATAACAAGAGTTCCTGTTTTGAATCGTGTTCTCAGTCTGTGATGGAGTTGTTCTGTAGGTTCAAATGCCCATAGATACACAGAGAAGGACACACATCTTCATGAAGGTTATCTTGTGCACCGTGTTGAGGTGGGTTCCATGTTCTCACCCAGTTTCAGAAGCCAGCCCTCTCTGTCTGGGTTGAAGAAAGTGTGTGTCAGGTCATTCCCATCATCCTCTGGGATCTTGAAGGGTTCGTTCTTGATGCTTTCAAACAGATTCTGGGGAAGAACAACAAGAAGATACTTAAGACAAAGGCTTCATGTGGAAATAAGGATACACACTCAAACACGCCCCCCTCCTCCTCCTCCTCCATCACACACACACACACACACACACACACACACACACACACACACACACACACACAGACTGACCCTGAGCAGCTCCTCGGGCAGGTCGCCCCCCTCGTTGATGCCTCTGTTCATGGAGATGAAGCGCTCCACGGGGGGCTTGTCCCTGACGTTGGGGTTGTGCAGGCTGGTGTTCAGCATGATGATGGCGAAGGACAGCACGTAGCAGGTGTCTGCACACAGTGACGGACAGCACCAAACGCTTAACTTGCCTTGCCTTCCATTTTCACACCAGTCATTGGTTACATTTAGTCATTTAGCAGACTTATCCAGAGTGATTCACAGCTGGACTCTGCACTCCTTCCTCAGCCATACTATATAGATGAGCCCTAACAACTGCACTGAAGCTCTGAAAATAAGCCCTTACACAAAGAGAGAGCGTGAGAGGGGCATGAATAGTAGAAGTATGCCCTGGTCTAGTACATTCATTCCCAGTATTCAGACTTCAAGGCCAACCACCCAAATTCAAGGAGAGAGCTCAGTAGACAGATCACTTCTGTTCAGTATGATTGTGGTGGTCGGGGGGGTTAAAGGTCAAATGCTGGGTCTCTGACCTGTGGACTGGAAGACCCCAGGGTTACACTGGCAGTAGCGCGCTGCAAAGGACTCCATCATGCGGTCGATCTTCTGGGCCTCGCCAGGCAGACGGAAACTCCACAGGAACTGCCTGAGAGGGGGCGAACGAGAGGGAGAGAGGAAGAGAGAGGGGGCGAACGGGAGGGAGAGAGGAAGAGAGAGAGAGGGGGCGAACGGGAGGGAGAGAGGAAGAGAGAGAGAGGGGGGTAAAGGGATTTAGGGGATTGAGATAGAAGGAAGGAGCTTTTCACATCAGTAGTGTGGAAGGTGTGTCCCGAGTTCAATATGGATGAAGCAATAAACCTTGACTTTGTCAGTTCTTGACTGCTGATGGATAAACCGTGCCACTGACCTGAGGGCTTGCACCAAGTTGAGGTCGGCAAACTCATGCAGCTCCACAAAAGCATGGAGCACCTTGAGATTTAAATCATCTCTGAGAAGAGAGAAAGAGAGAGAGAGACAGAGAGATAAATTAAATTGGAGGGGAGAGAGGTATATCCATTAGAAAATGTTGCTTTTTCCTCTCTCGTTGACAGGAATAACACTAGTATCCAGGGAATATCAGAATGCCCAGATGCAGGTACAGGACCTCCAGACACAGCATGAACCACAGACAGGAACAACAAGGATTTCCTTTGAGGAAGCACTTTCCCAACAGCATTCCTATTTCTCTGAATTCCACACATTTTTGGGGCTTTCACTGATAGAGGAAAGGATGAAGTGTCTGGAAGCAGTCTGACCGTCTGGCTTCTAGACACCCCTGGAGGTTCTCCAAGCCCTCACAGAGGTCTACGGGACACAGCAGCCCATGACTTAGACGTTGTCTTCTTGAACCAATTAAGGCAAGCATACCAGGATCTTCTTCTGGGTTAGATGGGGAGGAAACCCAAACTGAAGGACCGAAGCAGGTCTGTCTGTGAGTCTGTGAGTCACTTGTACCTCCACGTTCCGCCCTGGGGTGGAACATGTGTGTGTCGAACGTCGTTCACAGACTTCAGATGTCGAGAAGAGGGAAATGTGGTGTTAATGGAAGACTGTGTGTGCATGGTTAACAGTTAGCATGTGTTGTGTGTAGGTGGAGGGGCTCTCGTGGGGGGGGCCGGGGGGAGGGGGGGCTGGGCATGCTGGCATCAACAGGATGTTGGGATGCCATGATGTCTTACACAGAGAGTGAATGATTGTTGTGGTCTGTGTTATTGTCTGTGTGTGTGTGTGTGTGTGTGTGTGCAGAGAGTATTGTCTGGCAGAGACAAAGACTCACTGTGTTAACAGAGTAAACCAAAGATGGGGAATGAGAACAGAATTGCTAACACATTTACCACAGCAGCCCACCATTTGTCTCTCCCTGTCTCTGTATATATATATATATATTTACATATTTATATCTCCTCTCCCTTTCTCTCTCTTCCTCATGTCCCCCACTGCCCCTCTTCATCTCTCCTTCCATCAAACCTGTAATTAACTGTTGAGTAATGATAGACTTCAGCTCAGTTAGAGCCATTAGCCAAGTACAGCCTGGGCAGAGCCCCGCTCAGCTCCCTCCACCTGGGTTTGGGTTTCCCCAGAGAGTGGGCTGTCTCTTTGATGGCCCCCCCAGGATCCATGCCAGCCACAGGAGGCAAACAAAGAGTTCCCACAGTTTTAACAGGCACAACCGTTGTGTTGATGACTAACTAACCCCGGGGTAGGCACTCACAGTTACCCGTATCACACACACAACCGAACCCCCCCCACACACACACACACTTAGGCTTTATCACAGTTGACTTCGTAGCTACAGTATACGTTCAAATTCATTTTTTTGTGGGAGTCTCCAGGGTTGTGTTTCAGGAAATGAAGCAATGGTTGTCACAAAGCTTTCTACTCTTTTGTCTGTGGGATGGGGGTGGGTGGGGTGTGTGTGTGTGGTGTGTGTGTGTGTGTGTGTGTGTGTGTGTGCGTGCGTGTGTGTGGCGCTCAGGTGGCCACATGGGTGGCTTTTGGGGAGAAGACGACCAGACATATGTGGCCACAGTGATTTGTATTCCAGGGTAACTGGTGTCTGCTTTCATCAATAAATCCAGCCCATGATATCCGTGGAGATGGCCTCAGATCCACAGGACAGCCTAATCACTAAGGAGACATAAATCTGGTGGCCTGCGGAGGAACAGGACAGCAGGGGAAAACTGTTTCTCTGTTGCAGCTTGATGGATGGGTCAGGCTTACAACAGTGTGTGTGTGTGTGTGTGTGTGTGTGTGTGTGTGCGTGTGTTTCTTACCGCTCTCCAAGGTAGTCTCCTATGGCTGTCTTGTTGAGACCCTCTCCCTTGTAGAGGAACTGGGAGATATCTTCTGGTGTCTGTTGCAGGAGGTCATTCTCTAAGAGGAACTGGATCCCCTGGAACACATACAAGAACACGCACGCACCCACACACACACACACACACACACACACACGCACACACACACCCACACACACGTGCATTACTATCAATATCAATTGAGGACATACTACATTAGAATTAGAGGGAAGAAGCATATTTCAGGTCAAAAGAAGAGCGTGAACACTTCTCCATGGAGAGGCCCTGGACACAAAAACAACGTTTAACGTACCTTTTTAGGGTCCATGTTAAATTTCTTCCTGCCCATGGCAATCTGCTTGTTCCTCTGGGATGTTTTACTGTTAAAGAGGGGATTACGATGAGAACATCACATAATACATAATACATATGGCCCATACACACACACAAAGCAAGGTCGCGCAAGGTCGCTCACCTCTCCCCTACGCATGTCAGTTGCTCAATCTCCGTCATGACCTCGGCAATCTCGAACTTCAACCGCTGGGGGGTGGAGAGAACACAAATACACTCAAGAGATCTGGAAGAGGGTCCCATTGTACGAAGCCAAATACACATGTAGGCCTATAAGTATAGCTTCTGTATTTTCAAATAGTATTTGAGTCCGTCCAGGATGCACTGGATGCTCATTGGATGCTCACCTCGATGTCATCCAGCAGCTCCCTCTTCCTGCGTCGGATGTTGGACAGCTCGTCTCTCTCCTCGACAGACAGATCCTCCGGCACTGGAACAGATCACAGATCAGTGGACCTACAGTACTCTCCCAGATCAGTGGACCTACAGTACTCTTCCAGATCAGTGGACCTACTCTCCCAGATCAGTGGACCTACAGTACTCTCCCAGATCAGTGGACCTACAGTACTCTCCCAGATCAGTGGACCTGCTCTACCAGATCAGTGGACCTACTCTCCCAGATCAGTGGACCTACAGTACTCTCCCAGATCATTGGACCTACAGTACTCTCCCAGATCAGTGGACCTACTCTCCCAGATCAGTGGACCTACAGTACTCTCCCAGATCAGTGGACCTACAGTACTCTCCCAGATCAGTGGACCTACAGTACTCTCCCAGATCAGTGGACGTACAGTACTCTCCCAGATCAGTGGACGTACAGTACTCTCCCAGATCAGTGGACCTACTCTCCCAGATCAGTGTCCTACTCTCCCAGATCAGTGTCCTACTCTCCAGGATGAGTGGTCTCGCTCTCATAGTGCATCTACTGTACAGAGGATGCCAATCCCAGAAGGCATCAGCACAACCATCCCCCCTGCTTCACACAAACATCCCGGATACATATGAACCAGGTCAGCTGATCCACACTGTACGATCTACTGTACGACCAAGATCTCAGAAAAAAAGAGAAAGAGTGACAACATCCAACCATTAGCCTCTTTCTCTGGCTTTTACCCAGTTTAGCTGAAACACATCAAAGCAGAAGCACACTCTGCTTAATTAACGAGAGAGGAAGAAAGACTGTCTTAATAATTCCACTTGAAAGTGATCCGTCCCCTCCTACGCTCAGAGGGATGTTCTATTAATAAAGCCAATCCTGATTAAGTTTCCTTTCATTAAAAGGGAATTTGGTCAATGAACGCAACCTTCACCCACCAGACACAGCCCAAGAGCCCAGTGGATTAGACCTAAGGGAGAGGGAGAGAGGAGAGAAACAGAGGAGAGAGAGAACGAAGGATGAGAGGGAGAAGAAGAGAGAAAAAGAAGGAGAGAGAGAGAGAGAGGAAAGCCTGTGTGATCCAGCTTCATTAACCCAGCCAACAGCCAGATAACCGCCTACCCCGATTCCCTCCAGACCCTCCCCCCAGAACAGCGAGCTGACACGGCCTTCAGAGTCTCTGTTCGACGTGTACATCAGCAACTGAAACACACAGAATCAGTGAGCTCCGTTTCTGATAAGAGGAAAGCCGGGCCAATTAAAAGTGAATGAGGTCATCGAGCTCCACAAAATCCAGTCGTCATTTGTCGGTTTGTAACTGAGGGCTTCTATGAGGTACCTTACGCTTCCATCATTAGCGTCAGAACACACCAGCGATCTGACAGATTGGGCAGGGTGACTGCGTGTTTGATGTAGGAGCATCACAGGTAGCACCAATGAAACCATATGGAGTATACTCATAACAGGGTGAACAACTTCCTTACAAAAAGACAAATAAGAATAATAGACAAATGGTTTCTAAACTTGATCCGACTCAAAGTAAAGCAGTCTAATGATGTGTACTGCTTATGTAAGGCAGTGTGTCCAGGCCAGCCGGCAGGGCTGGACGGAGGGACAGCTCAGGGGTTTCCTGCTGCTGACCTCCCTCACAATAGCAGAGGATGTGGACCCGAGTCACACTGACTGGAGTTGAGCATGAACATGAAGTTGTTAATTAGCTCGGCTAACCTTGGGGGGTCCCTGGCTCTGCTTACACAACCAGGACTGTGAACGCCTTGGGTGTGAAGAAAATAATTTGTTTCTTTTCTTGCGTTTTGGGTTATCAGTTTATGTGTGTCAATATGTAGAACTTTACTGGTTTCTTTGGGGTATTGACATGTAAAGTGAGTGAGCGTGCGAGCGAGTGAGCAATAGAGCCTCTGACTCAATGACAGAGATAATTAGAGCTTAGGCACACACCTGATGCTAGTGAGCAGTTCAAGAACATTGTTATCCACCAATTAGTCATTCAGTCTCCCCAAAACCATCCTGCCCTCTCTGACTCACTCAGGAGATGAGCCTGCACAGTATGTGTGCAGTCGCATGCTGAGCAGGTCATATCTGAGAAACTAAGCAGGGTTGGAGCCACTGGGGTCAACCATGCTGGCTCAAACCAGCCCAAAGCCTAGTCTGGTGGAATGTCTATTTAGAAGGATGATCTCGTGAGTGACATCATCACTGTTAGAGCTGGACTGGACCTGGACACAAACATGAGGTCTAATAGTGGCATGTGTTGTTTGTTAAGAGTTGTGAGTATATAAGTAAGTAGCCAACACTACTTTACTACAATACCTAATATGGTTTGGACATTAAGAGTTTGTTACATTAGTGATCGGTTTATCCAGAACAGATCACATACATACAGCTTTATGGTGTGTGCTACTGACAATGCGAGGGAGTCAGGTGGCTGAGCGGTTAGGGAATCGAGCTAGTAATCTGAAGGTTGCCGGTTCGATTCTTCTCAGTGAAAAATGATGTTGTGTCCTTGGGCAAGGCACTTCACCCTACTTGCCTTGGGGGAATGTCCCTGTACTTACTGTAAGTCACTCTGGATAAGAGCGTTGACTAAATGTAAGTTACAAGGTTTGAATTTGCCTGTCATGACTGTTTAAATGGCCATATTGTTCATTAATTAGCTACTAATCAGCCAAACGAATCCAGCCTTTCATTTGTGCCATGGGGTAAGTACCTACGATATGGCAACATCATTAACTAAAGCCCTTTTGAGCGTTTTAGAACGTTCCGAAACAGTTGAGCTGTGAGAAGTGTTTGAAGCCCAGGGTTGAGAGGGTGCAAATCGGCTGCCAGGGGTTTAAAACGCCAACATGTGCCCAACAGAACAGAAGCTCCGATCATGCCTCCCTTCCACCCCCCCAAAAAACAAATCCCCTTCAAAAAAAACAAATCTCCCAAATCTCCTTTTAGGGCAATACATCTCTAGTCCCTCCTCACACCCAAAACAACCAACTGTTCACCTACTGCAACTATGGAGCTCGTATTGAGACTACACACACACAGATATACACACTCATACACGTGCACACACACACAACAAGGTTGACCAAGTTCATAAGTGAGCAGAGCGGCTGATTGAGGTCCTACAGTCTTGCCAAATCTTCCCTGGTTTGGTTCTTCATTTAGTTCTTTGCCATTTGGTTCTTTGCCAAACAGTGCAGAGCTACGAGTGATGAGTATGTGAGTATGGAAGGCCACAACACCTCTTTTTCAAAGCCAACAAGGTCCGTTTCAGCCAGGGGTTGACTGGAAAGTAATCCTGTTTTCAGTTGCAGGGGGATGACCCATTCACTCATCCCAGCTTGGCCTTGCCTGGCTGGGGCAACAGAGAAGGACTGAGTCCCTGAGCCACAGAACTCACCCCAATCCAAGCTCACTTAACATGGGCGGGCTTCCCAGTTTCCTATCTTGTGATGGGCTCTGTAGCTGGGTAATACTCTGGAGACTGAGAGGGACCTCGGTCACTACCTCTCTCCCCAGGAGCAGTAAGCCCAGGCTGGGAGGCTGGAGCTGAGAGCCCTGCTCCTCTGGATCACAGGCTCCTGGCCATCAGCTATAGAGCCTGCTGCCCCCAATCCCTCTAACTGTATCCCACCCCAATACACACTCCTCACTGCACACACACACACATATACGGGCAATGCCAGCTGGCGTTAATCCCAACACACACACACATCTCCAGCCCTTAAGCTTTATCTGAGCATGGTGGTAGTAGCATAGTGCAAGTGAGATGGACCCAGCACGCAGATGTTGCTGCTGTTCAGTCCCTCTCCTCTCTAACGTGTCAGTGGAGCTGACCAACAGACAGAGCGCATGCCAGCACTAACAACACCGGATGTACAATACAGTATTCTAGCCTTTTTCCTATTTTGACAACACAACAGGCTGACCCTGGGGTTCATGTTTGGGACCCTAAGAGGCATCATGTGTGTGTGTGGTTGGGGGCGTAAGAGGGTGATATTGTTGTGATATTTCCAAGCCTGGCAAGAGAGCAAGAGATGTTGGAGGTAATATCTGGGGTCTTAACCACCCCTGGGGACCAAGAGAGGGATCTAGACTGGAGTTAGACGGCCAAGCACTGATTGGATGGTTTAATCTGCTGTTTTAGGGAACCCCTAAACCAGCCCCCCCCACCCCCCTCGGCCCCCTTGGCCCGCTCACCAGGAGGAGGTCTGGGTACATCATGTCCTCCTTATATCGAACATCTGCTCAGTATCATGGGGATATATCCATGTGATTAGGTGAACACCTCATCCAGCCGGCTCTCTGCCCTATGCCCCAAGCACAGGCCGACTGCTGATTGCACCAGGAGATATGAAGCTGCTGATTCTGGCACGCAGAAGTATGTCTGGTACCAAGCCATGTGTGTGTTCTTCTGTGGAGGTCCTGGAAGTTGAAGCTTGTCCAGTCTGAAACAACACTGTCTTCGGCTTAACTGTCTGAGTCTCACAAGATCAGACCAAAGAAACTTCAAATGTGTCAACACTGGGTTGACCCGAGTGACAGATGTTTTCATTTCACTGAGAACTTCTTCACTTCTGACGAGGGTGAGGGTCTTTCTGCGGTTGTAAGTTAGTGACTGTAGCAGCCATACTGCGGCCTGTATCAGGAGTCAGGACACGACTGCACATTCTCCACAAATGAAAACAGTGAGGGTTCTTCTAGTGCTAGGTCAACTAAACCCAAGAGAGGAAACCGACAGGTCTAGCCAAGACACACACACACATCTCCATCTTTCTATCTGCAATCTCTTTTCTTCATTCTCTTTTCTGTTCTTGTTTCTGACCCCACCCTAGTCCCCATCCCTTTCTCTCTCTACCGTTCTCATTCAATTACTCACAGACAATGGGGTGTGGGCTACATGTGATGCAACAGAGATCTTCCACACAGTGTCCAGTCTGACAGTGCTAGTCTGACAGTGCCAGTCAGTATAACGACAACAACATGTTGGCCCCACTACCATGGCGATGACAACAATCTGGGAAGCATTTCCAGCTCTTCATAATCAGGTCCACATTCAGCCTTTCTTCCTTCCTTCTCTACCGCTATGATTTGACCTCCAGTCCTTCGTCTATTTTGTCTCCTTCCCTCTTATTCCGTCTTCCTTCTCCAGACACTTGTGTACTTCACTTCTTCTCCCGCCCCTCTCCTCTTTGTATTTAACAAACCAGGTATGCTGCCAAAGCCAGCCCTAGAGCACTGGGTGTGCATGTGTCTGCGTATGTGTGTGTGTGTGTGACACTAATCTCCCAATGTTGTCCCGCAAAACACTGTAAACATATCTTCTTAACTGTCAAAATGAATACATTCTTTTCTAAATCTCCACTAAGCTCTTGAACAACACAGCATGGTAGGGCCCCCCGCAAACTCGACCTGGAACATCCCAAATCAACATCAAGAACACTCTTAGAATTAAGCAGAAAAGAACTGGACCAGACCTTGGTTTAGTCCAAAACTAAACCAAAAAGTCCCATAAAGAATATTTGAAGAGAATGGAGACACCTTGCGCAAAGAGTCTTGACATAAAACAAAAACAAAGACGGATAGGCGAAGGTAACCTACTAACCCTACCAAGGAGTCTCCCCTTCAGACCAGACAAACACCAAACTACCTCTGTAATGTTAACCTCAATCCTTCAGGAGAGCCATCATCTCTTAGAGAACAACAGATAGAGAGAGAGAGAGAGAAAGAGATAGAGAGACACCTGGTTGGGAACCAGAGGCTGCTGTGGTCCATCTATCCACCACCTGTTTGGAGCCTGCCAGCCAGCCTGAGGCCCAGGAAAAGCCACAGCAGCCCACAGTGTGCCACTAATGACTCCCTAATGGCCTCCCCGCCTCCACCCTCCAGCCACAACAAAGATGGTTTCCCCAACCGTAAAACTCCCTCATACATCTTCAATCCAGTAGACTCCAGAAAACCACAAATGTTGGAAGGGGGGGAGGGGGTTCTGGTCCCTTAGTGTTCCCCAGGATGACCTTGGAATCAATGTGTTGATAGTTTAAAGCAGCTTTGTCATTTGTCTAGACAGATAACGTCTACATGAACGGTAGCCTTTCTTTTCTAGTTAAGAAGTACGACACAAGACATCAGAGTCAAGATGCCTGTTTCTGATAAGCAACGTCTTTTAACACACCACCTTACTAGCAGACTTCTACCAACAAACACAACCATGCACTTACGCACATGCAACACACAGATGCCCGCACGCACACACACACTAGCGCATATCAAGCGCAGAAAAAGAATGGAAGGAAAGGGGGGGTCCCATTTGGCTATTCCCACGGTCAGATAGATTAGAGTGTTGAGAGAGGTTATCAGAATTCTGACACACTGGCAGGTCAAACACACACACACACACACACACACATACACACACACACAGACAGCACTTAAAAACCTCCATTCACATAAGCTTCCTCCACTCCCAATTTCTCCACCAGCAAAGGCAAAGCTGAGATGCAGTGACGAGACCGAATAGGAAATCTGCTCCTTTTCAACCTCCCGGTCAGCATCATCCAGCAGCTACCTGGCCAACAATCTGGCCAACCAGACTCTTTCCATTACAGCTTCCCCGTTCCCGGTCTGCAAACACACCATCGTTCTAAAAATAGGACTGAAGCAATACAAGCACTTGTGATTTACAGCCTGCTGCTGCCTAGCATGTAAACAGCAGAGAGGAGATGAGCTCCCAACTCCTGCAGACCTTGTAAACACACAGCACTCCAGTCCATGTATTAGTTCAATCATTCACACTAGTTTCCCCAGCAATGACTGTGTTCGGTTCTGATGGGTTACCATAGTCAGTCAGGTAAGACCGGTAGCAGACAGACAGAGAATCAGGACTAGTCAGTGACTAATAGCTCAACCCATTCTAATCCTTTGTCATCACATCCCTTCTGTTGGCTCTTTTTCCATACTGTTTATGGAGATGATGAAAACCAATAGACTGAACAACTTTGACCATATGTTGCATGCTGACGCACACACATTCTGTCTGCTGTGGCCATATTGCAATACATCGGATGTCTGAAAGAAGATTTGAGATAAGCATGCTAGCATATGCAATTACGGTTTTGTGTGTGAGCATGTACATATGTGTTTTCTATTTGTTCTGTTATCACCATAAAGAGCTGCACATAATATTGTCCATGCTCTTATCACATTTGTCTGATTGACAAACACACACTGTCGGACTGATATGAATCAGAATCTTTCAAAAAATATCTGAATCTACTAATACCCATCAAATAACTTGCATCTGTTTCATCATGCTCCATTATTCATTTCCCATCCACCCATTGGATCATCTATCTTCAAAGATAAGCAGTGTACCAACAGGGATTTGTAGTCCGCACATCAGTACGCCACAGCGATATGCTCAGTGCTACATTAATCCCATCAGTAATGAGTCACTGTGTGAACGTTATATGAAAAACAGCTACCCGGTTCCAGTGACATTTACTGAGTGTCGAAGATGTTCCCTTCCTTCACCCACAGGCAGTTGAGGGGGTTGTTTTGGGGGGGGTGAGGGGGGTTAGATCAACAGGATGCTCTGGTGGAGAGCTGTAGATAGGAGCAAGCTCCTGCCCACCCTGCCTGCATCTGCTAATCTCTCACGGTTTAACTGCAAAATCACTCGCTTAAAGACATTGTTTACACCACATTAGAATGGTCTTTCCATTCTTCCAACCCAGTGTGTGTGTGTGTGTGTGTGTGTGTGTGTGTGTGTGTGTGTGTGTGTGTGTACTTGTGTGTGCGAGAGAGAGGGATGTAGGATACCAAGCAGTGGGTGTCATGTGAGCAAGAATGTGGATTCATTGGATGCACTGAGTTCCACTACTTCTAAACTGAATATCTGTTCTTCTGAAGACCATCCGACCGCAATGTCCGTTTCTGTAGTTAAAAGGATGCAGTTATCTGATCAATTTCACCCGTTTAGGGCCTTTGGCGACCACTCAACAAGGACTTTGTGATATTGAAAATAAGCGTAAAGCTTTGAGAAAACTTCAAAGTGTTGCAGCGCTACATCAAACAGAAGACGCCTGACACTGCGGCGTGGATTTGACACAGACAATTCTCAAAGGGGTAGTAGCCCGCACACCATCATCATAAGCATCAGTTGTTCCTTTTGATGAGGACACGACCAGTTCCTAGATCCTACTGGATATACGTGACAACCCAATGTTTTCACTGCAATATAATGGGCTATATTTTAAAGAGCTCGTGGAATCCCATCAGTACTCTTGGAAACTCTTCCAGGTAGCACCATGAAGACATACTGTACATTGGATACACTGTAGTGCCTGTGTCTCGGCTCCCGTGCTCAGCAGCATTATTCCAACCACTGTATAGCCTACACAGCTTAGGTTGGCAGAGGGGGTTGTAGCGATTCATCAATATCGGTCGACTTACCGTGATTGTCTTCATCCATATTGAGCATGTAGCGACCACGATAAATCCAGGAAACGGTGTGCTCCGCTCAGATATCAAGGTGGATTAATTTATTTCAACCGAAATAATCGGCAGTTGTCTTATGTTTTTGCTACCAAATAAATGTGCAATGCACACGAAAAATGCAAACGCATGGATCAATTCAAATATATTCTAAATAAGCAGTACCGTATCAACGTAATTTAACACACAAATCTTATTCTACAGAATGTTTTAGAGACTGGATCAAATGCGACTAATATCCCCCTTCTGGCTCAGTTGAATCTACAGTGAACACACTCCACTCTCCGATGCGATGGCAACGCTTATGGTACGTCATCTCTATGCCCCGCCCAGTCCAGGCAGCCCCCATCAATACAATACATAGGCTACAATTCATTGTGTTCAGGTGCCTGTCTTAACTGCACTTGGGAGTAAATGTAGGTCGTGTGTAAAACATAAATGGGTTTCATGTTGAGTAGACTGTAGATGGAAGGCTATTCGATGGATGCTGTTATGTTTATGGCTTTGTTCTTCGAGGTGTGATTGAGTAGCTAGTATCTCAGATGATACTCAGGTGTGAGAGATACAGTATGTAGACAATTTGGTACTGACCTAAACACCTACCTACCTGAAGCTGCATAGTTAGTTTAGTTTAACAAATGAACAATTCACTGCTTTAGGGAGTGGTTTATTTATCCCCCCGAGTTACATCATTTCCATAACCAACATGACGATATCTCGGGTTGTTCCCTAACACGGAGGGAGTTCCTTCCTGTGTCCTTTGGCTAAACCGTCACATCCCAGCATAGTGGTGACTTCAGAACACTTCAGGACGTCTGATGATCCAATCACACACCTGCACAGTCATGACCTCACAGCAGTAGATCTGTGACTCATGTATTAGCTGGTATTAGCTCCCAGTCCAGAGATCCCGGTGGTTCAGGGGAGTGTTACTGATTGTTCCGCTGCTTCAAGGGAAGGATCATCATCGTAGCGGTTAGAGAAGCCCTCCACCCAGTCCAGCATCCTCCTTTTTGTCCATACTGTTCTCTGTCCTTCCTCCACTCTATTTCACACACACACACACACACACACACACACACACACACACACATCCACACACACATTCACAAAGCTGTGTGTATACCTTGGATTCCCTCCACAGTAATGGAGTTCTTCAACAATCAGAAGGGAGTTGCCGGCTGCACGGCTCATGCTGGCCGCCATGTCATGGTGAGGACAGGATACCATGACTACAGGACAGGAACATCATGGACAACAGTTAACCTCTGATTGGTTTCATTTATTTTTTTGCATGTGATATTGTTGGTATTTGACATGGAATGTGAATGTGTGAATATACCATGTAAAATAACTTTCAACCATTTATTTAATTATTTGATGTCTCTCGTTTATATTATGGTTGAATGTAGAATTGCCACAGGGTATACACAAACACCCAAAAATACACATCACATTTGATGGTTAAATGTTTAAAAACACAAATAAAGAAATGATCATGACTGAAGTCCTTCCTATTTCTATGTCATTTTACTAGCCATGCACCAAACACATGCTTTGAAGGTGTGTATATCTTAGCCTAAAAGAGGCAGCAAGGCTATCAAACAGAAAACACTTGTCAACACTTTTCCTAGAATAATAAATGAATGGTCTCAGGTTTGCTGTTTTATCTCGCAGGGCTGCAGGGGTAAACATGTAGACACCACTCAGCTCATTTTAGAGCGGACATTTCATTTCAGAAAATTAACAGAGGGCTCTGTAAAGCCTTTCTAATAGGCCTTGTAATGGGTGTGCTGTGACCTCCACGAGCCTGGAGCAGAGAGGAATGACAAACAGGAAGTTTTTATAATCATATTATAACATATTCATGATGACCCTATCGTGTCATTTGGTGCGCATTTTAGCGTCTGCTTTGGTTTACAGATCATGTGAAGAGAGGAGACTGTCTGTGTCAACGGACATTGTGGAGCACAGGGAGAGCCACTAGTGAGACAGCCTCTTTCACACATTAAATCAAACCACAAGATTAGTCTTGTGCCCCTTCCCCCTGCTATTTCTGTCACTCTGTCCTTCCTCTCTCTCACTCTCTCTCTCTCTCTCTCTCTCTCTCCACACACTCTCTCTCTCACTCTCTCTGTCTCACTCACTCTCTCTCTCTATTTCTCTCTCTCCGTCTCCTTCCCACATTCGCTCACTCAGAGACACATCTGGATTATCTCACTAAACAGCAATGTCTGCCTCTGATACAGAGGAAAAACATGGGGCTTTCTGATGCTCTGAGGAATGATTCGCAGGGGAGACCAGAGGAGAGAGCAGAGAGGAGATCCAACAACAGTCTACAGCCACGACACACATCTATTCAGTTCAGTCTCCTCTTCTTCCTCTGTAGGATTGGGGATGTTCTATGCTCTCTTTCACTCTCCCACTGTAACTGGCTTTCTCTAATGGCCTGCTAGCAGTCTCTCTCCCACACCTACACTCATACTGCTGAGTGCACACCCACACATTCCTACACAGCCAGGAAAGCAAGGGGCTCTGGTTTGGGGAATGATTTCCTGTGTTGAGAGCAGATATCCTGTGTGGGACAGGAAGCTGCTACGTTTCTCTCCTCCCTGTCACAGTCCAAGGAGGAGACCAGAACAGCACTCTTCATCAGACACAATGGCACGCCTATTCCTTCGAACAATAGGACAAACGTAATGGCTTTCACTAAAACATTCTTCCCATTGTTGCTAGATTACAGGAGAACATACTAGCTCGGGTTCTTGAGACGGTGAATCTGAATAATTTTTGGCAAGCTGCGTATTCTCACACAAACTGATTTAAGCTCCTAGGCCTAACCTATCCTACATTAGACAAGCCCTGCGGCTTTCCTTCATCAGAATCAATGGCGTTTTAACATTTGCACACTCATCATCCTTCCTCCCTCATCGACTCAGACCCATAAAGTATAAGACATATTGATGCCCGTTTCCAGTGGCAATCAGCGATAACAAATGCTCGGATGCCCTCCGTGTTCCGCTGGAGGCTTTCGGGCCTCTCTTGGTAGCATATGTCTGTCAGATTAAGGCGTGGGCCAGGCCGCGGAGGAAAAGAGCGAGAAAGGGGTTGAGGGCTGACCGAGTTAACCGGGCCGTAGCTTGCAGCTGTGCAGTCATATATAATCATGTTTATCTGCCATCACTCTCTCCCTCTGCGCTGGGGGTGATAGCTCACTGCAGCAACACCTAACCCCCCTCCCCCGACCCTGATGGCAAGTCCAGTGAATGACGCCCTTTTCGAGTCTTTCCTCACACTTCAGCTTTGACTGGAAGCCTATGCTCTCTGTCGTTCCTCATAGGTCTCCTCTGGTTGTCCTTGTGTGTATTTGTGGCAATAGAAATGAAATGCAATATGGATTCCATTTCGGTCTGTCATCTGTTGGAGCTTTTGGGGCTCTTTGTGTATTGCATGTATGTATGAAGATGATACACAGCATATCTTCAGAATAGAGACAGATACACTCAATCATTTTTGGCAAACTGAAGTTTTCTGTGGCATGTTACAGTACACTTGTGTGAACTGTTAAAACATTCACTGACCCATGAGACTATAATGAGGGTCATCATGCCAAGAGCCAACTGGCTGAGCTTCAGTCATCCATCTGAGAATGATTAAATAGAAGGATGCATATAACCAATGTTACACTTGACAATTTCTCTCTTTCTCTTTCTCCCACCTCCTCCCCACCCCCCATCCCTGTCCTTCCAGGAACAGTTCCGGAATATCCCCCTCAATGTTCCCCTCAGTGTTGCTGCATGCCCACGGTAGCAGAAACATCAGGTTAGATTGCTGTATCAACATGAATCATTGACAGAGATCCAAACCCGGCAGTTTCCCGCAGTCAGCAGGCTTGTGGAGCGTTCTGACATATTACTGAAGAATGTTTCTTTCTGAGAATACAGTGAGTCAGTCAGAGACAGCACAGATGACACCCTGTCTAGTTCCCTGATTAGATCTGCACTGGAGTCTTCTCACTCAAATGTTTGTGTTTACTCACAACTAGAATGTTCCTGGATGTAGGACATGTGACGGCACACACCCGTTCATTGACTACCCTGGAGCCACCCTGCCCTGTATCAAACCAACACACATGATCATGCACAAACACACACACACAGCTTCCTCCCTCACAGAGGGTGGCAGAGGGTGAGGTACACAGTACAGGGAAGAGAGGGAGGATGGGAGGGAGGGAGGGAGGGAGGGAGGGAGGGAGGGAGGGAGGGAGGGAGGGAGGGAGGGCGAGGGAGGGAGGGAGGGATGGGAAGGATGGATGGGATGGATGGATGGATGGATGGATGGATGGAGGAAGGGAGAGTGAGCGAAAGATGGGAGTAGTAGAAATAAAAGATTGAGGAAATATTTCCTCCTTGGAACTATTGATGAAAACTGACAATCCAATGTAGAGCCTTGCTTACTTTACTGGTAATATTTAGTTATGATGACGGATTGCTGATAGTTTGATACTTTCATGTGAATATATTTGTTTCATGTATTAGATCCATATACATACAGCCATGGGTCGGGTGTAAATTCCATGTATCCCAAGAGTGGCCTTTCTACAATGGATTTGACTTTAATCACTAAGGGATTAAACTAACGGAAAGTACACTTAAGTACACAAGTGACAATACATACCCGTCCCGTTGACTATCTTTGAGCTTCTTCACTCTGTGAATAAACCTACAGTACACACAAGTACAAACACACACGCAGGACTTCCTTCCTTTCACAGAGAGTGGGAGAGGGTGAGGTGGTCAGCCAAGGGGAGGAGAGGAGATGAGGGACATCCTTCCTACTCTGTTCCAGAAATTCTGCTTTAAAAGGGAAACCTTTGACCCAGTGTAAAGTCTGTTTGGAAAACTCCCACCTCCTTTGTACTGTGATGTATCATGTTTGCTGGTAAAGAAAAAATTCAATACCATTAACAAAAATGTATTTCACACAAGTCTTCCCACAATGTCCCATATTTAGCTTGTGTGCACTTGGATACTGAACTGTGACATCAGTCCACATTCCAAAGTCAAAGTCAGAGGTACCAGGTCCATCTCGCTGTGAACAATACAAGGGCATCCCTGGAGGAGGTCCCTGACAGTAGAATGTCTAACGTGAAGACAACATCTGTGAAGACAACACTGAGGATTCATTGTGCTACAGAGCTTCAAAGTGATGATGACACAGCTGCAACCGTAAAACAAACAGCTGGGATTCAGTCAGTAAGGACAGACTAAAACATTTGGAGAGAAAAAATGCAGTTCTTTATTAATAGGTCTCTATACCTAACGGCTTGCTCACCAACTCTTGCATAGAATTTCATGGAAAATCCATTTGATGTCCCACATGACCGGAGGGAAGTGAGACCCATCATATCTAATGTCTCATGTTTCTCTGTGGCTACATGGGTGTATCATTGATCTGGAGATCAGGGGAGGAGCAGCATGACAGCTCTGTTAGAGGCTGCTGAACAGGTTAGTAACTTTGCTTTACAGTACTTACTGTTAGGACCTTACAACCTGTACCCCCTGGATTATACAAATTCTCACACATGTTCACAGACAATCACACACATTGACAAATCAGAGTTCACCCTGAAAAAGGAAAGGATTGCATATGCAGTATTTTCTCTGTACCAGGGATGCAGATCACAGTGCATCTCCTTTCCCATGTACTTCATGTGTGTGTATGACTGCTGTCCTAATGACTCAATGGCCAGCATGTTTATCTTGCAGTAATCTCTCTCCTATGCTTTTAGCCCCTGCTAAATGTGGTTGTTTATCCTGTTAATGTGTCTTTCCACTGAAAATCCCTCAATAAAATAATCTTTCTTTAATGTAAAACATGAAATGTGTGTGTGTGTGTGTGTGTGTGTGTGTGAGGGGTGGGGGTTGGTGTCTTTGAGCAGTAGGGGGAATGGAGTTATGAAAAGTTGCCATGAAGATGCTATTATTCAATAATAAACGTGTACATTTTATATTGTGATAGATGAAGGAAATTTAAAGGATTCCAAAATTACACATTTTATACAATACTACATTATACGCATTATAACTATGTTCCTACAGCAGTAAACAAATGAGGGAATACTGCACCCCTGTGTTGATAAACTGAACTGTTGAGAATCCTAATTCCATCATATTGTCACTAGGTGGCGTTGCCCAACATTCCTTAAAATATCCACGGAAATGACTTTCATGGACTTGGAACCTACAGCTTCCGTTGTCTAAGGGCGTTTTTTTTTCATCTTAGCACCAGAATTTTTTGGGGTGGTGGCTTCTTGTTTCACAAGTTTTAATTCCACCAAGGTAGAGTCCAGGAGAAAGACCCGACGGTTTATCCTTAAAGCATTATTTTAAAACTTTTGTTCCTTAGTCGAGACTTCAACACCGGCTTTCCGTGTGTTGCTCAAATAAGTTCACGCAACAAAAGAGTGGTTTGCCAGTGGTGGTGTGCGCTAACAAGCTAACCAGGCGAGAACGAGCTTACCCTACTTTAGCTAGCTAACTCGCTAGCTCCAGAGAGGTTTCCAATGCAGGCCATCAAGTGTGTGGTAGTAGGGGACGGGTAAGTTGAATTAATATTTTTTCAAGCATACCATCAATGACCTATGTGATTGTACGTTTGACACAAATAAGGTAGTTTATTGGTGGGATACATGACTTACACCCTGTCTCGGTAGCTAGCTTTGTTAGCATTGCTTGCCTGCTAATACTGGCTCAACTATTAACAACTTCAACTTGGGTGTGAGCGACATGCTGGCCGAATAGCGAGCGAACGAATTCCGCATTGTTAAAATGATTGTGATTTTGATGGTCAAAAACATTATTTGTTACTCGTGTTGTTTGTCAACTAATAATCACACCACATTTGTTGTAACTGTACTCCCACTTTAATCTGTCGGCTATTCCTTTCGTAGATTTAAATGTAGGTGTGTCATAATCACGGTCTATCCTTCTATCTTCCTCACGTTATACTATTGCACGCAGGATACTTTTCCTATGCTTTGGAATATTTGTTTGATTTATTAGGACATTCCAACAGTATGTACCAGGCTTTGCCATGACCAGCATTGCTGATCTGAGGCTGAATGTAAACAAACGGTGGTGAATGTTATGTGCCATGGTCTGTTAATGGTACCACCACGGGCCTATTGAAGAGGGAACCCCCAGCATGGCTGACATGACAAAGCTCCCTTCAGTCAGTATCTAGAACAATGAGAAGACAGGCTAGGGGATTGTTTCTTAAGTTAACCATCCAGTGAATTCAAACTGTTCATGAACTGTATGTGTTGGTGATGTTGAGACTTCTTACACATAGTATTTGTAACTGTGCGAAGACTAAGTTACACCCAGCTTTGACTCGTTTCAGTTAAGTCTGATGAAGTGAAAGTAAAACAATTTTTCCCTCCCATCTCCCCACTTCTCTTATACTCTTTTGCCTCTCTTTGTTTCTTCCAGGGCTGTGGGTAAAACATGCTTGCTCATCAGCTACACCACCAATGCATTCCCTGGAGAGTACATCCCCACAGTGTGAGTATGCACTCAACATCCTAAGATTGACATGACGAGTCAGTCAGCAGATAGATGGACGCCAACTGTTAGCTGACTGCGCTGAATCATTTCCGCAAGGATCCATAAATCATTTCACTAGATCAATATCTTCCGTCGTATTCCTATTTATAAGTGGCCTTCATTTCCTGGTAATCTGTCGATCACATTTCCTGATAAACATGTTCTAACCACTTATTTTCTCCCAGCTTTGACAACTATTCTGCCAATGTGATGGTGGATGGTAAACCAGTGAACCTGGGTCTCTGGGATACAGCAGGACAAGAAGACTACGACAGGCTCAGACCACTGTCTTACCCACAGACGGTATCTACGCACATACACACACACACACACTAACATGCTCTCGGAAGAACTAGGCACACACAGACCATGAATCATGCACAGGCCAGGCTCTATAAGGACTGGCAGTGTATGTGAGGGGGTTTATGACTGCCCTGTGTCTACACACATTCCCTCTACAATAGCTGGCGATGGGCAGGGAGGAGGTGAAAGGCAGCTCTGTTTGAGTGGTCTTGGCAACCCTCAGCCTATGAGGAGAGAGGAACCGTTAGTCAGGCCAACATTGTGCGCTTGATCAGTCAATAAACTCAAGTGATATGTGACTGCTGATTGTGGAGTGGGGAAAGGTATAGCATCTGTTATTGGGACCTGTTCAGAGCATTTCTGGTCGTCATTGGTACGCCCCTCAGTTATACTAAGCTGATGAGCTGATGTTGTTCTCTCTCCAGGATGTCTTCCTGATCTGCTTTTCTCTCGTGAGCCCTGCCTCCTTTGAAAACGTCCGGGCTAAGGTGAGGCCATCGCCCCTGTTGTGGTTGGTTTCATGTCCCTTCTAAGTGAAACAGTTGAGGTCCTGTGATTGCCTTGCCTCCTCTGTGCTGACCGGCCTCCTCCCGTCTGCCTGGCTTCTGTCCAGTGGTACCCTGAGGTGCGTCACCACTGCCCCAACACGCCCATCATCCTGGTGGGCACCAAGTTGGACCTGAGGGACGACAAGGACACCATCGAGAAGCTGAAGGAGAAGAAGCTGTCCCCCATCACCTACCCCCAGGGCCTGGCCATGGCCAAAGAGATCGGTCAGTCTTGTCCTCATACAGTCTGGTTTCTAGGGCAGGGCAACGTCATGGAAATGTCTTATGTGGTAGTCTATTGAAGTGTTTTAAACTGGGCTGTATGAATACAAATTGTTTTAGTCCAGAACCCTTGAATGCGTCTGCTTCATCAATAAATGTAAAAGTGGCCTTTTTCCCCTATGAACTGTAAACATGTTTATCGTTGTTAATAAGGAACACCTAAGAAGGTAAATATAGTTAATTTGATGTATTTCTCTCTCTCTCTCTCTGACCTCTTCTGTTCTTAGGCTCTGTGAAGTACCTGGAGTGCTCAGCCTTGACCCAGCGTGGCCTTAAAACGGTCTTTGATGAGGCCATCAGGGCGGTGCTCTGCCCCCCGCCCGTCAAGAAGTCCAAAAGGAAGTGCAAGATCCTCTAATGAGCCTTGGTACGGGAAGTGGGAGGAATGCTGCTGCAGTCTGAGCTCACCTTTTGGAAAGGAAGAGGGTGGGGTGTTTCCTGTAGTCCAATGTCAAGTCCCCCCCTCCCCCCTCACTCTCTAGGTTAGATCTGAGAGAGCTGGACATGGTTGACGTCATGGAGCGATCACTACAGTTCCCTTTAATTGGCTGGATGGGTCATCCATCTTGGTGTCTATCCACTGTTGTCAGATCCAGGCTAGTGTTTTAGGGGGCAAGGGGGCAGTTGGAGACAGGAAGAAGAGGGAGGATTCTACAGAAGGATGTGTATACCTGTTATATTTCTCTGTCGAATTGTAATAATTACTACTTAGATATGATTGATTTTTATTCTGCGATCATAAAACTAACTCGACTATCGACTCAAGGAGGAGCGGGAAACATCAGTTTCCCTACACTAAGAAATTCCTGCTGCCTTCTAGTTTTACTCCCCCAAATCTTTTTTCCCTTTTTTTGAATTATTTTCCAAGAAGATTTTAATCATCTGTTTCAGTCTCTTTCCACTCTTCATGAGCCCATATCGTTTGTTTACAGTGACTGTAGTTGAGGTGTTGCCAAATGGATAACTGTCATCTTTGTGTAGTTGCTCAATGTACATTAAATGTAATAATTATAGTGTCTTAGTCCCTTTAGAGTTATCTTCTGAATACCATATGACCATCTCAAAGTGACAGTTAAATGAATAACTTTAAACTCTAAATGAAGTGATGTCGCCAAGTTCTGTAATCATTCTCTCAAGTAAATTCTGATCAAAAAGCCTCTCCTGGTACAATTGAAGTTGATCTATCACAGTAAACTATTTTAAAAACAAACTGATTTGAAGTTGGTATCATATTTCTAGACCATTTTAAAGGTTATCCACTGATTTATCCACTAATAATCTACAGAAGGCTGCAACCCCTCTCGCTCTATTTAAAGTAGACAGCCAGTATTTCATGCACTAACGCAGGTCTACAGAAGTGCTTCTTAAGGGTGTGAGTAGATTATAAATCAGTCCAAATCAATATAGATCCCTCTGGTTATACAACGGTTTGCATGTTTTGTGACGGTTCATGTACATACTGTATCATAATAATCCTACATAATGGAGTCATGTCTGTGGTGGCTAGCTTTTACAGCCCAAGGTACCTGCGCGGTGTACTCTGCATTATATAGCCTTCTCTACTCTCATTCCTTTAACCAGCGGACCTAGGCGGGCACAGCAACTTGTAATCTCTACTGTTCCATTTCTAACTTCAGAGTTCAAATACATTCTGATGTTGGCTTCTTTTTACTCTCAATAGTTAGGCGATGGGATTACAGTGTGACGCTGAATATCACAATGTTATGTCAAAGTTGTCCTGTCTTGTCATCACTTATTCACTAGAATCCAGGAACATCGTTTGACCTCTCAAAACCTGTATATTGCCACAATGTCTTGTTATTCTGTAGCGTCTTAAGTGCTGTAGGAACCATAATCATTGCATCGGTGACTTGCTACTGTTCTGGTGATTATTCTCCCAAGCACACCAGCTGTCATGAACTGTGATCAAAATGTGCAGGACTTCATCAATCATCAATCTTCATCCTTGAGAAACTGCAGCATTTAGCAATGTTGTAGAGGCATAAAGAAACATTTTCATTTTATTTCAATAGTTTATTATAATCTCTTGTGTTATTTGTTTGTTTTTTAATCAAATAAATTCACAGCACTGCATTGGTTTGTTCTCCCCACCCTATTTGAATATAAAATTACATTTATCACAGCACTGTGGTGTGGCCGTTCCCATTTCAAATTCGGTATCGGGTGCATCCACCTCTTCCTGCCTGGCTATGCTACAGCTTCCTCTGCTGTTCCCATTGGTCAAACACCAGCTTGGCAGACACAGCATCCTGTACCCCCATCCCTAGGTGAGAGAAAGACTGCGTTAGTAGATCCTGGGAGGGCAGGATGAGAGGGTCACAGGGGTGGCAGGGTGATGACACCTACCTAGGGATTTAAACACAGTGGTCTTCTTTCTGTGGGCAGGTTTGTTTCCATTAAGAACTTCTCCCAGCTCTGCAAACACTTCAGCCTGGAGATATAAGACAGCACCTGTCAGGTTGTTGCTGTTCTTATCCCGAGTAATACCACTGCAGTTACTGTAGTAGCATCGTAACACAGGGATGGGAAATAACACTCCCTCAGTCTGACAGACAGAAGTACTGGCAGACATGCAAACGCACGGTTAGAGGAGGAACTGACCCCTGACAGGATGACGTCCCCAGACTCTGCCATCGCTCCCTCTCTGCTGTCCACATAAACCACTGCTTCTCTCATCAAATCATCGTCCAGCTCTCGCCAGTCTGGTCTGCAGGCTCCCACCGCTGACACACACAAACGCATCTCAAACAGCAGGCACAGAGCTAACACATTCATACCACAGAGTTCCTACTGGACTCCTATTTACACACTGATAACATGCACATTGTTTACAGTAAGAAAGACCAAAGCCATACGACTGCCTTTCCTCACCTGCCACGTGTGCCCCTGGTTTGACCCACTTCCCGAGGAGGACCGGTTCAGTGGCACGGGTCACGGTCACTATGACGTCTGCCCCTCTCACAGCCTCCTCCACAAAGTCACACACTGACACAGCACCATCCACGGAGCTGGCTAACCTTTCTGCCGTCTCTCTCCTTGGGCTCCACACACGCACCTGACACGGTCATGGTAAACACACCAAATTAAAACAACTTCTTGTGATACACTTACTGTATAGAACAGTACTTTACTAAATGTTTTACATTTACTTCTACCTTCATTTTTCCTATTTATTAAGTGTTCTTTCAACCTCATTACCTCCCTGAAGGAGAAGGTTTCAGTGAAGACTTGGTAGTGGCTGACAGCCTGGTGACCTGCTCCCAGAATGGCCAGCACCTCAGACTGCCCTGGCATCAGCAGCTAGACAACAAAACACATTCCATAAGATTAAACCACGATTCATTTGAAAGTTTGGAAGTGATGATAAAATGAGTCAGGAGTGGGAAGGTGTACTACCTTGGCAGATATAGCAGATACCGCTGCTGTCCTTTTGGCAGTAATCGCATCTCCATTTATAACCTAAACATGAAAACCACACTTTACTGATTCTCACGAAAAGTATTTCTGGTGCACTAATTACGACATCCGATCTCGGAAATCAGGCATATTAGTTTACTCACAGCTTTCAAATTACCATACTCGGGATCAAACACCAGTACTGTAGCTTGGGTAGAGGGCAAAGTTGAACCGCTTTCTCTTTTGTAGAAACACACCATTTTAGTGCATAAGACGTCTTCATGTACCATGTATGCTGGCATTAGACCCAAAAATCTGTAAAAAATCATTCGTTACTGACCATTTAAATTCAGATTTACATAAGGACGTTACCATTAGTGGAAACTGCTTTAGCCTACCCATTGTATTTCTGTAGTGGGATCACGGTGCGTACGGGCTGAATTAACTCATCGCTGTTGTGTTTGGAGAACTTCCCCATCGCCACTTCCAGACGGGGAATAAGGTCTTTGTAAAGCAACAGACTCTCCACCTCATCCTGCTTTATGACAGCTAGCGAGTCAGCCATGTCCACCACGTCCAACCACCACGGAGGCTCGGTCGTTTGAAGCGAGGTTTGAAGCAAAAGTTCTGAAACTCACGTGGTCTCCGTTACGCAATAGGCCATCACCAATGACTCACAAGCTCAACAACTCTTAAATTTTTACCAAAACGTACATTTTCGTCCGGAATTTCTAAATTTGCGAAAATCATGACCGGGATTATGCTTTAGTGATGGTGTGCATCTGGTCTAATACTTCGTTGTGTGTGGCCCACATTTGCATTGCTTTAACCATCTGAAACTTGTCTTACTATTGCAATGTCACAGAAAACACCAGACATTCATAAAAAATAACCATAACCATGTTTTATTATCACAAAACATAAGTACACGATTCAAGCCCAAATAGGCTACTTTCTGCTTCCCTAAATAAAAAACAGATAAATGTACAGATCAATGCCTCTGTCAAAGACAATTCGATACCTTCTCAAAAAACAAGACCAGGACTAACTTAATTCCCTGATAAGTGTCCCTCTCAGAGACAATGAACACCAGAGAATTATAATGTATAATACAAATTACACCAACAGTCTCTCTATCGCAGTCTGAATAGACTGAATCTGCGGCTTCAGCTGAGAGCCCTCCTTGATGGTGACCGAGGTGGCGATGACTGGCCGAGAGACTCCACAGGCGCGGCCCAGAGCCTGCTTGGAGCGCACAAACACATATGGGACGTTCTTGTCCTCGCAGAGCAGCGGCAGGTGGAGGATGATCTCCAGAGGCTCAGCATCTGCAGCCATCACGATGAACTCACTGATCCCTCTGTTCAGGGTCTTAGTGGCTGAGGGTCAAGAGAGAGAGAGAGAAAGTATGAGTAAGGTGAAGCAGCCATTAACTCCTGATTAAGCCCATGACTTTTGGTCTTATAAATAGTCTTAATATGGTTGTCACTGCACTGTATTCGTTTGGTAGGTGCAGACTGGTTTCACATTCACATCCAGTGTCTTGTATTATAGGCTACAGGAGACTGGCTGTAACAGATCTACCCATGGGGAGTTTTAGGATACACGTGTCTTTACAAGTGGATGGATATGATTTAGGCTCACCACCCCCATGCTAATATTGTAACTATGTTTCCTGGTTGTTACTAGTATCAAGCACTCACCTTCATTGGCCCCTTTTCTTAGCTGCTTGTAGTTGGACGCTTGCTGCACGAGGTCCAGGATGGTCTTGGACAGCGTTGCATCGGCCAAGGGGTAGGCTTTAGGGTTCACTTCAGCGTCAGTCTGAGAAAACAAATTGCTATATGTTAACACAATTATGAACACCACCAAAAACATACAAACTAAAGCTGCTTCACTAGGTTAGCCGTGAGAATATAACGCTAGACATGTTTCCGCCAATGAACTCAAAACTCACCATGATGGCTTCCGTTGATTTTTTCAATGAAGTCTAAGCTCTCGATTTGTTATTGCTCTTCCTCTCGGCGAATGCTTCACGGAGGATTGTTGACCTTCTTTAGAGTTTTAGTTAACTCGTATTAATTCGGAATTTACAGAACACAATGTTATCAGACCTATGAGGCTCGGTGAAATTCCAATTTTGCGTTCTGTTCGGCTTCAACACGTGTTTCAGTGCGCAGCAACTCTACACATGCGCAAAAGAACCCCTTTTACCGGGACAGGAAATGCTTGGAACGGAGATTGTCTCCATTCACGTAACTTACCTTTAATTCGGTTATTTCTTTGAAGGACCCTACCTTATATAAAATATAAAATATCCCCAAAAATATGTGGGATATTTTCCCAATTTTATATTTGTGGATTTGGAAATCCAACATTTATTTCGGCTACACTCCAGGACAGTAGGGGACGTGGTTTGGTTTGGCCTGGTTTGGTTTAAAAATCCCTCGAGGAAGAATCTGACGCGCTTGGAACTCTGGGTAGGGCATTCACGAGTCAGCCATATTGTTTCATCGCCTTGGTAGAAGTGTAGAGGGGATATGAAGGGGATTCGGGGAATAAGTCAACTATCGGTAAGAACTCACCCGACATCCTCGCTGGTCCGAATATATATGTGCCAATAAACGCTCTCGACATTTGGGAAGTAATTTCTTGTCTTGGTGAACCCAACTCGAGAAGCTGTCTGTAGATGTTTGCCTCCTCCCACCAGTCAGTTATGTCAGACGGATATACAGCAGTAGCTAGCAAGCCACCTATATCGTTATGGTTTGCCAGCACTGCCAGCACTTAATCTGTCATCTATACGTTGTGCGACTTTAGCTCGGAAGTTATTTGTAGTTCAATAAACAAGTGTGGTCAGACGCTCTTGTCATACCTGTCATCATGCTGTGTATGTGTTCCTGCGGGTGTACGTGTCAGGCTCACAGCCAGTACGCCCGGTTTAGTTTCAGGTCACATTAAGAGTAGATCTTCAGTTCATTCAACAAGGTTTACAAAGCCACCTACAATTCTCTGATATTTTATTAAACGTAGTAGCTTACATAATTCACTCTAAAGAGTGATGTGTTTATAGCTGAACACTGTCTGGTCATGTAAGGTCTCTACTCTCTAGGAAACCCAACAGTCTTTTATTGATTATTTGTGGATCAAGCAGACTCTGTCTCCTCATCAACATTTTCCTCTCGCTCTGATTCTCTTATCTCATGGTCCTCCACCCGATCCCCCTCAGTCGAGAACCACGTGCATGTGATGATATCGCCTGTGTGTTTTCTGATTTGCAGAGGCTTTACGCAGCCCAGGCTGCCCGTAAGGTGGATGTGGCGGCGGAGAGCGTTAAGTTTCATCCACAAGATGTGCAGGTCAGTGGGTGTTGACTTGTCTTTCTCTCCACAGAAACGCTGCTATGTGGCCTCAAGAACAGACCTGCCCTTGAGTGAGCCCCTGGCAGGCCTCAAGGTCTCCCCTGGGGTGGCCCACTCTTACCACGATGTCCATGTATGTGAAGGAGGGCGGTGGGGAGCTGGCCTGTGGATGGTTGGATGGGGAGGTTAAGGGCTAGGTTGGGATGTAGTGGAGAAGGTCTGTCTGAGCCTGGGTGGGATTGGTAAGTCAGGGGAGGAGGGAGGGTAAGACTGGGGTGTTTGGGGGAGTGATGTTGTGAACCTGTAATTCTACAACACACACATCTCTGCTACAACTCAATGATTTAATTGACTCTTGTCCCAGAAAAGGTTCAGGCCTCTGTCATAAAGCTCATGAATTTATAACCATGCACTGTTATGTGTGTACTGCTCTGTGTGATGAGTGTGTCAGCGGTTACTGGTCACTGATCTACCTGTCTACTCCAGGTGACCAAACTGCCCAGTGGACTGGTCATCGCCTCACTGGAGAACTACTCCCCGGCCTCCAAGATCGGAGTCTTCATCAAGGCTGGCTGTCGCTATGAGAGCCCCGGCAACCAGGGCGTCACCCACCTTCTCCGCCTTGCCGCCAACCTGGTGGGTGACTGAGTGACATGAGTGAACTTCCTGAGGTCTTCCTAGCAGGTGGCCTGACTTATCTAATCGAATGAATCCATCTCTGCTTGTGTTTTCCAGACCACCAAAGGAGCCTCTGCCTTCAAGATCTGTCAAGGTGTGGAGGCAGTGGGAGGCAGCTTGAGGTCAGTCAGCCAGTAACAAGACTCCGTACAGACAAGCACATGATATGCTCTTTTGAATTCAAGAAATGTCTATTTAAAAGCCGAGTCACCAATGTGTGGTGATTCCTTGTCCGCAGCGTGACTTCAAGCAGAGAGAACATGGTCTACTCCGTCGACTGCTTGAGAGACCACATGTGAGCATTGGGAGGGTTTTTGGGTTCTGGTTTCTTCATACCCCTCTTGTTCTTCATGAGACTAGCCATCATCCACATCATCTTCTCCTCTTTCTCTTTGGTTGCTTCTCTCCCTCCACCTGTCAGTGACACAGTGATGGAGTACCTGATCAACGTGACCACAGCGCCAGAGTTCCGGCCGTGGGAGGTGTCTGACCTGACCTCCAGGGTGAACATGGACAAGGCCCTCGCCTCACAAAGCCCTCAGATAGGTTTGCTACGTCCCTTTTTCTCTCTCTCTCGCCTCAGTCTTGGTGAACGTAATTCCGATATGTTCGATTCGATCTGGACTGAAGAGGTGAGCTGGAACTCAATCCGTGTCTGGTCTCCCCAGGGTTGATCGAGGCTCTACATGCAGCAGCTTTCAAGAACGCCCTGTCCAACTCCCTCTACTGCCCAGACTACATGGTGGGAAACATCGACTCCGACCATGTAAGACCACGCCCATGATGTATGACTGGACGGATAACGATGCGAGTGGTGTTTTACATCCAGATGATCGTGTACTATGATGTACACATGCTGTTTGACCAGCTTTGGGAGTGTGTTTTTCGTTCAGCATGTTTCTGTGTTGTAACCATCTTCATCTCTCTTTAGCTGCACCACTATGTTGAAAACAACTTCACGAGTTCCAGAATGGCTCTGGTTGGACTAGGTAAGTCTGTACCCACCCACCTAGACATAGTACCATGTTGAACAACAGAATAATGAGATATTGTGTGACAGTGACAATGGATCGAGAATAATCTATTCTCACCGTAGACTCACCAATAGATTCTCACCAATACACCGATAGTGTATGACAGTGACTGCCGATGATGATGTACTGATCTTGTTTCCCTGTCGTGTGTACCCAGGTGTGGACCACACGGTGCTGACGCAGGTTGGGGAGCAGTTTCTGAACATCCGGGGTGGTATGGGGACAGTTGGGACCCCGGTTCAGTACAGAGGAGGTGATTCAGCTCACACTAACACACACACACACTGCTTAATCCATAGACACTATTTAGGAACAGAATTGATCAGTGGAATTTATCGATTGCCCGTAAGTCAAAGAAAGAGCTACACTATATTGCTTCCTCCCTTCAACACAAACACATACTTTCTCTCACTTTTCCTCCATTCCTCCTTTTCTCCCTTGCTCCAGGCGAAACACGTAACCAGAACACCAACAGTCTGGTCCACTCAGCCGTGGTGATTGAGGGGGCTCCTCTTGGCTCAGAAGAGGCCTGGGCCTTCAGTGTGCTGCAGCACGCTCTGGGGGCGGGGCCTTACATCAAGAGGGGCTCCAACACCACCAACAAACTCATCCAAGGCATCTCCAAGGCAACCAGCGACCCATTTGATGTGAGTGCCAGGCAGTTTCATGTCACTTGGAACACCTGGGACGGTGTTCAGCTTGGTCTCTTGCATAAATACAATTAAAAAAAATATATATAAGAATGATAACTTCCAAATTTGATAAAAGGCTACTTTGGGATATAAGATAGTAAATTGATCTATGTTTCTATTTAGGCTTCTGCTTTCAACGTCAGCTACTCTGACTCTGGTCTGTTTGGAGTGTACACCATCTCCCAGGCTGCCTCTGCCACTGAGGTGAGTAGAAACACCAGCCGTCAGAGGGTCAAGTATACTATGGCTGAAACGATCAAACGATCACGCTTGATTCCCAAGTTGATTGACTTTTCCCTGTCCCCTTCCCCAGGTGATCCAGGCTGCCGTTGGCCAGGTAAAGGCTGTTGCTGATGGTGATCTTGACGATGATGCCCTGACCAGAGCCAAGTAAGCTAGACTACACACACGTCAGCACCAAGCACCCATTTTCAATATAACCTGCAAATGGATTTAGTGGCACTGGTATTATGTGGCTTTTTGGTAAAGGTTTCCATTTGATGATCTGTGAATGTTATGGATCGAGTTAATCCTGTCCATCTGAATCTGTAATGATACATCATTGATGATTGACTCTCTGGCCGTAACCCTAATGACAGGACTCAGCTGAAGGCTCAGTACCTGATGTCCCTGGAAAGCACTGACTCTGTGCTGGAGGCCATGGGCAACCAGGCCCTGATCGCGGGGTCCTACCTCTCACCTGAGGCCGTCGTCCAGAAGATCGACACTGTTGCCACTGCTGACGTCGTCAACGTAAGTGACGAAGGAGAGAACCTTGCCACATAAGTGTGCTGGTGAGAGGCACAGGAGGAATGCAGAATAGTAATCATCACTGTGCTGGTGAGAGGCACAGGAGGAATGCAGAATAGTAATCATAACTGTGCTGGTGAGAGGCACAGGAGGAATGCAGAATAGTAATCATCACTGTGCTGGTGAGAGGCACAGGAGGAATGCAGAATAGTAATCATCACTGTGCTGTGAATCTTAAACCACAAATACCACTGGGCTCACACTGAAGGTAGCGCTAACACACACACGTGAACATCTTGGTCAGCTACATCACCTAAAAGCAGCTCTAGACAGGTGGAGTATTTGTTCTGGAGAGAGTGAGTTTAACCTCTGCAACTGTGACGCTTCTGTTTGGGATGGTCTTAAGTATTGTTGGTTAGTGTGGCCATAAAGTTTGGAATGAGTTTAACTAGCGTGATTTGTCATGTGCTTGTCTGCAAGAAAGTATTACTGTTTTAGCTTTCATACTAAACTGAAGATTTGTGTTTTCCAGGCTGCACAGAAGTTTGTTTCCGGAAAGAAATCCATGGCTTCCACTGGTAACCTTGTAAAAACACCCTTCATAGATGAGATCTAACCTTTCTGTCACCCTGTATCGTACCTGTGGTTTGAAACGGTAAAGCTATGACCATCTGTCCATTTTACAAACACCCAAAAATAAATATGGCCACTGGTACTACCATAATTACGATGTTCTAGAAAATAATGTTTTCATCCCACCAGTTGATATTTATACTTGTTCTCACTCTTAAGTGGATCATTCGTTCTGGTGCATCAAAGGAAAATAAAGATCCACGACCATGTGTCCTCTTGAACTGTATAGCTGATGTACATTTAATGAATAAACTGTCTACCATAATATTTGTGGTTTGCTTTGTCTTTGTCTTACTGTGTGTTTATTGAGGACGTTCTTCAAGCAAATTAGTTGATCAGACTTTTATAAACATGCAATTGTAGAATTTAGTTATAGGAAATGTAATGAAAAGAACAAGACACACCTATGAAGAAAGGGGATTTACTCCCACAATGGCATGAATTCACATATACAGCCGTTGGACAACAACAGCGCCACCCTCTTAAAGTATCATCTCGCGAGAGCTGACGTTAGCACACATTCAACGTGGTTAGGTAGCCGACTGATAGTCAGTAGATTGCTTCAATGTTGCCACGAAAGGATACAGTCGCTGGCGGACATTTAAAGACGGAAAATAACGGGTTTTTCTGTTAACGCGGGGACATGACTTGGTCTGGACGGATTGTGGTTTTCGATATATTCATCGCGTGTTTTCAATATTTGGGGGGTTTAATGTGAGATGTAGCTGTTCTTCATGGAGAAGAGAGGGGGGTACAAAGCCAGGAGACAAGCAGAGGCTATTTGTGCACAAGCCTATTTTCGATCAACAAATAACGGATCATAACGGTGAAATACAGGAAGAAGTTTCGGATGTTTCTTTTTACTCGTAATGCATGTGTCTTTGGGTCACCAATTGGTCTCCAGGATGCGGCACTCTGCAGTGGAAATATGTGAAACAGCAGGAGTTCCCTGTTAAATGTCCCAGTCTTGAGGGCAGTCAGTAGCCTAATAGCCTACGCACCTCTGGCTTGGAAGAAAGTGCAAGCACAACCAAGACATCCCCGGTGATCGGTAGGATATTAAAAAACTAATAACTTTCTACGTTACAGAGCACAACGCACTGAACGTTATGGTAAACGGCTTTGGTGCGTTAAGATGACAGCCTTACTGTCTCTCAAACGATGACGACTATATAGTCACCGGGCAAGACCCTATCGTGCTACATTGAGCATTTGAACTTAATGCTTCAGTGTGTTGTTTATCTTCTCTACCTTGAGGGACGACGTATAGGCTCTCAAAGCAAATAGGCGACCATCATTGGAGCTACCAGATAATCAACACCAGGCTATGGATAAATTGACCATCATATCAGGATGCCTGTTCCTCGCAGCAGACATTTTTGCCATCGCCAGCATCGCCAACCCAGACTGGATCAATACAGGGGAATCAGCTGGTAAGTCAGGTGAGGATCTCTCTCTTAACCTTTGGTACTTATAGTGTAAGAACATCCATATGTACATTACTATGTATTCGGCATCCTAGTTGTATAGCAATATATGTACATGTTCAGCCTCTAAAATGATGTCCCTTCCAGACACCGCCTCCATCACCACTGCTGCATGTCGTGTGACAAGTGACAGCGTCTGTGTGTGTGTAGCCTATACGAGAGAGCGAATCACAAGATGAAGCTACAAGGCACTTTTTTTATCCTGTGTTGGCTATTTACAACCGCATCACATTACCATTCTAACCGTGGCAAGCCATTACAATCTCAGCCACAGAAGACCACCGAGCAACATCCAACTAGACCAGATTAACAGGACCTGGTCCTCGGCCCTGACAGCCTTCCAGCATGACTCTCATCAAAGCTGGAGGTCCATGCTTCGTCCATACTCTAATCTCATTTCCCATCGGAAGGCTCTCACCCTACATCCCAGTTAGCCTGAGGAAGTCATTATCAGAGCTAGTTCAAAGCCTTCGGGCTTTGTTTAATTGGCCTGATACTTATTACCTGAGAGGCGGTACTGTTTGTAAATGGAGGTGTTTTGCTATTTCTAATTAGGTCTGTTGGGAACAGAAACTCTTTTCATTAGCCATGAAGTATTATGATAATTCAGTGAAGGTGGCCTTGACAAGGAGCACAGTTATTGAGTGATCACGTTTTTTAAAAACATGTAACTATTCAGCTAATTCACAATAGTTTTCCTCGAACAGTTGCCCAATGAGAAAAAACATAGGGAAAACACCTAATAAGAGTTGATGCTGTTAAAGACATGTAATCAGTCTTATGACCATAGTCTTATTTGAAACTACTCATAGTCTCTGTGAGTGTGAGAGGCAGTGTATGGTTGTTGTGTAAGTTGGGTATGTGAGTGTGTGTGTGTGTGTGTGTGTGTGTGTAGTGTGTGTGTGTGTGTGTCGTGTGTGTGTGTGTGTGTGTGTATACGATGGCGTGCCTCCTGGTCATTATGCAGGTATTCTGTTGTGAAGTTTGAAACAGCGGGGGGCTGACTGGGGTTTGGGAAGTGTTCACTAACTACAGACATGACACACTTTTGCAACACACACACTCACAACAATATGACCAGTAACACACCTTGAACAGCTGCTGAACAGCCCTGAGAAGATTGTCCTCCAAACAGTGCCAGAGAACATAAAGTACGACTTGGACTTAATGTATCTGTAGCAGTGGGCCTTGTGAAGAGCTCACTTATGAAGAGCTCACACACTCTAAATAATGATATGCTTCTCAGTCCATTTGTCTTCGTCAGATTTAACATGACAAACAGGGCGTTCCTACTCTCCTGTCTCCTGTCTCCTTTCTGCTTCAGCCACACAAACAGCTGGGTGAGGGATCCCACTCCACCTTACCATGGATAGGAGGAGGTGTGTGTGTGTGTGTGTGTGTAGGAGGGGAAGGGGTAGGAGGATTTAATTTCTCGTCTCTCTCATCTATACTTGTGTAGCTGGAAGGGGCTGAGCTGAAGCATTCCTTACATCATCTCTGTGTTGATGCTTTTATTGTTGAGTGTGTGTGTGTGTGTCCACCTAGCTGACATAATTGGACCCACTAGGCTCTAGGGGTAGGAAGGCGAGACTCTCTTTGGCAGCTAGTTACTGCGTGAAGAAGGACTCTCTCCCCTTCATCTTTTCCCTCCCTTTCTCTTCTCTGTTCCCCTCTCAGCCCCCCTTCAACCTGTACTGCTCGGGTCTGGGTGATCCAGCCTCATGCGTCACTGATTGGTTCCCCAGGGAGCCCTGTCATTGGGTGATAGTCCAAGATTCGGACTATTTGGGTCTGTTTCCATAGCATGCGGCCAACACTTGGCTCTGAGAGGTCACAAGGGAAGGCAGGCGGAACCTGGTGTCATCCGGGAGGTCATTATGTCTTAGCTGCTTGATAACATGTAACGCAGGCCAGTATTCGCTGTGTGGCCAGGGGAACTATGTAACACAGCCAGTCATGGTGACAAAACTGTATATTAGTCAACAGTGACACGTCATGTACTTGGCCTTAAAACTGACGAGACTGTGATGAAACCCATTGTTATGTAATGGAACATGAAGGCTTTTGTTTATTATGAAGGACTCTTGGGACACATGAATTTGCAATGATTTGATGAGTTAACCTGCAGTGGTAAGTGAGCCTGGATAAGACTAGATACAAGCAGACAAGTCTCCACTTCCAGTTTGGACCGTGTGAGAGGAGCAGAGGGAGTTTAGTGTCGAAGTGATTTAACCTTGAGTGTCCCTCCTTCTCCAGGTGCGTTGACAGTGGGCCTGGTCCGACAGTGCCAGACCATCCATGGGCGCACGCGGATCTGCATCCCCCCCCACCCTGCCTCCAGAGTGGGTCACCACCCTCTTCTTCATCATCCTCGGCATCATCTCCCTCACCCTCACCTGCGCCCTGCTGGTGGCGTCACACTGGCACCGCCAGGCCACACGATACGCCCGCTGGATCGCATTCACTGGCAGTAGGTAGCACCTCAGTGAACTGGTTGGAACGTTTATGTATCTTACATGGGGTGGGGGGAGACGAGGCACAGGTCAGCCTTACCTTAAGATACTGTCAGATCACTAATGGACATTGGTGGATTCCATCCAGGTCCAGATTGACACCACTGGGGGGGGTTTCATTTCAGTGAAAGCTTTTGTGTGGTTCCTATGGCTGCTGTTTCCTGAGTGTGTCCTTCAGAACCTCCACCCCCCTACAGAGAGGAGTGCTTCTATAAATACCAGGGAGGAAAGCTGGCCGCTCTTAACCGTGATCAACCCAGAGCGAAACAGAAAGCTATTCAGCAGTCCTGAGATGTGCTTCAGGGTGTAATAATAGAGCTAAAATTACCTTGCTGTGATTCTCTAGAACATTGTGACTGAGTGAACACATTTACACACTGTCATCGGGTTTAGCTCTGAACAAGATACAGTACAGTACAGGCTATAGTCGTTATTTTTGTACCTCTATTCTGGGTTGGCCATTCTTAGTGGCATGTAGCCCTGTTTTAAAACGAGACCACTCGTGTTGTTTTCGGTCGCGAGCTAACTATATCTTCTCTCTCTCTCTTTTTGTCTCTCCTCCAAAGTGGTGCTGTTCTGTATGGCAGCACTGATATTCCCGATAGGTTTTTACATCAACGAAGTGGGAGGCCAGCCCTACAAGCTGCCCAACAACACTGTAGTGGGCTCCTCCTACGTCCTGTTTGTCCTGTCCATCTTCTTCACCATAGTGGGGCTGCTGTTCGCGGGGAAGGTCTGCCTTCCTGGCTGACCCGGAACACACTTTTTGTATGACTGAAAAGATGTCAGTCAGAGACATTGTGCCTGACGGAACTTTGGAAAAGCTCCTCCAGGCCTGCCTTTTGCAGATCTGGGGGGAAAAACTCATGAGTTTGTGACGGTCCCAGGGGAGGGGGAAAGGATGAGGTCATCCACACACGCAGAAACAGGAAGTGGGTCCGTGACATCACCTCCACTAGCCTCTGGTCTTCTCGAGGTTGGTGGAATCGCCTATTCTCATCCCTACTACACCCGTAGGTAGGTGAAGACTGGAGCTTATGGGATGTGATGCAGCTGTGGATGTCTCTCTGTCGAAAGGATTGCAGTCATACATTGTGTGTAGAGTGGAGCTGGTCTCGAGGTGAGAGGGGAGCTGTTTAAAGCGAAGATCGGAACAACCGACTGGAGACCAAAGGATATAAGATCATCTGAAGTATGTTATTCTCCCTTCTTGAGCTTGTAGTCTTTATTATGGTCAGCGCACTGCATTAAGAAATGTGTTACTCTCAGTCCGGTTTTGTTTGTGTTTTTTTTGTTGAACATAGTTATTGTTTGTTGTTGTTATACACAGTTATTGTTTGTTTTCCCTCCTGTACATATTAACGGGCAGAACGGCTGTGTTTCAGGAAGCACTGTGATATCCATGGGAAACATCTCATTAAAACTACTCACAAAATGACTCATTATTTCACTTATGTTGAACGGTGAACGACTTGAATGAATGTTTGATACCTGTATGAAATGGGACTGCTATGATTAAGAGTCCACATAGAGCGGACCCATCAACAGGCTCACAGTTTTAATCATAAGCTTCTAAATAATGATGTGCAGTCCAGTTTCAGACTTAGACATGACCTCCTGGGTCACCGGTTGGACCCAGAGACTCAGGCCTTCTGAACTTGTCGTCTCCTTCCATCTATCCCTCTCCACCTTTTCAGAAGCATTAAAGGCTGGGCGACCTTTATCCTTCTACTGTACCGCCAGTCAATTACCTGGCTATTTTAAACCCAGCGGAAGTCTTTAAACTATGCGATTCGTGTTTTTTTCACTTCAGTGTCGTTGTATTTTCCTTATGGACCTTGTTGTTCCCATGGCAACTGCTGGTACAGATATGGACGGGAGAACATGTGAAGCTGCATTCTTGCTATCACACTGTGATGTAATGACGTATGTGACCACAGGGTGGCACTGTAACACTTTATTATGTCTAGAGACAAACACTTAAAAATCAAACAAAAAAACAACAGTGGTGCTAACATACAGAGAACAAACATCCTCTGAGCAGTATCCACATTACACATGAGGTTGGCTTAGCATGTTAAGATTCAAAGCAAAGTTGAGTGGTCCCGTTAAAACAAGAACTCCATGGGCAGAAAATGTGATGTGTTTTATATTCAGGCAGTAATCTTTAGTACATGGGGTCAATGCTAAACATTCAACATATGTAAAGTGTTATTCCAGTCCTCACCATGAGAGAAAAGAGCCAGTGGACTTCGTGCTGTTTTCATTCACCCCATTCTCCTCCTTTTGGCTTCTTCTAAGACTGTGTTATCCGTGATGGTCTGTTTAGCCAAGCAACCTACTGGTCACCTACATACTTCAAATACATGTTTATTGACCACCGATGTGTATAAGGTGAGGGTCAACGCATTATCAATGAATATGAACAGAAGACAAACCCCTAGTGTCTCTTCCTCTCTGTCAACTTTGAGACACATTAGTCCAGCAACAAACAGGGCTTAAAGCGTGTAGTTCAAGGAGACAGTTATTCCACCATGATACAGCGTGTCTTCCAGGGGCGGGTCAGGCCACGGTGTGATGTCCCTGGCGGCCGCGCTGGCGTCTGGCAGTCCTGGCGGCGAGGAGCAGCAGCACGCCCGTCAGCACCTCCAGGCCGCAGGACAGCCAGGCCAGACCCAGAGACCAGCCGTAGGAGGTGCAGACCTGAGCCAGACCCTCGGCTCCCACCAGCCTCTCTGTCTCAGCCAGAGCTGCCTGGGAGTAGCTGATGTAGAGACTGACCCCAGAGAGAGTCAGGAGACCTGGGGAAATACAAACCAAACAAAAGGACACCCAAAAGAACGTTTACGAAAAGGAGACTACGCTGTATAATGATAATCACGCACGAGAACTGGTGGGTAGTTATCTGGTTCTATCCCAGAGAGATCCTTGCCGGAAGCCTAATAGACAACTGGAACATCCCCACGTACCTCTTATAGAGCAGGGAGAAAAACACAAACAGGAAACAGTGACGCACATCCACTTCCTGATTAACACTACACAGGATACTGGGTTCCTAATAAAGCTGCTGTTGGATACCCCCCTTTATCTTCTCATTCTGCTCCATGTATCTAGCAGATCACTTCCTCATGGGGAGCGGGCGGGCGTCTATCGGAGAGGCGGGTGGCAGGGACATAATACAACATTATTTTTCATTGAGGCACCCTCGGGTGTCATATTACTGTTACTGCACTTTCTCAATGTGTGTCCCTAGCTGTCATGCCGTATGTGAGTTGAGGTTACCTACAGCCCCTACAGCTGGTCAAACTGCTGCTCCCCTCTGTACCATGAGCTTGCGTCACAAAACTGCACTGGCAAATAGCAAGCAGCCCCGTGAAAATAGCTATTTAACTATTAAAGAGAGAACATTAGAGTCCATGTAAATGACACTGATGACATCTTCCTTCCTCACCCATCCCCACACAGACACACACACACACACACACCCAAACTGACTCAGACAGATACACAATCGCACACACAGAGGATATTAAAGTGGTGATAACGATGAACTAGAGGAGGAGGAAGCTCTGCGGGGAGTATAATCAATCAGGCTGGTCTGTGATTGGTGGAGCTGATTGGTGCCCTCTTGGAGGAGCTGGAGAGCGCTGATCTGCCTTCTGCTTGTTAACATGATGGGAACTGGAACATTTTAATCACCAGATATGATGAACACTTGACGGAGGTCCACCTGCTTCTGGAGTCTAGGCATGCACTCCATAAGAAGAGTGTGCAAGTATGTTTTGATTTGTTTGCAGAGTATGGCTCTGTGATGAACTCTCTATTCGCTAGACTTTGAGTACGTATAAAGAGTATTTTAGAGCAACTCATACATGGTTATTGTCTCTTACTACATAGTTACAGTCAGTAAAACAGGTAGATATATAGAAATATTGAGCACACACACTTGCTCTAGAAGGGTGTAGCACCAGCAACGTTACAGTTTTGGTTTCTGTATTAGTGTGATAGTTACCCTCCTCCTGCCCCCTTCTTGCCCCTCTGTTAAACCTTAACACAATAAACACGATATTTTTGTATGGCCATGTTTTATTTAGACAGGAATGTGGTAAATTGAGAATTAGGCAGATAGACCAATTTGTCACATGTAGGGAGGTGCGCTAACACAAACTCTCTACATAGTTTAGCAGCAATTTAGATACGTTTTCGAGATAATTTAATGGTTGTAGACAACGAGTAAAGTGTGACACAGAAAACCCATGACAAGCTGATTTGAACTAAGAGATACAGACAAAGAGAGACAACAAGCAAGAGAACAAGCAAGAGAACAAGCAAGAGAACAAGAATGAGAACAAGCAAGAGAACAAGCAAGAGAACAAGCAAGAGAACAAGCATGAGAACAAGCAAGGGAACAAGCAAGAGAACAAGCAAGAGAACAAGCAAGAGAACAAGCAAGAGAACAAGAATGAGAACAAGCAAGAGAACAAGCAGAGAACAAGCAAGAGAACAAGAATGAGAACAAGCAAGAGAACAAGCAAGAGAACAAGCAAGAGAACAAGCAAGAGAACAAGCAAGAGAACAGGCATGAGAACAAGCATGAGAACAAGCAAGAGAACAAGCAAGAGAACAAGCAAGAGAACAAGCATGAGAACAAGCAAGAGAACAAGCAAGAGAACAAGCATGAGAACAGGCATGAGAACAAGCATGAGAACAAGCAAGAGAACAAGCAAGAGAACAGGCAAGAGAACAGGCATGAGAACAAGCATGAGAACAAGCAAGAGAAAGAAACAGGGTAACAGATGGAGAGAATCTCAAATCTAATTCCAGTATTGATTGCATTTCACACGTCTCCATGCGCTGCAGATTAGAGCGAGTGCATGAAGAGGCTTGTTAGTTTACCATTTTCCTGAAACACAAGGCCATCTTTATCAGGATCTTAAGGCTGACTGTCCGACCGACTGGGTACATGGCTGGCTGTTTAAGCGGGTGAAGAGAGAAACAAGGACAAGCAAGACAAGTTTGGTGATTCAAGCATCCCACTTAAAGAATAAAAATGATTCCTAACAAAACGTATGGAAGCTGAACATGAATTCCTGTGCATGAAATCATTTAACACGGGGCATTACAAAACTACATTTGTGTCTTCAGACATACCAGAGTCCTTCCCATGGCCCTAAACACACTGTGTGTTTGTCTACATGTAGCTGTGATACAGTATTTCATTTAACCATCCTATACTGTTAAGATATATTTAGTTCTCCTATAATCTAATGTCACGAGAGAGGATCAGATCTGGAGCTGTGGTGTTCAGAGTTGGTGGCATCAGGGCACTAAAGCCATCTGCTGTCTGTTCCATCCCGGAGATCTGATCTTTGTCATATGGACTGTGATAGACACACACACACATGCTCAGACCCACTCTATCCCTAATGAGGGTTAAATCCTTGCTGATTCCAATCTACCCTCTTGTTGTTCTTCCTGTCCACTTTCTCTCACTTTAGTTCTTTTCACTCAATTATTCAATTATTATTATTTTCTTCTCGTGCTTTGTTGGCTAAACCACAAATGTTTTTCCTCAGTTCTTCCCATATGACAAAATAGAAATAGGAGATGGGAGGTGGTGAAGAAATGTGTAATAATGTGCGTGCACTCGGCAATGCAAAAGTCATTATCAAACCAATAACATAAAGATTAACACTCATTGAGGGAATCAGACTAGAAAATCAAACCAAGGTAGACAAGTGTAAGAGAAAAGGAAAGATAGAAGGAGCAAAATGGAAATAAAAAAGGTTGGAAAGGTAAATAAAGAAGGTTGGAAAGAAAAGCAAAGCTCTTTTACTTTTTTTACTAGCTTACTCGGTCAATCTACACCTCTCTCCTGCAAAACAATCAGTTCACCCCTTAGATACCCTAGACGCGTGTGGAATATGCTCAGATAGCTGGTTGTGTGTGTAGCAGTTTTCATGATGGGGTTGTGTGTGGTCATCTTTATGGCCATTGAGGTGTGCAAACAGACAGCAGGACCACAATTCTGAGCTGAACTCTGAGACAGATGGCCTGAGATATCTGTCCACCCATAAACCACTCGACATCCTTAGTTTCCTGCTTCCTTCTGTCCTTCATCGAGTGGTACAGTCTGTGCGCCCCATAACCTTTACCTTGGACCCAAGTGCAGACCATTTCACATATTCTTTCCACCACCATATTTTAATGGTGGTGGTGGTTGGGGGGAAGTTAGGAGGTAACACTCATAGATATATATAGAACACTAGATACGTCACGTCAATGTTGAGCTCCAGTCGGCTGACGGCACACGCGGCGGCCATCTTGGAGAGGTCAACCTGCTGCCTAGTGCATTACACCATATGGAAAATTCATACAAACATGTAGCAAATTTGAGCCGTGATGGCTCAGTGAATGACACTAAAAACATCATAGTTGATGATCCATATTTGATTCTGAGTGGTAGGAAGATTTTTTAGGCTACTTAACAAATGTATGTAATGTAATGTAAAATGTATCTCACCTGTGGAAAGTGATTCCCTCTCGTCGGGTGTGTACTGAACGACGTTGTACACACCCAAAAGCAGCACAATGAACCGGCATTATTATCGCTGTCTGACAGTCGAGTACATACAGACCTCAGACTGATGCCCCACTCAATATGGCGACTCCGTGTGCCGCGGCTGAGAGGGGCGTGGCGTATCTAGTGTTCTATATATATCTATGGTAACACTTACTACAAACCAGGAAGTAGGATCCTGCTCCAGTGAGGAGGACGGGGCTTCGTGCAAGGGAACTGACCAATCCACAGATCCCACCCAACACCAGAAGGACCAGACTGAGTGGCAGCAAGACCACAATCATGCTGTGCATGTCTGGAAACACACACACACAGACAGACTATGATTGTTTAGAACTGAGAGCTTCATCAGTGACTGATTAGTAGAGGTGACTCACGCAGCATGTGTTTCTCCGTCTCAGTGTAGTTGGAGGCAGGGTCTGCCGTGAACGAGTGGACCTCCCCACCTGGATACCACAACACATGACCAAGGACAATCACATCACTACCTTACCACTATTGTGCCATCAAAAGTATTCAATTACAATGAGCAGCATTTTTTAATACTTCATAGAATTTCTTGTCATTGGTTTTATGCTTTCATATTATCATGTTAATATGTTGTAGGTTTAGGCGTATGTATTGTATTGTACCTACAATTTTGACCCTAGAAATCAATCAAGTTATACTGTATAATGGTCGTTTTTTTACATAAGCACAAACCATGATGAAACTAATGGATTTAATGAGAAGGTATGCTCTTACTGAAAAGCAAAACAGTAGTTACCTTCGTGTGATCTCCAGAGTCCGGAGTGGGAGTCTAAATCCCCAACATCGGTTCGGTTCACCTTGATGATATACCAGTAATCACTTCCAATAGCAGCAGCCAAGAAGCCGAAGCTCAGTAACCCGGGGATGCCCGCGGTGAGCACTAGCGCACCGAACGAAAGCGTCTTCATATTACCTTCTAAAGACTTAAGCTGGCACAAGTCTGAATGTTTAAGACGATTTAATAACTGTTTCAAAATAAGTCACCACTTATCGATATGGACTGGAAAATTACGCGTTTCTTCTTTCCCTCTCTTCTCGGCTTAGTTGGACAAACTCCCTGACAAGCAATGGGTAGATCAGCAAAGCACAAAGATGTGGTGCTGAAGCGATGAAGCGTGAAAGAAGCACAGAACGCACGAGTACGGGCATGGGCAGGCGTGTCTTTTTATCCTGTGATGCGCGCAGTTTTACGCACTGTCATTGGACACCATAACACTTAGTAGCTTGTGATGGTATGTTGCAGTGAAACATAGATTTCTCCTTGCATAATATCAAGTAAAACATGATATTATATTCTATATTCAACAAAATAATATTGCTGCAATGCATGTATATTTAGGTGGAGAGCAAATATTTAATGATAAAAATATGAATAAGGAAACATCAAAATCAGATAAACCATTTTTACAAAACATGTACAAAACAGTGGAGGACATCAATTATAGCATATAACATATTATTGACTCTTCCTTGTTTGTCTCTCTCCTCACTCTTCCTCCATTGCGGTCTTGATAATCTCCCCTCTCCTCAGTTTTGCCGCCTCCTCAAACTTGCTGATAGCCTCGTTACAAGTCTTGTTCTAAAGACAAAAAGAAAGGACATCTCAGACACATCATAATTATCTTATTTCTGTCTTTGTCACTTGCTCTCTTCATCTTATACTCATTCTCTATCTCTCACCTCACTCACACTCACTCACAATTTACAACTTACAATTATAAACTTTTGCTTCTCTTTCTGTAATTTCAGGAACTCCTCCACTGTTAGGTCATTGACACTTTTCTTCAGAGCAATGAAGTTACAGTTAGAAGAATGTGATCTGTGCTCCTCCCTGAAACAGACACATGAGGTGAAGAGAAGGCAGAGAGACAGACTGGCAACACTTCACACAGTTCTGAGAAATCTGAAGCACAGAATCACATGGGTCATATAATATAATAGCTAACTGATCATGTACACATTTTTCATATTCAATCCAAATCCTGAGATCTTGTGTTGTTACACCATCTGGCAACAGACCCCTTACTTGTAAGTTGCTTTGTAAAAAAACACTGATTGTGTCATCATATGTAGATGGACATCGGTACACAGTACCGCCCCTAACTTGTGGAAAGTTTATGTGTAAGCCTACATCCTAAACAGTAGTCTACTTACTCTAAATGGTGTAACAACAATAACAGGAAAAGCAACGTCGTCCACATATATTATGGGAAGAGCTAAAGATGGGAAAGACCACTTGCTCACTGCAGATTCTGAACTCAGCCTAGGACCTTACTTCTCTGAGAATAAGTGAGTTTATTGTTAACGTACTCTGGGTCATCATCTGGTTCCCAGCCCTCCAACTCCTTGAGGCAGAAGAAGCACTTGGCCGTGTCAGGGCTGTTCTCGGACGGGGTATGGATGAAGCCAGATTTGGCCATCTGGAGATAGTGTAAATTAACAGTTAGTAGCCAGCCGCTGCACCATCATCACCACCACCAACAACAAACAACACCGGAACATCAACCACCACTATTACATAAGATAAGCAATGCATCTCAGTGTGGATTTAGATAGATAGCCTAGTTTGCTAATCAAACTGAATTGCCAATTATATCAACACATTTCACGACATTATACTATTGACAATACGTTTGCTGTTATATGTTATTGCACTGGACTAAAAAGCAGTAGCTAACTCGTATATTTTCAAGCTTGTGTGCTGTTGCAACTATTCAGTTACATTAGCTAGAGCATTAGCTAGCACAGTACTACAGTAGCTAGTACTATATAGTAGCTAACAACTTACGTTTTCTGGAGTGCAAGTGCAATCCTCATCGAATGGCCATCCAACGTAGGTTTTCAGTCTGTTTTCATAAAAGTACATTGTAGTATGCTCCTCGCTTAACGGCTCCATTGTCGCTAAACTAGTTAATATATATAAAATGTACAAACGAAGGGACTGAAATTAAGAATGTAGCTAGCTAACTGATTAAAGACTTCACGTTACTACAGACGAAGGAGTTTTGAATTTTTGGCGGAAGTTTCAGTGAAACGTTTTGATTGGTTAGAGTGACTCGCGTTAACACTATTGGTTGATGGGTAATGAGTTTTATTATGCAAAGTCCTCGCGAAAGGACATGATAGTGAACCGGGTCATCATGCTTTCTTACAACAACATTGCTTGCTCTTACTTCCTAATGAACATTTCTTTAAATACTGGAACCTGTAGTTAAAAACGCCTACATGAGATTGTTTTTGCCATGGAGCGAGTGTGTGCTGTAGAGAGTTGGGCAGAGTTCGGTTGTCGGTTTCCGGACACGGCTCAAGTGATCTGGAGCAGTGCAGAGGTGCTAATATGTACAGGGAACAATGAAATCTACGTTTTCAACAAAGAGGAGTTAAAACTGACGGTAAATATTTGTCAGTCGTTGTCATCTTGAGACTAGGCTTGTTTTCCTGTCACCTGTGGAGTGTCAAAATACCCAAATTTTTAAACAGTAACGTGACATCTCTAAAAAGTTACTTAGCTAAGTAGATGGCAAGCTATCTCTATTCTGCATCAAACCAAGCTACCTTAACATAATAACTTGATGTCCTCATTATTTTAGGCTGTGCTTCAGTTTCCTGCTCATGTCTGTCAACTGGTCCTGAGTGAGGATAATCAGCTCCTCTACGCAGTCTGTGATAAGCAGGGTGTCTACTGTGTCCACCTAGCTTCCCTCCTACCCAGGTATGCAGGTAGATTAACTGTCAACCATGTGTATCTGCTAGACCTTCAACAATAAATCCAATCTACCGGAGATTATACAACCTTTACATTTATTTCCTCTCCCATTGTTCAGGAGTCCCGCCCCCTCCTCAGTCAACCAAGCAACGGACCTGGTCCTGCTAAACGTGACGTCTGATAGGCTTGCTGTCAGAGACGAGGAAGTGTGTTCTGTCATCCTGGTGGGCAGGACTCTTCTGACTGTGTCACTGTGTGAGACTGCCTGGTTGTTCAGCATCTACAGAACGCCGTCATCATCATCAGCCCCTGACCATCAGAGGATCTCTCAGTTTAGCCTGCCAGCGGTTTTAGCTTTTCTCCATGACGACACAAAAGAAAACACTGGAAGGGAGTGTGGCATGCAGCCGGTATTGGCATGTGTCTACTCTAGTGATACAGCAGTACCATTATCTTCATCGTCATCACCTGGTGACAGACATTTTCTCATAGAGACACTTCTCTTCAAGCTCCTCTTCGGTGTTGATGCGGCCCTCTTAAAGTCACCCATAATCCTTTGCGGTCTTCCTGATGGGCGGCTTTGCTTCCTGCCACTGCTGTTCCAGGGGCAACCAGAGCCACGTGTCAGAGTTCTACACAGCCTTGATCAGCCAATCACATTCATAGGAACCTCTGTTGCCCAGGAGATGGGGGTGGGGTCCCAGTGTGTGGTTGTAGTGGGTCATCAAGGCAAGGTGGTGCTGGTCCATGCACAGGAGGCGGGGCCTGAGGAGGGGGTCAAGGTGGCAAGCTTCAGTGAGGGGTGTGTGCCGGGACCCGTGGTGTGTGTGTGTCCAGGTCAGAACTGTCTGTACTATAGCACAGAATCCGACCTCTGGGTGCTGGATCTCCTAGGGGGAGGAGGAGAGGAGGCCGGGCCAGGGAGAGGGGGAGGTGCTTTTGCAGGCGGCGAGACCAGGCAAGGATCAGTGTGTGGAAACCATCCGGTGCCCCAAAAGTCTGGGCATCAGCGGGGTGATCGCCCTGACTGGACCCTCATACGCACATACCTCAGGTCAGTTTCTTGGCCTCATTTGTGGATGACCGGGGCCTTGTGTGTGTGTGTGTATATCTGTGTGTGTTTTGTTATTTTTATAAGCCAAAAGTGTGTGTGTGATCTCATTTACAGTGCGTTGTATTTGTGTTGTGTAAAGCTGTGTCCATGTCTGTAGGAGCGGTGCAGCTGGTAGCATTGTCTTCCAGAGGAAGGCTCCAGAGGCTGCTTCTGCCCCAGGGGAGCAAGGATGGAGGACTACCCCAGCTCCCCCCATCCCAGGTGGGGCAGAAAATCAGGGATCTCTTGGCAGCCATCGGAGACGTGTGGGAGAGGTGAGGCACGCGTTCAATACATACAGCATGTTAAATAACCATTTAATGAAATAAAACATCAGAATGATGGTATGAAACTATATAAAGTTTCATAAATCAAGGCCCTGGTGGGTAAATTGTTCATTTATGTACCTTTCCTTAGAGCCTCTGTATTGAAAAGCACCAACCAGTCCCGAAACCAGACCCTCAAGCGCTTAAATCAGGTGCTCAACATCAGCTGCCTGCTGTTAGCCTATCGCAGCCACGGAGAGAGGCCTCACACCCAGAAGAAGCCAATCAGATGTGTTGTTGTTCCCAGTTGGAGCAGGTTGTTACAGAGAGACTCGCTAACCCTGACCTGTGTTTTAGAGAACTCTAGTCCCTATGCTCTAGAAGATGGCTGGACGTTGTGTATACAGGTGATGCCTCTCTCCCGCTCTTTTGCTGAGGGGGGTGGGAACACTTTTAAAACCTTCTCTTTCCGTCTTTCAAGACTGGAAGCAGGTGAAAAGACAGATGTTTCGTTACCCCTTACAACCGCAGTTGACACCTCGTTCCCGATAACAGTTTCCTGCTCACTGGTCTTCTCCCTGCAAAGCCTTCTGGGACGAGAGGAGATGGCTGGCCTACTGGCCAACGGGAAGACAGCAGTTTCTGCTCTGGGATTGGACAACACTGGTTATGTCAGTTTGGCTCTGGACATGCTGACCGTTGATTGGCTGGATGCACTCAAGGTCAAAGGAGATACACCACCCCCTGGCATCATCTTCGGACACAGCGTCTCTACGGATACCGTGGCCATGGATACCATCCATGCCTACCTAAGTTCTTGCGGGTTCATGAGGGCAGGGAGGGGGGAGGGAGCTGGGGGGGCAGAGACCGAGGGCCGCCTGTTCTCAGCCAGAGTTGTGGTGTCGTCAGAGATACTTAGGTCTGCTCTAAAACCAGGACCCCCAGACGCAGCTTCTCTGGGGGTGACGGTCTCCCCTGGCTTGGGGAGCTTGGTCCTGGACTGGTTGCTGTCCCAGGGGCCTGGGGGCCAGGAGAGGAGGGAGGGAGGGGACCAAAGGGGGCAGGGCAGCCCTCTAGTCTACGCCATGGCCCCAGGAGGACACACCGTCAAACTGACTGCAACAGAGGTGTGTGTGTGTGTGTGGTAGTCTGTCTGGGATGATATCTTTTGTTAGGTGTTTTTATTGTTTTATTTAGTGACTGTGTCTCTACCAGGTAGCTGTGGGGGAAGTCAGATCAGAGGAGGGGATCTTGGCTGCAGTGGAGGTTAAGGTAGAGAGCTCCTCCATTGCTGCGGTGTGTGGACTTCACCATGCAGTGCTACGTCGTGTACAGGTACATACACACACACACACACACACAAACGTCATCAGATGAATTGATATGGTCATATTCTAACCTTGTCTGGACATGTGTAAGGTTTTGCTCCAGAGTGTTGCCGGGATGTGTTTATCCTCCATGAGCGAGCAGGCCCTCGGTCTGAGACAGGCTCTCCAGCGAGCCCAGGTGAGATACCCTGCTATCTAAACATGGAACCAACAATCTGGAATAATATATCAATATGCATTGTACCTTTAAAAAAAGACACTTTTTCTCCTTCCGTTCTTTGTTATTGTGCGTCTAACCTCCTCTCCTTCCGTCCCAACATGCACCTCTTCTTCCTCCCACCAGGCCTTGTTGGAGAAGATCCAGGAGTCTTGTATCCCAGAAGCCTTTGGGCAAGAGACGATATCGGGGCAGGTGACCACGACACTGCTCAGTGCGTACCGACAGATCAGAGAGAACCCCCTCATCATAACGTGACACGTTTAGCTCATTTCATATGTGTCCCAGGGAGACCAGAACCATGTATATATCATAACATGTTGCTTATTTCTGTATATATATGCACAAATATAATTGGTTCCCAATACCTTTATGTTTAAACCAGTACTGTTTAAGTTGAGCATGTAGTCTAGGCCATGGAATGGATACAGTATGGTTGGAAACATCTCTTAAAATCGAAATAATAAACCATGGTTTGTGTACCATCGGTTTAACCTATGGAGGACAAGGTTTATATGCTACTGGCAAGAGTAGCCAGTCCTCTTTCAGGGCATGATCCGATCATTGCAGATGAAACGGTTCATAGAGTCTGTGACCCTGGTGTCCACTCGCTTGGCCTTTCAGCCTGCTAACCCCTACAGACACACAGGACTCCCAGTGAAGAAGAAGGACATGCCCATCATGACCTCGTGTGTCATGTATATCATACTGCCTCCACTGACTCATCTCGTGTGTCATGTATATCATACTGCCTCCAACTGACTCATCTCGTGTGTCATGTATATCATACTGCCTCCAACTGACTCATCTCGTGTGTCATGTATATCATACTGCCTCCAACTGACTCATCTCGTGTGTCATGTATATCATACTGCCTCCAACTGACTCATCTCATCCTGGCAAGATACAAACCCAAAACAGAAACCTATGCCAGCTCCCAGTGTTAAAGTTGAATTTTATTCATCAATTTCCAAAGCGTGTCAATTTTCTTTACATTAAACATACCAAAAGGGGAAATGTTACAAACAAAGTTAAGATATGGTGAAGGTTCAACGATGTCACAGACTGTTCACTGCCATTACTACTCTGCTTAGGCAGTATACTAGCTAATGCTGAGGGATGTGAATGTAAAGTAGTATGCTAGCTGTAGTGTTCCAGGGACAGAGACACCCTATTATCCTTCCTAATGTACCTATCCTGTAACAGGGTTTCCATAGTAACAAAGGCTCACCCTAGCTCATTAGGGGCCTCTTTACACAGCTGTGGACTACAGATTTTAGTAAGGAGCCTCAGCCACAAGCATCCTATACTCGCCACACTCTTACCCTCCCTATCGACAAGATGACATGGAACTGAGGACACCTAATCTATGACTATCGCTCCATGATGTTGAAACAGGAGTCGTCCTCACACGATGTGAAGGATAAACACCTTCCCCAAACAGGTGAGGTGTTGAAGGTCCTGAATGGAGCTCTCCTCATCACTTCCACCTCCCACTCTGCCCAGTCTTCCTGTAAAAGACCCTGCTGGATCCTCTAGCCCAGGGTGTGACAGGAAGTAAGCGGAGGTGACCCTCGATCAGATGTAACCAACATCGTGCTAAGTATTCAGGGCATTGAAGCTCCCAAACGGCTGATCCCAGACCTGCTGTTAGCAGAATAATCTACTAACTATCTAAGAGGGGGCAGAACTCTCAGTCTCCTCCTGACTGTCTTACCGTGCCATGATCTCCATAAGAGGCGTTTGACCTTGGGTCATGGCTGGTAAAAAGGAAAAAGCGGGAAAAAAAACTAAAGTGAAAAGATGAAGATGATTCTGGCTGCACATGCTGGAGTAGACATAAGCCTATACCGACTGCATGACGAGCCCTCTGTGTTGTCATGGGGACCTACTGGAGTTGCTGACAGATTAAACTCAGTCCTGGCTCAGTTGTGTCAGTACTCCCAGAGTGCTGTGCTGTGTGGGCGGAGCCCATCGCCCTTGAGGTTGCCGCCCTGGTCGCCGCGGAGATAGCGCCCGTTCTTGCCCCGGATAGCGATACGACCGTGCTCCGGGAACTCTAGTGTGAAGTCCTCAGGCGTTTCCCCGTCAGCACAGACCAAACCACTGCTGGACACATACCAGAACTTTCCACCCACACCTGGAGGGGGCGTCAGAGAGGGAGTGCGGAGGACAGAATGGGTTGGTGGGAAAGAAAGGGGGAGACCATGAAACATCTGCAATGTAAAACGCTTTGTTATACAAAACTTTTATCATCCATCAAAGTTGGTGTTGTGAGAACTACTCTGCATTACTGATGGCCAATACAAACCAATATGGTCACACGACTGTATGATGTGCTGCTAATGCCTTTGCTTCCAATAGAGGATTCAGGATATAGTCCTATGTAAAGTCATTCTAACAAGTCAGTCCCATGTCAATGGAGTGGACACACTACATGTGTATTTAGTATTGCATGTAGGCAGAAAGTTAGAGATTTGGGGTTCAGCTCCATCTGGAGTTTCTATCCTCTGGCCTTTGTGGAGAGCCAGTAGAGAGAAACACAGGAAGCAGAAAGACCTTGGATGTGGGAGGCCCCGTCACTGAAGTGACCCCTCCTGACCTTTGATGTGGTACGCCCCGTCACTGAAGTGACCCCTCCTGACCTTTGATGTGGTACGCCCCGTCACTGAAGTGCAGGCTGAAGATGTCGTAGACGGAGCGGTTGGCATCCAGAGTGTTGGAGTTCTTGTGATGGCACACAAAGCCATTCTCCCCCCTCAGAATCAGCATAGGCCTGTTGATCAGCTTCAGAATCAGCTGCTCATCCTCACCTGAGAAACAACCAGAGAATCGAGGTTCAACGCACGTCGAGATAACAGAGAAACAGGAGAGCTTAGGGGTAGAGAGGCTCTAGGCGCCTGAGACGACCATCGATCGGTGAGTGAGTTAAACGTGCGTGCGACTGTACTTTGTTCTGTATATAGTCTGTATTCACCTATGGAGTCGCTGACGGCTGCTAGCTGCCCGTTCTTCTTGGTGCAGACGTATTTGCCATTGTTGGCTCGCAGCGCCACCCTGTGGCCCAACCATTCCACTGCAAACATGGTGTCGGCAGATCTGTAGAACAGTGGGAGGCATGAGGGGGGGCATGGGAGGGGAAGAGAGGGAGAATGCTGTGCGGAGGATTGGGGAGAGAAGAGTGTTACTCACATTTGTGTGGTGGTGGTCTGGATTCCCCCATGGGCCACCAGGGCCCAGTAGTTCCCCTTGCTGGTCCTGAACATGCACTTCTTGCTCTCTCGGTCAATCTCCATCTGGAATGTCTCCATGTCCGTCTCATCTTCCTGATTGGCCGAGATACTCACTCCTGGGAGGGGCATAAGAGTGACATCCTGTCAGTGCATCACTCTACCGTAAGTTTTGGATGGGGGTGGCAGGCACTGAACCTGCTACATAACCCTCCTGTTCCTACATGAACCCTGGAGGGGAAGCAGCATCAGGCCAGTTTGATTACTGACTGCACAGGCAGATTCAACTTGTAGGCCATCAAACAGCTCAGTGGGCGTTTCAAATATGCATGGTCCCAGCCTTTTCTTTTACTGTCAAGCTGGAAGGACTGAATCCTTACTGGGTTAGCTGTCAATTAAAGTTGCCTTGCACACTCATGCTTGCAATGTCCATATTAATTACATTGTTTGACCTACTCACATTATGAAAGCCATAGCCATACAAACATATATGGGAAGTCTTTCCTTAGAAACATGGATAGGTGAAGAACCTGTTTGCTTAGCCATAGCCTACCAACTCCATGGCAGACAAGCCACGAGGCCAAAGTAAGACTTTGACAAGGGCAAGCATGCACTGGTGCACTCTCTCACACACACACATGGGGTACCACACACACATGAGGTGTTATGCCTAGGCCTCTTAGGCGTTAGGAATGTTTAGCCCCCAGCAATTAACAACTCGGCCTTAAAAAACGTATCAGCTGAATCGCTATCTGCACTTGTTTCTGTCGGACGCGAGGAAACACACCTTGACAAGACACTCGACTCCCACCGCCCCTCCTCACCAACACCCCACATGACATGAAATGGATTGCGGAGGCTAAAACCCGAATGAAATGCATCCCAGAATATCCCTCAATCATTTTCTTAATCCTTTAATGACACAGATCCTGGTACCTTACCCCCACTCTACTGCCCCCCTCCCTCCCTCCCTCCCTCCCTCCCTCCCTCCCTCCCTCCCTCCCTCCCTCCCTCCCTCCCTCCCTCCCTCCCTCCCTCCCTCCCTCCCTCCCTCCCTCCCTCCCTCCCTCCCTCCCTCCCTCCCCCAGTGGGGCTCCGATCTAAGCAGCTTTGGAGTACCAGTTGTTCAATCCCACAATCCCTGAATGAAGGAGGGAGAAAAAAACAAGGGGAGAGAAGGAAGGATTGTTTGAAGCATGATTAGCAGAATGTGCTGATGCCCCCAGCCTCAACCCAACACCCCGCCCAGACACATGCAAACACACACATGCACACACACACACACCCTTCTACACACATCCAACCACCGGACCTACAGGATCACACGCTAAACATAGTACCTACACCAGGGTGCTAATTACGGGGGGGTTTGGGGGGGGTCTGACCCCCCAGTTAAGACTTGGACCCCCCCAAAAGAGGTAAAAACAACAGGTCGGGGGGGTCAATACACGCCGTGGAGAAGAAGTTGACCCCCCCTATTGTCATTGTATAATTTGCACTCTGACCTACACCAACAACTTTCAGATTTATGATGAGGTTTCTGTATTGTCTAATAGTCAAGGCTGGTAAAAGTATTTAGTCTGAATTTACGCTTTAGGAACATGAACACTGTATATTCTAAGCTTAGTGAACTTCTCTATCAAACCATCAAACCACAGGCAGGAGTATTGTTCTCTTTGCAGTGTCATCCTCTATTCTTCTTTTACATATTCATTCAAACTGCTACAGAAAGATAAGAGATAGTTATAAAAGGCTAGTACTAAAGGGCAGGGAGGAGAGGAAAGTAGGAAGCCAGCCAGCCAGATGAAGGGGTAGAAGCCAGCCAGCTATTACTCCGGGTATCACTCTGTAATCAAAATAGTGATAGGTGTCTCTAACACCGTGGTTAGCCAAGCACGCTAAATGAGCTGGTGTCATGACTGCTAGGCACACTGATGTCTGGGCAGTGTGAGGGATGGGAGAGGACTTGGACCAGACCCCACATCCTTCTGTGAATGCTAGGGGCCTTGGACTAGCAACCATGACAACTAGACACCTGGTGCTGGCAAAGGTGGAACGCACAATCGTCCAATAAATAACATATTCACATTCTATCCTTATCGCACTTGGAGTAAATCAATTGAATTCCATGGAAGCGACTTAAATGTATCGTCACAGGAGACATGTGATGTATCTCATGTTTTCTTCTTATACACTCCTTGGTGTTGGCTAACCCGAAGGCCCGCCTGTCCGCTCGCCCTAAAATGGAGCAGGCCTGACTAATCTATCAGCGAGTCGCTCTGACATCCATTATTAATGGTAAGGTGATTCCATGGCCCAGTGTTCCCTTATTATTGGATGTATCCCTCACTATCCTCTCTCCATATCTCCCTCTCTCTCTCTGTCTGTCTCTCTCTCTTTCACACTCTCGTTCTTGATCTACCTCTTTCACTGGAAACCTTCATCCTGTTACCAGGCACTGTGTGTGTGTGTATGTCTGCGTATCTGTGCGTGTCTTTGAGGTTTTGTCTCTCTTTCACTTTCCAGCACAGGGAGGTGATGATGGAAATGACAGCTCCATGACACACACACACACACACACACACATGCTCTCGTTACTTTCATCAGGATGAGAGAGAGAGAGGCCAATGCAGAACGGGAAAGAATAAATCTCGTTGAGAAAAGACGGCAAGTGACACAATTGTGGAGGGTTAAGGTAAAGTGGTAGATGAAAACAAGGAGCTAATTCCATGTTCAGATCATAACCGTTTCCGAGGTGCTTTTCACTGAGTCATGCATATGCTGGAGCTGAACGCCCGCTTTTTTTCTGGCTCTGATGTGACTTTTGGGCCCCCTCCGTCCTCCTGGGAGAACGGGCCGAGGTGTAGATTAATGAGCCAGCTCACAGGTGACAATGGAGGAGTTCTTCCCTCCAGATGTCCCTCTGCTGCACCTATTGTCTTAAAGTCTACAGAGACTACAGAGACTCATGCTTTATAGATGCCCCCCCCCATCCCTTCTGCTCTGTCCCTTCTGCACTCTCTCTTTGTTTCTCCATCTCCCGCTCTCTCCGTCTCTTGCCCTTTCATAAGCATTCATCTGGATGGTATCTATACATCTCTCCCCACCTTCCTTCCTTCTTCCCTCCAGTCTAGCTCCATGTTTCTTCCCCTAATGAAGCTGGTTGCAGCAGGGTTTGTGTGGTGCAGAGCCGGCCAACACAGGGCTTCGGTTTCTGAAAACAGACTCTGCCTTGACGTGATGATCAATTATTCAACACCATCACCTCATCTCACCACTACAGAAAGCCTGTTTGTGTGCGTGTGTGTGTTAAAGAGGGGGGGAGGGAGAGTGTGTATGTGACCAAAAAGAGAAAGTTTGTGTGCGTGAATATTGATTTGGTGAGATGGAATTGGTGTCAGACTTCTTGGGAGTGAATGTGTGTGTGTGTGTGTGTGTGCTTGAGAGCTCCCACTAGCTAGTGACGTCACTAACCTTATCTCACGAGCCCTCCTACCCTCTATCCTTCAGGCAATCAGTTTCTGCTGCTCCGCCATTTGGTTATTGCTGTTAGCTGGAGTACTTTCCAGGAACAATGATGCAGATACAGTTACAGCACTCAGCAATGCAGTAACACAACACCTCAGACAAGAATCTTTACCTCACCACTGTCATGGTCAATACTGCTGACCATTAATGCTAACCAACTCAAGAAAATGACCACATGAAATGTTGAAATCTAAGATTTTGGAATCAGCCAAAATTCAAAGATTTTTCACCCAGGATTCTAGAATGACTCACTCAACATTCTAGAATCTATAACCCCAACATTCACAACATTCTGCATTCAGTCAGCCAGCATTCTAGAAGAAGTTGCCGAACATTCTAGAAACTGTTCAGCTTTGCAAAAAAGAAAGTAGTTGACAAACCACCAGGGTTATGTAGCCAGCTTGGCTCTTTATCCTCCTGAATACTGTAGTTAACCCTCTAACATGACCCTGTGACAAACCTTAAACCATATCTGCACAAAAAAACCTTTTGTAGTTTTCAAGAGCCCATTTCTAACACTGTTACAACGCTACACTGGGCATAAGTACACACACACACACACACACACAAATCTGTCAATCAAGTCTTCGGGGGAAGGATTTAACAAATGATGACATGATAAGATGGAGACATGAGACACGTTTCCCATAATTACTGTGCACACAATCCTTTGAGAATGGTCGTGTACACACTCATGAATATTCAGTAGCCCACCATCGCTAATGTACTTCCTGTGTATCTGCAGGCTCAGTATCCTCAGGTGGTATCTGGTGGTGTACAGTATGAATATGGAGTAGGAGTAGTAGCGATAGTAGCCGTAGCAGTCAGTGTTCGGTGTGTGTTATCGAGTGTGTGCTGTGTATCATCCAAGTGTGTAAGTGTGTGACGGACGCGTATATTCCTCTCTCACCTTGTCGTATGGAGACGTAGCGGCCGTTGGCAGCCATCAGGACCACCTGAGGGTGGCTCTCCTCCAGGTCAAACAGCTCGTCCTTGCCCGGCTTGGAGCACCTCCCTGACCTCAGCGTGCCCGTGGGCCCCATAGGGGACAGGTACCTCCCCTCACAGTCCTTAAACGCCAGCTTCCCGCACTTCAGCTCCAGGGTGTACCCCGTGCCCTTCTCCCTGCCCTCAGCGCACAGCTTCCCGTCGTTGCCCAGGTAACGGCTGTCGCAGGTGCGGAGCTGGTACTTCCCGTCCCGGTAGACGAGCGTGAGCAGCGCCGCCACGCCCCAGGGAATGTTCCGGTCCACCGCCACCTCGCCGTCCTCGGGAGATAGGTGTGCGTAGCGGCGGCGAGCCACGGAGAGCAGGTTGGCCTGAGGGTGCAGGGCCAGGTGTACCGCCCACAGCTCGGCCTCCGAGATCGTCTGGGCGAAGCAGGACAGGTAGTCACGTGACCCTCCGAAAAAGCGCAGGTAGGGCTCTGATTGGAGGGCCCAGCGCCCGTCTGATTGGGCCACAATCAGGAAGCGGCAGTCGGTGGCTCGCTCCTCTGCCTCACAGCTGACCTTGCCGTCCTTGTCCGAGGCGAGGAAACGCCCCAGGTGGCTGCGCAGGTACACAACCTGAAGAAGAGGACAGCTATGAGTTCAGGCTCGACTGTTCCAGAACACCCTCAGCTGTAGCAGGAATGTGAGCAGTGTGATGTAGAACGGGGCAGGTGCAGGTGGTCTACCTGTTGGTCCTTGGGATCCTGCTCCAGCGTCCAGATCTGCTTCTTCTTCAGGGAGGGGGCCGAGGCATTCACCTGGGGGACGCAGGTATGGGAGGGGGGAGGGGGAGGGGGGGGGCAAACTGCTCATTAACACAGAGCAAGGAGACACTTTTCTTACTTTCTGCTTCGTTATGAAACCCCACAATGAGGGCTGCAGGTGTAGGATTCAACTCTGGGAGCGTTTGCCCAGTGTGTGGGACGTGTTCACCCAGTGGAGTGGACACAGAGCACTTTTGAAGCCTGAACTCCTGCTGAACCCACAGGGAGAGTGACGGACAGCAGCAGGCCTCCCAGGGCTGTTACCTTGAAGCCAAAGGCCTCATGGGTGAGGTAGCGGCTCTCGTGGTTGATCAGACCAAACTGGAGCTTCAGCGGATGGTTCCCGTTAGCGGGCATGCTGACCTGGAGGGGGAGGGGGAGGGAGGGGGAGGTGAGGGAGAGCATGGGGGACGGACGGGAGGGGGTAGGGGTGCATAGACAAGTTAGACCAAGCGACGAATGAATTTGTGAAGTGGTTAGAACCCTACATGAATAAGTCCGAAACACTGACGAGACTCCAAATCTCTCAGTCCTCATTTTGAGTTGTGACACACACGCTCAAATACTGTACACACACAGCTTTAACCGACTTACAGTAATGATGTAGTTTCTCCCAGATTTGGAAAGGTTTACTTTCCAAAGACTCCTTTAGCTGGTAATTATCTCTCTCTCCTCCTCTTCTCGGTGTCTCTTCTCTCCTCCTTCTCTCTCTCTGAATGTGTAGGACTCCCGGTGTGTTCTCCCTCCTCTCCTCCTTCTCTGTCGTTCGGGGCTCTGCAGTTTTTCCCCGTTTCCTAATCAGGATTATAGTCAGCAGGACTCAGAACTCCAGCACACACACACTGTGACATCATCTGATCCCCCTTTCTCTGTTCTTCCCTCTCTTTCCCCAAAGAAAACTATTTACTAACTTTGTGTCCCTTTCTTTTTCTAACTCCGCCCCCCCCCCTTTCCCTCTCTCTCTCTCTCTCTCTCTCTCTCTCTCTCTCTCTCTCTCTCTCTCTCTGTTAGTTACTTTCCATGCCTCCATGGTTCTCAGGTTTACTCCCTCAACCCCTCCCTGTGTCATTTGGTCCTAAACACTTTCGTTCTGACAGTTGCTCTCTCTCCCCCCCCCCTCTCTCTGTCTCTTCATCTCTCTCTCCATCTCTCTCTCTTTCCCTCTCTCTCTCTCCTTCTCTCTCTCTCTCTCTCTCTCTCTCCTTCTCTGTTAGTTACTTTCTATGCCTCGGTTCTCAGGTTTACTTCCTCCATCCCTCCCTGTCGTTTGGTCCTAAACACTTTCTTTCTGTCAGTGGCTCTCTCTCCCTCTCTTTCTTTGTCTATAGTTTGCTACTGTGGTCTTATCCACTGATTTCCTGACTGGTATCTAAACTGGACAACCCATGTACCTCACCCCCTCTCTCTTCTCTGTCACTCACCCCCTCTCCTGCTTCCTCTCCTTCCTCCTCCGTCCCTCTTCCTCCTTAGTCTCCTTCGTTTAATCCTCCCTTATTTTTCCCTCCAGTTTCCTTCGTGATCGGTGGCAGGTTTGGTCTGTGAGTCCGTTAAACAGGCTCATCTTCAGAGAATGTTCCGGGCAGGGCTCCCTCTCGGGCAGGCGACAGTCCTCTCCTTCCCCTGCTTCTTCCTTCACCAGCCTCCTACATCTCTGCCACACGCCAGCTTTAGGTTCGCGTTCGCTTTTGTTGCTTCAAAGCTTTCTCTCCTACTCTTTCTTCTCCGCCTCTCCTGGTCCCTTTCTCTCTCTCTCTCTCTGTGACCTGTGTGTAATCCTGCCTTTCTTTGGCCCTGGGCTTTAGTCTGCTCTTTCTCCCTCGCTTCTCTCACTGTGGTGCATACAAAGCTAGGTAACCAGAAACACACACACACACACACACACACACACTTTGTCAGGTAACCAGAGCCTTCCCTGTGCCTCCCTGGGCCCGAGTGTATCTCCACTTACCTGGCCGGTCCTGGGTAGAGTTACAGCCCTTCTCTGATTGCAAGCTCTGTGGGTCAGCTCTGATGATACCAGCACCAGAAAGAGTGACCAACGAGACAACAAGGCTAGCAAGAATGCTTGTTAGAGAAGAGAGAGAGAGAGAGAGAGAGATTGGGAGGAATTTGAATCTGAAATTCAGAGACAGATGAGACCAGGGAATAAGACTTGGAAATGTATGGCTTAAACAGGGGGCAGGTGGTCAGCACACAACCCACAATTAGTTTGTGTGTGTGTGTGTGTGCAATCAAGCCCACCAATCAGTCCCTTGTAAGCCTGTTTGCGGAGTAAACAGACGTGTTCATAGCTGAGTCCTGTTAATCCCGCTTCCTATCATCACAACCTGGCTAATCTACCAGTACCCCTCCCCCGCCAAGCACACACACACACACACACACACACACGCATACAGATAACCTGAGGTGCGTAGCATGTTAAATGCTTCATATACTCAATGATTTACTTTGTGGGACTGAGATAGAGAACTGATGCCTTTTGCACCAAAACACAAGTACACACATGTACCCAAACCTCCTGCTACATGTCAGAGCCACACAGATGTTCAATGAGATGATTCGCCAGACAGATACAGGACATTGTCAGCTCTTAAGTCTTGATATTAATGGGATCAGTACTCTATAATGGAAGATTGTGTTCCACTTAGATCCAGACTGACTCACAGACAGGGTTGGGAACCCCTGATGGTGACATCACCAGCAGCCCAGTGTTCTGTTTAGCAGGCTGTCACCAGCAGAGGGCGATCTAGTCACATCTAACATGGGGGACATCAGGGGGAAAGCGGACTCCATACACAAACATGTTACCAAAGCTGAGAAAACTCTGTGGGTATGTTGATTTCATCAATGTGTTGATGTGTCTTTGCAGTGACACGTTTGAATGTTTCTGGGATGAAAAAGGTTAGAAATAAGTCTTCTGTTCAAGACGAAATGTAGATCTGAGTGATCTGCTTCTTATACTGTGTTCTTATTCAGATCCAGAGTACCTAACAGGGTCTACAGAGGAATCTTTCATATGATCTGCTAGATCTCTCCAGTGATCTAGTGTTGACCATGGTCTTCCTGTCCATCCCCAGGCTCTGGACTGTACTCTTCTAGTCAGTTGATCCCCCCCCCGGTAAGGGGATCTGTGATGCGTGTCTGTGTGTGTTTGTGTGTGTGCCAGTCCTTGACTATGGGCAAACTCAATACCCCTTATCTTGGAAATGACATACACGAACTGGAAATCAGAACCTCACATTTGCATACCTGAGACCTCACCTGAGACAAACTGCCCCCGCTGTCACACGCACACACGCTCAGACACACACACTCAGACACACACACGCTCAGACACACACACACTCAGCCTCTACGTACACACGCTCAGACACACACACTCAGCCTCTACGTACACAAGCTCAGACACACACACTCAGCCACGCTCACACGCGCGCACACACATGTTCACCCACAGTGAATGCTCAATAAAAAAAGGATAACTAAATGTTTATTATAAAAACATCATTATTATTAGTATTATTATTGTATGTCCCGCTCATATGGACCCTATCCCACGCTCCATTACCCTCCCCCCGACCCCTTCTCCCTGGCCCCGGGGGCAATGTCATAGTCTGTCGACCCGCCACAGATCTCGCTGCCGTTGGCACAGCGACGTCTGACGATGGCCAACCAGATGTTTTTTTTTCTGGGATGGCGACTGTGCCAGGTTCACCGTGGCAACTGTGGAATGGTGCTTCAGAAGCCATTACTGCGCTGCTCTGATGACACTCAAATAGCTATCATTACACCTCCTCAGAGAGAGGGGAGGGGGGAGGGAGGGGGGGGGGACAGAGATGGGATAGACAGAGGGGGGTGGAGGGGAAATTATAGGGAGAGGGAGAGGGAGGCAGCGAAACTGAGTTAACGACAGAGTGAGAAAGTGTGAGAAGGACAGAGCAAGTGAAGGGGAGAAAGGAGGGGAGTTATAGAGTAGAGAGAGAGAGGGAGGGGGGTGTGAAGTTTTAAAAGACAATTTCTGCGTTAACAGCCCCCAGCCTTTTCTAGCCTATTAAGTTCAGTTCAGTTCTGTTGTCCCATTTCCCTGGTCTATAGGGGGCCAATGCTAGCCCAACACCTCTCTACCTCCCTTCCTCCCTCACTCCTACACCTTTCAACATCCTTCCTTCCTCTCTCACTCCCACGTCTCTCCACTTCCTCCCTCCCTCCCTCCCTTCCTCACTCCTGCTCATCTCTCCCACCCTACCCCCATCACCAACATACCTCCACCCCAGCACCTCACTGCTTCCATCCATCCTCCCTCCATCCATCCTTCCCCAAACCCTCCATCTCCCTTCGTCCTTCCCCCTTATTGACCTTCTCTCCCATCTGCCTCCTTGCTCTCCCCCCTCCTATACTCGGTCATGTTCCAACTCTCTGCCTCCTTCCTTCTTCTGCTCCCCCTTTTTCACGCGTCGCCTCGCCCCCTTCTCATCCCTTCTTTGTGTCTCTGTCTTCCTCCACCTGTTAATCAAACCTCTCTTCCACCTTCCATCTCTCCATCATTCGTTACACCAGCTCTCTCCACCCTGACATCTCACCTCCCCTCTCCTCCATCTCTTCCTGTCGTTCTCGCTCCATCCCTTCTTCTCTTACCTCTCTATTTCCATGTATCGCTGACAGCAAGATGGACCCCCCTCTCTCTTTCTCTTTCACCCATGTCCTTCTTTCTCCTCTTTCATTTCATCCCCCTCTCCTAACCCCTCCTCATGTCCGTGGGGACAGACTTTTGGGATGGACAGGATGGGGGAAAGCTGATCTCTGTTCTCCCCTGTCAGTCTTCTCCCCGTCAATAGCCTTAGTAGCTCTTCCCCCCACACACACACACGCACGCACCCCCACACACGCACGCACACACACACAAACATTAATACATCAGGGGCCATGAGGTTAGGCTCTGACAGCTGTTGTAGTACCAGCTATGTCCACTAAGAGGCAGTGGTGTGCTGTTCCGTCATGGGTCCAGTTCCCGGGTCACAGAATATGTTTTTAGAGAAAATAAAGATTGATGCTTGGTTTGTCAGTCTTGGTGCCTGTGTGACTGCGTAGCACAGGAGGGCAGGATTCTATAACTATTTTTAATCGCTGTTTTATTGCTTCTGCTTCGTTAATGGGGGGCCTTCCAGAAACGTAAGAAGTGAACTCAAAGACGTCAACATGTGGACGTTATCAACGCTAAATCATCACTGCAATTAAACAGCAGAAGGGGCGTGTGAGAGCGAGAGAGTGAGGGTGAGGGGGCGGAGGGGGGACTGGGGGAGTGTGTATGTGTGTGTGTGTGTGTGTGGGGCATCCTAAATTCCAGTCTGATGTGACTTCAATAGCCTAAGCTATATGATTTTAGCCTGCCTATAGGAAACGTATTCCACAAATACTATGGTTCTGACACAGCCTATATACATCCACCCATTGTCTAGCAGAGATATGTAAATTCTTATTAATAAATAATTAATCAATTTAATAAGAGTGACCCGCGTCCGAGGCTGCTTTATGTTATTTGGAAGAAGAAGAAAAAAATCCGAAATGTTGTATCAAGGAATCAAGGATACATTCAATAATGGAACCATAACCCTATCTCAAATGAAGCCTGACTTTAAATGTTTATTGCAGATTTATCTACTTCCCAAAACAATGCATATGTTATTTGATTATATTATTTATATTAAATCCTACCAGCACAACCACAGCCGTAGTGTGTTCCAGCAGCCTATTATGCCTGCGTAGTAGCAAAGAGTTAACAAATGGTGCAAACGTGATGACTGAGGGACTGTATGAAATTGAGAACCAATCCGTATTGAGATTAACACCTTATTCCTCCTTGATTGGCCAGAACCGACTCAATGCACAGTCGGCGTTGTTTGGGACTCAGATCCCACGTGGGGTACAGACCATCACTCGCGTTCTTATTGGTTACAGCTACACTAACAGGACCCTCCCGTCCCCTGATCAAAATTTTATTGGTTTAACCGTCCGCGCGCTGCTCCTCCCTCCCCTTGTTTTCCGTCCGAACGGAAATATCTCTCTCGCGAGCTCCGTAGGCTCGGGCCCCCGGTTCGTCGCTTCACATCTATCAAGAGGCGCGTGAAACGAACACAGATCTGACATTTTGCGTCGGTCTCCTTAACAACCGCTATATGATTTCTTTTAAAAACATGATTATTAGATATGATATTTAAGTCCGTATCCTCCGCGCTGAAAACGGCCGTCTCCTTTATATCTGTCATCCACTGTTGGCCATTAGTTCGTTTTATTGCCAATTGCCTGCGACATATTCCCCACTCCCTCTTCTCTCTCTCTCTCTCTCTCTCTCCTCTCTCTCTCTCTCTCTCTCTCTTTCTCTTCTCTTCTCATATCCTTACAAAGCAGCTCCAGTTACTCCCGCTCTACTCTCATGTAGCTGTTACCTACATAAACACACTCACTCACACACACACACACCCACCCACTGTACACACACAACACACACACAAGCACACATGCAGCCTTCTTCAGATAATGTACATAATGAGAGATCTGACACCTACAAGGATCTGTCAACATTTAAACACATTTAATGGAATAATGGAATTAATTGGTATTAATAGAGTAAACTTAATTACATGGAGTGCAAAGGCCACTGGTCTGTTTTCTTTTGTTCCATTGCTGTCAGTTCTGCATCAATCTGCCCATTCATTCACCTATCCCCTCCATTCATTCGTCTCTTCCTCTCTCTGTCTCTGTCTCTTGTCCTTCTGGAAGGGCCAGATGTTTGACCACCGGGTCAGTAGACTGAAGTGACAGGACCTGGCCCAGAGACAGACCTCCAGAACCAGACATTCCAGGCCACATAGCCCAGTTTCAGAGGCCCACTCCTGGGGTTGAAATTCTGCTTTCCTCTTCCAGTCTCCCGGATCCTGGACCTCCTGTAAGTAATTGTGAAATAAGGCTCTTGTTAAATACCCCTCTGACCACAGATCTACAAGCAATCTTCTCTCTCGTCTCTACCCACACATCCAGATCCAGTGTTCATATTAGATCTGACCCAGGACCAGTCAGCTGCAGCGTTCTCTCCCTCTCTGCCATGCTGAGGAGGGGGACTCCCCTGGGTGCTTGGCGACGATTGTTGTCGCGGCGATGGTATCCGCGGTAGTGGTTACCAGGGAGACGGCGGTTGCCTGTCTGACCTGTCCCCTCGTGCTGTCACGGGCGTTATTGATGCACACCGCTGCTCAGCATTGTGGGAGTGCAGGAGGGAGGGCGGGGAAGACAACCGCTAACGAGTTCACAAGGAACGAAAAACTCTCCCCTCTCTACACCTTTTCTTTCTCGGCCCTTCTCTTTCACGCTCTCTCTCCAGCCCCAAACGTGCCCGCTACACAAAACTAGAACCCTTCTCTGCCTTTCTGTCTCCCTCACTGTTTCTCTCTCATTCCAGCTCTTCCCCCTCCTCACCACCCCCCCCTCTTCTCTCTCTCCTCTTTCTCCTCCTTCATTTCTCATAGATGTCTGTCCTGTGGGTCTGCATTAAGAATGGGCCTCTTCTGTGATCCATCATGACAAAATGCACTCTCTCTCACTCTCGCTCACTCTCTCTCCCTTTCCCTCTCCCCTGTCTCTCTATTTCTCACACACACACACACACACACACACACACACACACACACACACACACACACACACACACACACACACACACACACACACACACACCACACACACACACACACACACACACACACATGCGCACACACAGATTTTCTCACACCTTTACTTGCACAATGTAACAAGCTCATTCACATCCATCTCTCTACTTCTCTCCCTTATTCACCAGCACAAACATGCACACACGCACACACACAAATACACCTTTACTTGCACAGCATAAAAGTCACAACCAATCCTCTTTTTCACTGTTGTGTGTGTACATACATACACACACACACACACACACACACACACACACACACACAGAAACACGCAAACACAAAGATACACACACACACAAATACACGCACACACAGATGCTGCCCCGCTGCTACGCCTGAAGCTAAGAAGCAGCAAGATTAATAATGACCCCTGCCTCCCCATAGACAGCCCCAAATATACACAGTTAGGAAAGAGAAGGAGGGAGAAGAGGTTGAGAAAGGGAAGTGGGAGGAAGAAAAGACATGGGCGGAGAAGAGATGGTGAGATGGAGACTAAACACACACAGTTTGGGGAGAGCAAAGAGGGGAGAGAGAGGAAGCGAGAGAGACAGAGGCAAAGAAAGAGAGAGACAAAGAGAGAGAGACAGAGAGAGAGAGAGAGAGAGAGAGAGAGAGAGAGAGAGAGAGAGAAGGGGATGCAAGATGCGATGGAGACCAGTATACACAGTTTGGAGACAAGAGGAATGGTGGAGAGAGGGAGAGGAGAGAGACCAAACATACACAGTTTGGATGTGGGGAAGCGGGAGGGGTGGCAAAGTGATGGGAAGAGAAGAAAAGGTATAGAGAGCGTGTGAAAGAGCAAGGAGGAGTGCATTTCTGCTTTGACGGTTGTTTGCTAGCTCACTCCCTTGCGCTACAGTGCTCACTCACACATGAAACACGCACGCACACACACACACATTCCTATGGCACACATGCATATCAACCCAGTTGTCTGCAGTGCAGGGGAGGGTTGTAATTGAAAACAGGGCTTCATAATCTGGGAGAATGACAGCGTTGAGAGATTAGGTGAAACTAAACATTAGCACAATTAAGTGTGCGAGCACTGAGGTGTGGCACGGTATTAGACACTGTCTTTATAATCACAAAGAGAACCAATACCAGTGTGTGTGTGTGTGTGTGTCAAAGGAGCCAGTCCAAAAGCAACACTAACACAGATTTAGAGTCTTCGTACCACTAAACAATCAGTCAAACAACCAGAGAAAGCAGGAAAAGGTGTTTAATCAAGCGATGTAGCACATTCTCAATGCAATCAATAACACAACGATCTTTGAAAAGCCCAGAGAACTGGGAGACGTGCTTCAGTGTGACCTGGCGACTAGACCCGTGGTGTTCATCTGTGAGGCGTGAGTTCTGATTGTCCGCCTTAACGACCGTTGCCGGGCTGGACGGCTCCTTTGTGACTTATCCAGCTGCTGCTCTCAGGTGCTGTTTTGTTAACAGGATTACCGTCATTTATAACTGTGTTTCATTACTGTACTGAGCCGATAAGATGATCACTCACTCACGCACGCACACACACACTAAGACATTAAAAAAACACACACACACACACTATGATTACACTACACACTACAAACACACAAAACATGCCTGCACAAAGAGACACACACAAGCACACAAACACACACACGTTAATTCAATCTGCTGACAGGGAAACATGGCAAACAACATCCATTATGGCCACAGAGCTAATTGGTAGTAGGGAGGGGAGGAGGCATGAAAGGAATGAGGTGGATGAAGAGGGGGATAGGAAGGCAGGAGGAGTTAAGGCCTGGAGAACAGTGCTATGTTGGAGAGGAGTCCTTTTTGGAAACAGGCAGGGCATGTCAGATAACTGTCTGTCCCTCCCCTTCTTCTCTTTTCATCCTCTCCTCCTCTCCTCCTCTCCTTCTCCTCCTCCTCTCCTCCTCTCCTCCTCTCCCTCCTCTCATCCTCTCCTCCTCTCCTCCTCTCCTTCTCTCCTTCACTGCTCTCCTCCTCTCCTCCTCTCCTCCTCTCCTCCTCTCCTCCTCCTCCTCTCCTCTCCTCTCTCCTCCTCTCCTCTCCTCTCCTCCTCTCGGCCTCTCCTCCTCCTCTCCTCCTCTCCTTCTGAACAGGTACACTCTGTCCTTTGCTCTTGTTCTTTTATCATTATTTCCGCCCTCTGCCTCCTCCACCCCCACATTTGTCTCTCTTTTTATAATTTCTCTTCTCTTTCTCTCCACCACAATTCTGGTTCTTTCTTCTTTCTTTCTTTCTCTCTATCTCTCTCTCTCGCTCTCTCTCTCTCTCCCTCTTCTCTCTCTCTCTCTCTCTCTCTCCTCTCTCTCTCTCTCTCTCTCTCTCTCTCTCTCTCTCTCTCCTCTTCTCGCTCTCTATTTATTGTCTCACTTGTCATTTGCTGTTCTTTCTTTCTCTCCTACTATTTATTTCCAGTTCTCTTTCCTCCCCCTCCCCCACACTCCCTCTCTCACTTTCTACTCTTTATATATTATTCCCTCCCTAGTCCCTTGCCCCTCTCTCTCTCTCTCTCTCTTTCTCGTGTGATATGTTAACAGCAGCAGTCATAGAGAGGAGTGGAGTACAGGTCTATAAAGTCAGGAATACGACCAACTGACTGGCAGGGGACATTAAGGCCAACCCTCCAAAACATGGACGTCGTCTTGGTTGCTGTGGCATTAAAATGGCAGTGACATTTACAGGATTCCAGTTTAATCACCCCGCCCTCACACGCACACACACACATTCAAACGCACACATGCACACACACACACACACATTCAAACACACACATGCACACACACATAGGTACGTTCTGTGCTCACCAGGTACCTTGTTACACCGCAGGATAAAACTTTACTACAGGAATAGACAATCTCACACGTGTGCATACACCCACACACACATGACAGCTGCTCAGTACCAGCTCAGCCTGCGGTGAGAGGGGGGTTCCTTCCTGTTTGGTGGAGGCGTGTTTGGTGGAGGCGTGTTTGGTGGAGGCGTGTTTGGTGGAGGCATGTTTGGTGGAGGCATGTTTGGTGGAGGCATGTTTGGTGGAGGCATGTTTGGTGGAGGCGTGTTTGGTGGAGGCATGTTTGGTGGAGGCGTGTTTGGTGGAGCATGTTTGGTGGAGGCGTGTTTGGTGGAGGCGTGTTTGGTGGAGGCGTGTTTGGTGGAGGCGTGTTTGGTGGAGGCGTGTTTGGTGGAGGCGTGTTTGGTGGAGGCATGTTTGGTGGAGGCATGTTTGGTGGAGGCATGTTTGGTGGAGGCGTGTTTGGTGGAGGCATGTTTGGTGGAGGCATGTTTGGTGGAGGCATGTTTGGTGGAGGCGTGTTTGGTGGAGGCGTGTTTGGTGGAGGCGTGTTTGGTGGAGGCGTGTTTGGTGGAGGCGTGTTTGGTGGAGGCATGTTTGGTGGAGGCGTGTTTGGTGGAGGCTGTTTGGTGGAGGCGTGTTTGGTGGAGGCGTGTTTGGTGGAGGCGTGTTTGGTGGAGGCGTGTTTGGTGGAGGCGTGTTTGGTGGAGGCATGTTTGGTGGAGGCGTGTTTGGTGGAGGCGTGTTTGGTGGAGGCGTGTTTGGTGGAGGCATGTTTGGTGGAGGCGTGTTTGGTGGAGGCGTGTTTGGTGGAGGCATGTTTGGTGGAGGCATGTTTGGTGGAGGCGTGTTTGGTGGAGGCGTGTTTGGTGGAGGCATGTTTGGTGGAGGCGTGTTTGGTGGAGGCATGTTTGGTGGAGGCATGTTTGGTGGAGGCATGTTTGGTGGAGGCGTGTTTGGTGGAGGCGTGTTTGGTGGAGGCATGTTTGGTGGAGGCGTGTTTGGTGGAGGCGTGTTTGGTGGAGGCGTGTTTGGTGGAGGCGTGTTTGGTGGAGGCATGTTTGGTGGAGGCGTGTTTGGTGGAGGCGTGTTTGGTGGAGGCATGTTTGGTGGAGGCGTGGGTATATTTCCACCAATGTAGTCCATTTTTTACCAACTACTCTACCCGGTAGAAGTTATGGGGCTTCATATTAGATCAGAATTATGACGATAGCTGTTTGTGGTCCATGACTTTGATCTGGAGAGGTCTGTCAGCTCAACATGTCAGTCTTGTATGGGCATCATCTCGTAGATAGGCTCATCTTTGACTCCAGAGAATAGGGTGTCATAGTCAGGTGACCTGGCGCTCAGGTCTATGGCTGTATACGGGTTTTCACCAGGATCAGGAAGCTGGAAGATCCCATCACTTCCTCCCACTAACTTCCTCAGCGTGTATATCACAAGCGCTCCCATAGCCATGACAACAACCATCACCAGCCCTGTGGAGACAAAAACCAGGATGACCATGGAAAAGAGCTCTGGCCCCTCCCCACCCTCTAGGTCAGAGGTCAGCAGGAAGGGGGTGGAGTTCTGAGCTCCCAGTTCGTTCACAGCCTCACAGAAGTACTGATCCCCTCCCTCTTGACTCGAGGTGGGGATGAAGTAACTTCCTGTAGTTCTCGACAGTACTCTCGGCTGTCCCTCTCTACTCTGCCTGTACCAGGTGTACTCATCCACAGGCAGGTTGGCATCGCTGCTGCAGGTCAGGTTCACCCAGCTGACCCCTGTCAGGGCACCAGGGGGGCTCGCTGACAGCGAGGTGTTCCTGGGGCCATACCTGACTCTGATGTCGGCAGCCAGGGAGAGAAGGTGCTCATGGCCTGCAACAGCACAAGAGTAACTTCCTGTGTCCTCTCTGCTGATTGGGTGCATGTAGAGGAGGTTACCCTCAGTCGAGGAATTGGTGAGTAGTTCTCCGTACTTGTACCAGACGTAGGTGGGATCAAAGGACAGTGTACAGGTAGACATGCAGGTCAGGGTCACTTTGTGACCCTCCGCTACAAGCACAGGAAACACTGTCACCCTCAGTTGTGTCACAAACAAAGTGGTCCCAGGGAAAATTTCAAAGCCTTCTTTGGTCTGTGTCTTGACACGGAGGTGGTACTGGCCCTCGTCCTTCTCTCTCAGATCACTGATTCTCAGGATGGAGAGACCTGACAATGACACGTCTTTGACACAATACCCTGGAGATTCCTCGGCTGACTCCTCTTCCCCCTTCAGAACTCCTCGGACACTAGTCCTGGAGGAGATGGTGATGGTGGACCCTACCAAGCCACACGCTTCCTGGGCGGGGTGGGTGACCGTCAGGCAGGTTTGACCGTGAGGAAACACCCCTGTGGCCTCACAGTCTTCCCCAGGGCAGGAGCAGCAGTCAGTCACAGCTGTGGAGTTGTAGACGAGAGCAGGCTGACGACCAGTGGCCGTGTGGTAAAGGACATCCGTTCTTCAACCAGGTGTGGGAGGAGTCTGAGTGTGTCAAGGCACAGCCGGTATCGCAGATGAGGGTCAGGTTGGCTCTCCTTCCTGTCACCTGTGTTTCTTTTATGTTTGTACCTGAAGTCGAAAGGACAGATAAGAAAATGTTGATTTAATCCAATTCCTCATTGACCTGCGACTAAATGAACGCCTCGATTCTTTCCACCAGCAATGGAGATTGTGGTCATGGAGAGAGTTTAAGGAGGGGATGTTTGTTGAACGCAAAAATAATGCCAAATAATCTTACAGATGATTTACTTGTAGTATAAGAAAGTAGACAGTACCTGACCCAGAGAGGAGGACAGAGAAGAAAACCACAAATCCACTTCCTGTCCCTTTCACCAGCATATCTGCGTCACACATTCTGAAAACCTGTCTGTGTGGTCAACAATAATTTAGTTTATAGCTTTGGAAAACGAACACACTGAAATGCTAATGTAACACCTGAACATTTTATGCAAATCTGTTTTAAACATTATAACAGGCACCTAAATTCCCAAATATATCAAGACAATATACGAGCAAGTGAAATATTACCTAAAAAAAGTACATGATAAAACAGACTGATAATATATTTTAACAAACAAGTTGCCGATTTAAAACTGAGTGCGTAATTCTAGTGTGTAGTAAATAAATGTAATGTTTCTCAGCCCAAAACAAGCTTGCCACGATGTAATAAACAGAAATCAGATGTGAAACATCCCATTATACTCACATCACTGGAGGGTAATTAAGGGAGTTAACCAGCACACTTAACTCAACCCTTTGAATGCTTTTGTCCGAAATGTCTATTTTTTGGTGCAGTAAATTGTTCCTGTTGGTCTGGTTGCATCTTCTCACAGTGAGCTAGCTCTTTGATCGCTGTGGTCTGTGTCTAAAGGTGACTAAGACCTAGCTTCCGTCCCTCTCACTTAACTTCCTGACATTGAGACGTAGCTTTTTATATTGTGTCAATGGGATTGAGTACTTGCATCTCTGTTACTCTTTCTCTGTCACATCTTTTTGCACATTCTGAACATTTACATGATTGAGTGTTTATCTAACTGACTAAGCAACGGCCTCGGAACTCTGTGTGTGTGTGTTGTGTGTGCATGCGTTCACCAAACCGTGTCAATGTCATAGGTTAATAACTGAACATGTAAATACCCCCCGTCAGCTAAAAGGTGAGGGAAGAAAACGGGGTGGGGGTGGGGGTGGGTGGGTGGGTGGAGGGGGGAGAGCCGTTGACTACCCAAATGACTGTCTGTTGCCCCACTGTGACCCTGTGAGGAAGCCCACTGACACCATGAGGTCTGGAACCACAAGGACTGTGTGAAGATATCTCCTAACATATGCACTCTGTAGATAACATTCCAGAGAAAAGAAGAGAAGGAGAGAGAAAGAGAGGGGTTGGGGTAGGAGAAGCGGGCGAGACCGAGAGAAAGTCTTTGTGTGTGTGTGTGTGTGTGTGTGTGTGTGTGTGTGTGTGAGAGAGTGTGTGTTTCTGCCAGACCACCTGAGCCGGATAATCAAGATATGACTCTATTGATGTTGGCTTAGAGTGTATGTCTGTCTGTGTAGGTGTGTATTTGTGTGTGTCCTTGTCTGCCTGTGTGTATTTGGACAAGCTTCGGTATTTGTGTATGTGTCTCTGTGTGTGTGTGTGTGTGTGTCTCTGTGTGTGTGTGTGTGTGTGTGTGTAAGTTAGAGAGAGAGAGAGAGAATGAAAGATAATTAATCAGAGCTACTTTGAATCTCTGAGCATAGACAGACAGACAGACAGGCACAGGCAGGCAGGCAGGCAGGCAGGCAGGCAGGCAGGCAGGGCAGGCAGGCAGGCAGAAGCAGATCTACACACAAAAGGGTGGGCCCCTCACAGTCTCCATCACACCACCCAAACCATGGACCTCTGCCCTGCTCTGTGGTAATGAGCACGGCACTTTTGCCAGGGGCCCACTGCACGACCTCTTGACCCCAGCTAGGGACAACCTCACATGTAGAAAATCTGCACATCATCTACAAAATGAGAGCTTGTGTATATAGTGAGTGAATGGGTTTGTCAGTGTGTGTGTGGTGTGTGTGTGTTTGAACAGCAACATATCTGTGTTAAACATCTGTGTGTGTGCGTGTGTGTGTGTGCGCGTGTGATTGTGTGTACTGTGTTTGTACTGCGTGTGAGCAACCAAGTGTCTTTGCCTGTGTGTGTATGTGTGTGTGCAAGTGTTTGATCAACATGAAGCTCTGTGATGCTATGTGTGTGCATGTGTGTGTGTTGTGTATATTTGAGCACATACAATACATCTGTGTAAAACATTTGTGTGTGTCTTTGTGTGAAGACCACTGGCCAGGCTACTAGGCCAGCTCCACGTGTTCATCCTGAGGAGATTAGTATTGTTATTAGCATCTCAGCTCCTGCCCCCCTGCTGGGATTGGCTAATGACTTTGTCCGGAGTGGCAGTCAACCTATTGGGTTGCCAGGAGTGAGGAAGGTATAAAAGATTGGACGGGTGGTGGTGGGGGGGGGTTGAATGATAACTAAGCCCAGTCACACCACTGACTGTCCAGCTTTTGTCATGAGCCACATGACATGACACACCCACACCTACACACACACCTACACACACACCTACACACACACACACAAACACACACACACACACACACACACACACACACACACACGCATTATGGTAATGCAGGTAAGTGAGTGTCCGAGGGCTAGTAAGGCATGTACACCTACCCAGGCCCTGCCACAAGCTGCCAGCCGGTTGACGCCAGGTCACACACCTGAACACTGTCAGGTTTGGGTGTGTGACAGCGATGCCGGGGCCTGGGGGTGCGACGGCGGCGTACACACACACTATCCCCTCCACCCCTCCTGTCTCCTCTTCTCCATTCCTCCCACCTCTTCTCTCCTTCACACCGTCCCCTCTCGGTCTCCCCTCCCCCACTCCATTCTCCTGCCTCGCTCATTCTTTCTTTCACTGCCTGCCCTCCCTCTGCTCCCTTTCTCCATCTCCCGCATGACGCCGGGGCTCTCTACCTCTTTTCACTCTCCCTCTCTTTTCTTCTGTGAACGTACACAGTGTTTATCTTATTCTCTTCATCTCTGCCCCCCCGTGCTTACCTCTCCTCTCCGCCTTTCAACTCTCCTCTTTGTCTCCCTTTTTTATATTTCCACTGGCCCACTATGGTGCCTCCCCACACGCAAAAACACTCACATACACACACAAGCAATGACACATACGGACACACACCCTAACACACCCGTGTGAAAACATGTACACACAAAAACACACATACACACGCCTTCCAAAAGCGTGTTTTACATTTACAAGCATATCTATCAGTAAAGTTATCTCCCAGCAGGTGGATAGTGGTACAGCAGAGGAGAGTGTCGGGTATTGGAGCCTGTATCTAAGCAGAGAGGATATTTATGGAGAGAGAGAAAAAGAGAGAGATGGTGAAAGAGAGAGATGGAGGGATGGTGGCTCATATAAAAGTCGTAAAGAGAGGAGAGTTTGATTTCAACGTGTTTAAGAGCAGGGCATATGAGACAACTGCTGCAGTTGCTATGGATGGTTGGTTGTGTGTGTGTGTGTATGTGTGTGCTTGTGTCTGGGTGTCTGTGTGTGTGTGTGTGCAGAGTGGGAGGGCAGTATGAGTTAGGAGTCTGGAGCAGCTGAGGGTCGTGTGTGTGTGTGTGTGTGTGTGTCGGGGGGGTGATGCAGACTGGACATAGCGCTGGGTTAGGGAAGGACAGAGAGATGGAGGGAGGGAGAAGGAGAAGGGGGGTTGGTTTTCTCTGGGCATATGATGGACAGCTTAACGCCTCGTCTGTAAAACAGCCAAGCAACATGTTCCACATGCCAGACAAAAGAGGGGGGTCCGTGTGTGTGTGTGTGTGTGTGTGTGTGTGTGTGTGTGTGTGTGTGTATACACACTGCAGAGGGGACTCATAGTGTATTGACTTGGCTCTCAGGGCCTGTGGGTGAAAAGTCGAACGTGAAATCTACACGAAATAGTAATAGACATTTCGGCAATCATGTAAAATCTCTTACATTTGACCAGATTCCATTATTCTAATGGTATGGTGTTTTGTCAACTCCCAAAGCAGAGTGTTAAAACTGACCACAGGGGCCTATCCACCTTAGCTCTAGTTGTGCAAGGAGAGTCTGAAATGGCTGTCAGGCAGTCGTTGCCTTTCACCTCTTTTTTTCATTCTCAAACTGGAAACCTTGACTCTCCCCTTTGTTTTACACACATCTCCATTTCCTGCCCGACCAGATTTACCCAAGTTCTATCTGACTATTGTTCCTCTCCGGGTGTGCATTGTCTTCTCAGATGTTCCCTGGCAAGTTAAGGAACCTGCATCTCATCTTAAAGTAGATGATGTTGTTCCACCTAGTGTGATCCCGGGCGAGGTTTATTTCAGAATGTTCCCGGCATGATTCTAAAAGCACACTTTAGACCCAGGTGCTTGTAACAAGCACGAGTTGATAAGACCTCAGCAAGTCTTATCAACACATGTTCACGTTAATAAGGCTGATGAGAAGCACCTGGATCTGTAAGTATTACCCTGCAAGGTCACCAGGTGTGGTGGGTGTTGTTCTCCTCCCTCATGTGTGTCTTGAGCCGTGCCTAACAGGAAGAAAGGGAGTTACAGGAAGTGGTGATCATCTATTGATGAAAAACCAACAGAACGTGACGGCTCCTCTTTTTATCAACATCCTGTAACCCCTCCCCCAGTTCTCACCTCCCTCTCACCATGCATCACCTCATTCCTGTCAGCTGTCAGCCCTGAAGGAGACACTTCAGCCTCAATTGGTTGGGCCGAGTGGGAGGACAAATGATTGTGTTTCCCAATAATAGCGTGCTCATCGAAATATAGGCCACAGACAAGTCGGGAAATATTTAAATCAAGTTAATACAAGCCCGTTTTACATAAATGGACGCAAAAAAGTTGGGTCTTCTGTGTCTCCTAATTATGTGAGCCAGCCTGAGAGGCAGGGAGGAAATTGGACGTGTGAGAGTGGGTGTGAGTGTGTGTGTGTCTCTGCGTGTGTGTGTGTGTTTATGTTTGTGTCGTGCTGCGTCTGAGATGGATAGAGAGAAAGAAAGAGGGAAAGTGTGTGTGTGTGTGTGTGTGTGTGTGATGCTATGTGGGAGATTGGGAAAGAGAGAGAAAGTGTGTGTGTGTGTGTGTCCCTCTCTGTCATCACTAAAGAAGAGAGATGGTGAGATGGACAAAGAGGATGCCCCAAGGGACTAAGCAGTCATCTAGCATGGTTGCCCAATGGTTGCTATGGAAACTGTGTGTGTACTGTGGCTAGTGGTGAGCAAAAGGGTGCGTGTGGATGTGGGGGTGTGGTTGTGTGTGGAGTACTATATTTAATATGTCTGCGTTGTGATATTGCTGTGATCTTATTTAGGTGGTGGTGTGTGTGTGTGTGTGTGTGTGTGTGTGTGTGGTGTGTGTGTGTGTGTGTGTGTGTAAGAGAGAGGCAAAGAGATGGGGGGGAGGGGGGTGGGGAGTTAGGGAGAGAATGTGTGTGTTTCCTATGGATGGAGAGATCCTATCATTTAGAAACAGGACCTCTCTGTTGATGACTGATCTGGAAGATGGAGTGATTGATGAAGGACAGGGATGAGCGCTTGATGAGATGAAAGAGGAGAGAGCCATCGGAACGCAAATACAAACACACACACGGTGAGAGACAAGGTCCACATCCATGACCGCTCCTTCAGATGACACACACACACACACACACTGACACGCACACACACACACACAAACACACTGTCTTATGCGTGGAAGATGAAGGGATGATTACAGATGAAACGTTCTTTGAGGCAACAGAGACGTGAAGTGAATAACACTGACTATCCTATCACACATGCTCATACACACACACACAAACACACACACATGCACACACACACAGACAGGGGGAGTGGTAGTTAAAGGCAGACATGACATACGGGCTCAGTGACACATTGGTGATAAAGTCCACTTTGAACTTGTTTTTCCCTTTGACTCCCTCTATCCTTCTTCCTTCTTGGGAAAGAGAGAGAGAAGGAGCATGGGAGAACGACCGAGAGAGCATGAGAGAAAGGCAGAGCGAGAAGGAGAGCGTGAGAGGAAGGGGAGACAGAGAGGAGGAGAGGCTAATTTGTCTGTGGTCAGGAGGCCTTTTACCCTCTCCGCCCACCTGACCAGCACACACACACACACACACACACACACACACAAACGCACAAACAAAAGACCTCTCTCACACACACACACACACACACACACACACACACACCCCTGGCACCTCGGGAGTGTGCCCCTGCTGTGCCAGGCTGTGCTAACATGTGGGAGCAGTTACAGCACAGAACCTGTGCCAAATCTACTCAGAGCAGAGCATACTGCTGGCAGGGAGACACACACACTCGCATAGTTTGCAACCGTAGTTACAGAGTAATCTCCCTTTTCTACTGCACAGACATGGTCATGTGAACTGTTGTTTGATGACTCAGCACAATGCAGAGCTCAAAATTAAACACAATTATGTTCAGGTGATTGTAAGTGATAAGATAACACACACACACAGGCACACACATACACGGTGCGACTCAGCGATGCGTTAAATTCCGCTTAAAGCTTTCCCATCACGTTTGTTTTCAAGTAGAAAGCATAGAAATAGCCTTTTCCCGGAACAGCGTGAGGATCAGACTGTGGGTGAACATCATCTGTGGAAGCTGTCCAGCGAAAGGCCGCCAGCCCTCTGAGAGAGCGGCAGAGAGACGTGTTGCCGTGCCCACCAGCGCAACTGGAACTTTCAGAGGCATTTGGTATGGGCAGATATATGATGGCAATATTTTATCCCCTGAGCAATGTTTCTGGAGGCACGTCCAGAGGTAAGAACACACTGAGTGCTGGGGGAGGTGGGGGGGACGTGGGGGGGATATTTATCTCATCTCCTTGATGGTTTCCACACAGGTGAAACAGTACAAGGTGCTCACAAATGGAAGCTGTGTGCGTGTTTGCTTGCATTTGCGCGTGTGTTTTGTGTGTGTGTGCGTGTGCAAGTGTGTTTGTGTTGAAATGGCCATACAGCGGATCCCTGCCAAGCGGCCCCAGTCTGCCCCAGCGACAGTGGTCGACAGGACGTATATTTATAAGGACGGCAGCTTCCAGATCATATCCCAAATATCACACACATTCCTGCCACAACCTCCTATGGCATTGGAGCTATCAGCTGTGGTCGGTCAGAATTTACAGGATAGTTGACCTACATGAGCCATAAAAACAGAAAGGTAGACTGGGATCTAATACCCCCTCAGTGAGTCCCGTCAGCTGTGCTCTGTGCAGCACCCTAAATCTTCCCCCTAGGGATAAGGTTCCCGCTGAGAATGTGCTGCTATTCCAAATATCAGCCACTTGCATGAGCGTCTGCCAAGTCTGCATGTAACAGCCCTCTCAGACTCCAGAGCCCCAAGCCTGGGCTGGGGACTCAGCTCATATGCATGAAACCTTCCACAGAATCAGAAGTTTTACGCATGGCGTATCCTCACATATCTGTCACTCTTAAAGTGCACTTTAAAGTGACAATTTCACCTTTGGAGTGTGGGTTTATTACAGCTAGCCACTTGGATGTGTTGGAACCTTGGTCTGATGACGAGACGGACCTGTCTGAGACCTGTAAACCTCGTCTACTGGGCTCGTGGTCTAATGACGAGACACCTGCTATTGGATGTTGGCAGAGCAGGGGTTAGATCCTCACCGGAATGCTTACAGTCTCCACCTGCGGACTGTGACAAGTGTTACTTTGTGATCTGTGGCGTCCGTGTCCAAGACACGCACACTCACACACACACACTTCCAGCTCACCTCGTCCAAGGTTCACACCGGACTTCACTCCCTCTGCCCGGCCATTGGCTGTCCCCCAGGAAGAGGTCAACAGGCTCATGCAGCCTCATGTGACACCTCTCCTGTCGCACTCCCACGGTTCCAAACAGCCTCTTCTCCTCGGGTCCTCTCCGCACGCTTTCTCCTTTCAGTAGGACCTTGCTTCGTTTCCTTCTCTTCCTCTCTGCATGAACCCCCAACCAAGTTGGGACTGAAGTGAACTGAGCCACAATTCAGGGATTAGGTAACCATATGTAATAGTGTACGACCAATGCAACCCAGAGTGGTGTTGTAGTCATCCAATCCTTAAGTCCTCTCTATCACATGTGTGTGCACACACACACACAATCCATGTTTAGCCATAGATGGATCTGTGCAATGAGCTCACACCAGCTCATGTGGACGATGGATGAGGTGAGGTAGAGAAGAGGTGATCTTCTTACTCCCACACCATATGACCCCAAAATACACCCTGTTCAGCACACACACAAACACAAACACACAAACACACACACACAGACACAACACACACACACACACACACACACACACACAAACACACACACAAACACACACAAACTGCAGCTGACAACCATTCATTCAGGCCAGTGACATACACAGGCTATATCTGTATATATAAGAACAACCTCCCACTTTTTCACCCACACACACACAGTCACACTGCACCTTGCTATAACCCCTAGCTTAACTTTGACCATATAACCTTCCCCAACTCCCTCTCCCCCCCCATCTCTCTCGCTCTCTCTCTCTCCTCTCTCCTCTCTCTCCTCTCTCGCTCTCTCTCTCTCTCTCTCTCCACACCACACACACACACACACACCACACACACACACACACACACACACACACACACCCACACACAAGTGTGTACACACAGACACACACAAAATCACACACACACACATTGTTTGCTCTTTTGGATTTGAAAGCCCTCAGTCATTAACCTCGAGGGCAGCCCTGGCCTCCCATTGTACCCCTATCTCCTGCATTCTGGGTAAAGTAGTTTAACAATGTCAACCAGATAAGCCCAATGCAAACCTGCTGATAAGCAGTCAAAGACGGCACTTAATGTCTGTGTGTTCTGAAGGCGATGGTTAGCTAGGGGGCCGAGAGAAGGATGTCAAACACCATGTGCTGTGTGGTTTTGTGTGTGTTTGAGTTTGTGTGTGGCTGTGTGTGTGTGTGTGTGTGCTGTGTGTGCCTGCATGTGTGTGTGCCTGCATGTGTGTGACTGCCAGACACCCTGTTTCATATCTATCTTTTCAATAGGAGATAAACCACCCACACAGCGGCGCACAAAAAGAAGACAAAAAAACACACATACCACAAGACAAAATGTATGTATTACTGACTTGAAAAGACACACACACACACACACACACACACACCATGACTCAAAGTGTGTGTAAGCGACTGAACCATACTTGCAGCCAGGCACCATTAGATCAGTCACTCAGAGAGTGGGTGACTCAAGCGTTCCAATGCTGTTGAGGCGAACAGAGTAAACGGACGGGGTGTTCTGGAGAATGCTATATTTTGTGAGTTCCCACAAGTCAACCACACTGTAATATAAAGCCGTAGGTATGGCAGGGATGTTGCAATGAGCGCAGGCACAAAGGAGTTAGTTGCAGTGTGATAAAAAGGTGAGAATGTGTCACAGGAAGTCCCTACTAAAACAGTGTAAATCTATGCACTTTGTCCCAGAAACTCTATAGTCTAATGGGGATAGTCTACACCTCTTTTCTTCCTTCCTTCTCTCTCTCACTATCACACACACACACACACACACAGGTTTTGGAAATCAGTGTGTTCTTGCAGGAGTAAAATTATATGGCTTCTTTGTGTCCTTAATGGTTCTTTTCCGTTTTCATTTTAGTGAATGCCTGACCCACCTGTACCGCCCGAGGACTCTCTCTCTGCTCTCTCTCTCTCTGTGTCTCTCTCTCTCACTCTCTGGTCTCTCTCTCTCTCCTCTCTCTGTGTCTCTCTCTCTCTCTGGTCTCTCTCTCTCTCTCTCTCTGTGTCTCTCTCTCTCCCTCTCTCTCTCCCTCTCTCTCTCTCTGTGTGTCTCTCTCTCCCTCTCTCTCTTCTCTCTCTCTCTCCCTCTCTCTCTCTCTTTCTCTCTCTCTCTCTCTCTCTCTCTCTCTCTCTCTCTCTGTCTCTCTGTCTCTCATCACACAGATACAGTTTCATATACATTTCGCATCCTCCCCCTTTTCTTTTTTTCCATTCTTCAGTGACAAATGACTGAAGTGAAGACATGAAATAGAAACCCTCAGCCATTCAATGTTTTAGTATCTTTATTTAATGAAACGCGAAAAAGGCAATAAAATTAAGATAAATAATCTGTTTTGTTTTTTTACATAGGAAACATTTTAATAGTATTTCCAACAATGACGAAAACGATGTGTTCTAACCTTTACAGGCTGTCAACCATACCAAGACGTTTCTAGTGGGTCTCAAAAACATGTTGCGCATTGATGATGATCACTTCCCTTAATGTGATGTCCAGACTTGAATCCAGTGTTTCTTTAAGAAAATACAGTTTAAAAAAAATATGTTAAAGACCCATGAAGTTACATTTAAATGGATTTTCACATTCGAGTTATCTTAAAGCTTTTGCTTTGCAGTGTAACAGCAACATTGTTGTAAAAAAAGTAAATGTCAGATGACAAAGGCATTATGTTCTCACTCTACAAACCCTACACCAACAGTCAGACAGTCATTACAGGCTTGCATACCAGTCAGATAATGGCAAAATAAAATACAAAATACATAAAAGACATACAGTTTTTGGCAAAGCAGGAAGAAAAGTGACAAGAAGCACAATTTGATTTGATCCTTTTTTCTCTTTTCTCTCAACATCGGCCTCTTTGATTGGCTCTGATTGTCCTTCACAGTCACGCGATGCCATGGCGGTTACCATGGAGCCTTCAAGTGCATCTGCCAGGCGACGTGCTGACAATGTGTCAACAGTGTTTTCCAAACCACTCCTGACAACATCAGTTAGACGTCTCCAATCCACGAGAGGAACTTCCGACAACCAATATGACAATGATTGCATGAGTTCCCAGATTCAGATTTGATTGAACTGTTTGACATATTGCAATTCTAAAATGTTAAAACGTGAACTCAGAAGAGCTTTGGTTTGTCTTTGAGGCCGTATAAACGTCTACATCCAGGAACAGTCCTCCGGGTAGACAGAAGGTAGACAGAATGACCAGTGACGAGTAGAAACTCTGTTTCTTCTCAGCATGTGATGCCCACAAGTAAATCACATGACAGAAATAATGATCAACCCAAAAGAGAGATATAAAAACAGGTCAAACAATGGTGTTCTTTCTCTCTCTCGCTTTCTCTCTCTCACACACACACACACACACACACATACACACACACATACATACAGAAAAAGGCTTTCAACTTTTCATACAAAAACAGCCCTTCTCCCTCCCCCCACCGTCACTCCCCACAGTCCGACTATCAGTCCAGTCCTGCCCTGACGTATGTACAACCATATTTACACTCCACACTCCCCCCCTCCCTCCCCCTGTGGCATCTAGACACAGCCTGTTCAGTGCAGGGAAAGAGGGCATCCACCCTCCCCTCAAGTGAAAAAGCTCCCCACCCCCCACCCTCCCTTCCGAAAAAAATAATAATTTGAAAAAAGAGTAACTCTCCTAGTCTATATTATATATGTATATTATTTACAGTTTTAACATGATGCTGTACACCAAGGTTAAGGAGCAATCCGCCTGTACATGAATGCACCTGAATAGAAGGGTTGGGAGAGGTATTGAGGTGTATGGCTTGACTGGAGAAAATCATTCATTTTGCCTTCTCAGAGAAGACTTTGTAAATCATTTGATGAACTAATATTCATAAGATTTACCTTTTTTTTAAAGTGTTTAAAGACTTTGAGGGCGTTTTACATTTAGTGTGCTTGAGCACACACATTCATACGCACAAGCACGCACACATCAGAACTACAGTGTTTTTTTTGTGTTTTTTTGGTCCTGTTGGGATTCCTCAGTCATGTCAATAATAAAACTATTGTGGTCAGTGAGACCTTTAAGACCATTTAACCAGTGTGGAGAGACACATTCTCTCCTTCTCCCAGTCTCTCCCCCAGTTTCTTTCTCTCTTTCCGCGACTATGGAGTGACTATCCATGGAGATCCATGGTTTCCTCTCTCGGAGTCTGACGGTCTGTGTTTCTAGCAGTGGTGTGGTCCTTCTTTCTTGAGAGGTCTTCCAGAGCGGCTCTCCTGAACCCCACAGTGCAGCACACTCTAGAAGGGTGCGTTCACTATCCACACAAAAGCCGGGCGTGGTTAGGGTTCTACTTCAACAGGGCGGGGTTATGGTTCTACTCCAACAGAGAACCACCTGCACAGGGCCTCCTCAGACTACACCATGGCTAATACACCAGGACCTGATAGGTTCTTTGTTCCAGGTTCTTCAGGGTTCCGGTCCAGACCTTTCCCTGTCCCATTGACCGAACACCATGGCCGGTGACGGATACCCTCCGATGCCTCACTCTCTCTTTCCTTCTCTTCAGCTTATCCATCTTTTCTCTGCTGTTCTCCATACCAAAGAGTAAGAAGGAGGCCTAAGTTGAGGAAGGGAGCAGTTGTCTTGAAGGTTTTCTTTTACCCTCTGTAGTTCTGCTAGGGCACAATGGCCACGCCCTCTGCGCTGACCAGCTGGCCTGTTGTTGGGTCGTAGGTTCCAGCCAGGTAGAAGAGGTCCTGGGTCCCGCCCCCTGGCTTGCGTCGGCCAATCAGGTGTTGGTACTCATCCCTGCTGACCACCTGGCAGCGGTGGGAGATGGTCTGAACGTCGTTCTCGTCCTCGTGGCTTGACTGGTACAATGCATGCTGGGTGAAGAGGAAAGATGATGGATTATTGGTTAATTATTCCCATCAATTCCAATCAAATTGTATTTATATAGTTGATTAGATGCAATGGAATACATACTAAAAACGTGCAAACGTTTTAGTCATGCAAATTATTCCGAAACATCTCATTGTGACAACTATCAATCTTGTTTTCTCTTCCACTCTCACTCTACAGTTGCCTTGTTATACTAATAGTCCATTATCAATGTGTCTGTCATGAAACCGAGACAGACAGACGGACTGACAGATGGACACCCAGACAGACGGACGGACGGACAGACAGCTCCCTGCTCCTCACCCTGCCGTCGCGGTGCCTCTTGCCCAGGCGTGTCTCCTCGGGGTGGTAGAACCACTTGACCCGGACCACCATGCTGGCGCTCCAGGACTCCCAGAGAGACTCCACCCTGCCCACGTAGGGCAGCTGGGGGCGTCCGGGGGACAGGAACACGGCACAGTCCCCCACGCGCACCGTCTCCCCACCGCGCACGATGGCTTTGTAGAACAGCTTCCGGGCCTTCCCCTTCAGACCGCGCCTCTAATGGGGAGAGGAAGGCATTTCAGTCTCCCAATACCTCAGGGGTTCACATCATGCATTCTGGCATAGGTCTTTTTATCTTATAACCTTTTAACACGTCAAAGACACGTTGACGGCAGAGATCGATGTCCTTACCTGAGTGGGCTCTCCTGACCAGCTCCATAGCTGCCGATTGGGCTGGTGGGCGGCCATGTTGGGCCTGGGGTCAGGTGACGACATCCTCTGTCGTTTGGGGTCCTTGGGTGGCTTGCTCTGGAGGTCGCCATGGCTGTCAGAGACCTGGGGGGGCAGCGGGTGTGCGTTCCTTTTGGCTGTGGGATTGGCTGGGTTACTGTTGCTTTTGCCCTTGGACACATATTCCTTTCTGTCCTCCATCCTCTCCCCTCTGACCTTTGACCCCTGGACGGCCACGGCTGTTTTGGTGACGTAGGCGTGCGGCAGCGCCGAGGCTGCAGGGGCGGGTTTGAGGGAGGGGTCAGGGGTCAGCGTGTGTCTGTGTTTGTGTTTGTCCTGCTGGAGCAGAGCTCGGCGCAGGAGCACGGACGACGTCTCCTCGTCTGAGGAGTAGGACGAGTCGTTGTCGGAGGAGCAGACGGAGGAGGAGGAGGAGAGGGAGCCCGAGGAGGAGGAGGAGGAGGAGGAGGAAGAGGAGCAGACGGAGAGGCGGGAGAGGAAACGCCCGCCGCGGAGCGACGTCGCCGCAGCTCTCCGCCCGGGTTCGTCTTCGTCACCTCGACCTTCCTCGTCCTCATCCTGACCTTCCTCATCTTCGTCCAGCTCGGAGTAGGAGCTGGGGCAGTCGCTCGGGTAATCCAGCCCAAACTCGGCCCCCAGACCCCCCAGACCAGACGAGGGCACAGCCCTTCTTAGAGCCGGAGCCCCCTTCAGAACGACCTCAGCCCTGGAGCCTGCGCTCTCTCGGGCGCCTCGTCCTCCCTTCTTCCCCTCCTTCGGAGGGAGGGGGGGGTGGATGTACCTGAGTGAGGGAGTGCTCCCCCTGCCCCCCAGGCGAAGGAGAGCCTTGCTGTTCTTGGTCTTGGGTGAGGTCACACCCTCGTGGTCCAGCTTTACCAGGAACTGTTTCCTGTCCCGCTCCATCAACTTCCTGCCGGAGGAGGGAGGAAGAGGAAGGGGCTGACATTGATCCAGCGGTCGAGGGGTCCCTCAGCCCCAGGGGTGTCGCCGTGGTAACAGGCCGGCTTCCGAAGGTAGCGTAACTGTTGGCGATGCTGCTGAATGAGTCCACCTGGAAGGAGGAGGAGCTAAAGATGCCTTTGAGAGGGGTGGTTGGTGCCAGGGAGTGAGGGGCGGGGCAATGGAACACGCCAGGTCGCGCTCCCTCATGCGACGCTGGGACTTCCTGGATGTTCCATTAAACAGGAAGAAGTCCACAGGAGGTCTCTTCCTGTTAGCGACATTAGCGCTCACTGAGGACAACCATGTCGACGAGGAAGTGTTGCCCTTGGGTGTGTTCTCTGCGGATGATGATGCAGGGTTCTTGGTCTCTGAACGGATCTTCTTAGGCCGGCCCACTGGGGAGAGACAGGAAGAACAGAGCACATGAGAACAGGTTTATTTTGTATCTCTCTTTCATCTTCCCTCCAGGGTCAGGAGAGCCAATAACAGTGTCTAATAACAACAACCATCTTGTTGTTTGTCTGGAGGCGATCTGTCAGCGAAAGAAAGACAAAGAGCTAAAGAGAGTGTGATAGCGGAAGAGAGAGCTGGTCCAACCAGTATGTTCAACCCAGGTGGCAGTTTGGCTGCAGGCTATAGTGACTAAAGCTGACTGAAGCCCAAAACACACCGACCTGTGTGACCAACCGCTCCTAACCACATGTTGACAGTAGTCACTCAGTAGTCAGTATTGACAAAGTCCTTCTCATCACGTGTCTGGCTGGGGAGGGGTGCTAGGTACAGGATGTTCCAGTGTTAGGACTCTGGTTGTCTTGGACTCCCTGAACATTTACCTGGTCTCTTCTCCTGGTTTCTTGCTCCTGTCTCCCCATTGGCTAGACTCTCTGTGATGGGTGTGTCTCTCCGCTCCTGGGTGGAGCTTTGGTATCCCCGGCGACCAGGTGAGACCAGGAGAGCTGGAGATGGCTCCGCACCTGAGAGAGAGACAGGAGACAAGAGACAGAGAGAGAGAGAGAGATAGAGAGAGAGAGAGAGAAGAGAGAGAGAAGAGAGAGAGAACCTTAGAAACAGATTCATGGTGTCTGATTTTGTAGTGCCATGATCAACATGACCATCCTCCTTTCATGCCTCCATCCTGGTGTACTCACAGTGTATCTGGTAGCCCGGGGGCAGTAGTCGAATGTTGGGCAAAGAGATCCTTCCTCTGTCTCCATCATCAAACTCCACCATCACACTCCCTTCCTTCTCCTCCTCACCTGGCCCTCCTAACACACGCAGGGACCAGGGTCAGTGTGTGCTTGTGAGTGTGTGTGTGTGTGTGTGTGCATTTATGCATGTGTGTGGGTGTCTCACCTCTGTGGACGTATCCAGGGTAGAGACAGCGGGAGCGCTCGCTCCAGTAGGCACAGACACGCGTCCCCGCAGTCAGGATCACCTCGGTCTGAGGTCGCACGTCTAGCACCTGGCCAACACACACAACACACAGGGAGTTCAGGAACACACCGGTCACACACTGCCACACACACAGAGAGAGAGAGAGAGAGAGGAGAGAGAGAGAGAGAGAGAGGGAGGGAGGGAGAGAGAGAGAGAGAGAGAGAGAGAGGGAGACTCACAGCTTCCTGCAGGAGTTGTTCCAGAGAGTAGATCCTGGGTCTGTTTCCTCTCTCCCCTTCTATAACTACACTGAATCTGGATCAGAGAGGAGACTCAGGGTTAAACATGTCGAGGGGGGAAACGGAGTGCACACACAGACGCTCACAAACACACACTTACATGTCAGGTAGGTCCAAGGTGTGGACCACAGCAGCATACAGCAGCTCATCCTCCTTAGAGATGAGCACCTTCAGACCATCTACCAGCATCTCTCTGCTCAGGACACAGTTAGGCACGGCTGGGGAGAGATGAGAGGGGGGTGCTTATAGACACATAAACATGGTGTGTGCTAGTGTGTTTGTGTGTGTGTGTGTGTGGGGGTGTGTGTGCTCTTTTACCTGGTACTCGGTGCATTTGAAGCACATGATCTAGCTCCTCCTCCTCTCCCTCAGAAAAGCTGCTCTCTTCATCCAATCGGAAGCCTTCGTCAGCGGCGAAGCTCTCGAGCAGGCGACTCACCGCATGCCCCTTCTGGACAGGAAACAGAAAGTATTTTTATATACCCATTTAGTTGAGATTAACACACCAGGTTTTTTTTAATGCAAACTGTTATCCCACAGAAGGAAATATTCACAAGATAAACACACACCTCAACACCCACCCAAAAGCCTCCTCCCCACCCACCCACACAACTGTCATTCGGTTATATTTGGTCCGTATCTGTGGAAAACTCCATAGATACACACACACACGCACACACATACACACACGCGCGCACACACACACACACACATACACAAGGCCCTGGTCCATTCCTGTCTAAGCCAGTTTATCTAATGATGACTGATGAGTTGTCAGACCATTAAAGTTAGCTAGTTCTACAGGTTTCTGCCTGTATATTGCCTTTCTAACGAAACACCAGGAAGAATGGTGTGTGTGTGTGTGTGTTTATCTAGGGAGTTTTCCATAGATAGAGATCATATATTTAGTGACAGAAGTTTCGTCACCAGAGGCTACAGAAGATTACTCAAATCACTAAGATGGTACGGGTGTGTGTGCGTGCGAGCGTCTATCCTCTAGGTTGTTTGTTCACGTGCGTGTGTGTCTACGACATTCTCTCAGGACGAGTTTCAGCTAGTATCATTGTATTCTTTGACACAGAGAGGAAGCATGAATCAGCCTATACGGATGCCAGGTGCTCAGCCCACGTTAGGTTGAGAGCACCGGCATTCTGGTGCTTACAGGGTCATGGCTTCCAGGCGAAGGGGTGGGAGTGCTCTAATCTTCATTAAGTCCGTTCCTCTCTCTTCTGCCCTACCTCACCTCTCTCCTGCCCCTCACATGGCCCTCCTGCTCCTCCTGCCCCCCACCCCCCCGAGGCCCTCGCTGCCCTCCTGCCCCCCTCACCTGCTTGCCCCTGCTTCTCCTGCCTCTGGAGGTCTGTTCTCTCAGGGCATCAGTCTCTAACCAGCAGGCTCTCCTCTACACACACACACACACACACACACAGGTCCACTGTAATAACAGTGCACAGCATACATACATATGTACCATGTAAACATGTGCACATTTCAATCACCCCTTATCCAAGCAGACACAACCCTTGAATTTAGTCATCTCTTCTGAGAGGGGAACTCTGTGACAGCCGACAGGACAACCAATCACAGAACATGTTCCCATCATCATGCTGCTTTCTGCCCTCCAACTTTAGACCTCCCAAAATCCTCACCTTTCCCAGAATGCCTTGAAATCTGGCGCCCCTCTTCATTGACTCCTTGTTAATTCTGTTGGCTGATGTCAGAGATCCATGGTGCCCCCGGCTGTCGGTGAGACTGCAGCCTGCCAGAGGGGCCACCCAGCTGGATACAGAGGCTCTCCTGGACCCTTGGAGGTCCTGGAGGTCTGGGTGTCGTCTCACTTTAGCACCGGGCCTAGGCTCATAGGGGGACCTCCTCCTTAGGTCTGAACTGGGCATGCTCACAATGCCTGGGGACAGGTACACAGCTTCAATGACAAACTGGAAACAGACTAGAATCTTCTCTAACATGTCCAGGAAGATCCTTTTTTGCCTTCTCACCTTGAAATCCAGATCTCTTGCTTCTGGCCTTCTGACTGGTTTGCAGTTTTGCGGCCGAAGGCACATAAGCACCGATGGCGACCGAGGTTGGAGGCCAGTCTTTGGAGGATGACGAAGTCCTCTTGATGTCACTAGCGCCGACTTCGCTGTCGTAGCTGCCGTCCTCCTCCTCTTCCTCCTCTGTGGAAGCGATGAGGGATCGATGTGATACATCCGAAACCATGTGAACCTTTCTACCAGATCTGTGCTTCATCTGACCGTATTGACAAGGTATTGACATCCGCAGTGGCTTAGAGATCACTCACACAAAGCTACACTGTTCTTCTCTCTCTCTCTCTCTCTCTCTCTCTCTCTCTCTCTCTCTCTCTCTTCCTCTCTCTCTAGTTTCTAGTCACATGCTACCACAAGTTACCACGCATGTGGTGAAACATGAAGGATTTCAGTGTCTGAACACTGATCTGATGGAGACGGAGAACAAACTGTAGCAGAATATCAATCTAGATCCAAGGTGTTCACCTGTCTGGTCTTCACACATAGCTAGTATTGTCTCAGGGTTAATCTGGGCTAACTGTGAATCTTCCCCAGTAAACAAGGTCTGGCCCTCTTGGTGCAGTTTGGGGAAACAAATGTCACATGAACACACACACACACACACATACACACACACACACACGCTGATCTTTATTGGCAGCTGTGTGTGGCTGACTGAGGGGTCGGGTGTCGACACGTCGCTGACACACTTGTCACTTACACACTTGTCACTTATGTGGTGCTCTCGTCAACACTTTCACTCACTTGCTTGGGCACACAGACACACAGACACCGACACACACACATGCATACATGCACACCCACAAACACCCACAGGAAAAGGCAGTGACACTCACACACATAATGGCCAACTAAACTATTAGGGACAGTTAAGTTGTGATTGAGTTGAATGTGTTCATTACAGTTCTGTCTGGGGGGGCTATTGGGGTTGGGCATAGGGGATTTTGGGGTGGTTGTAGGGGACACGGGTGTGACATTCTAAAAGAGGTGCAAGCGGGTCTCACGTTACGGCGTGGGTTCGGGGGGCCACATGCCTGTGGCGAGTTGTTAACGGTTTTTAACGGCGTGACAGACGAGCGGGGAAGTGAGAGGGGAGCCCACCGGGACGGGGGAGACGTCTCACTCTCACAGCGCTCGCACGTCACGAGCATGCTCGCACACACGTACAGCACACGCGTCAGCACGCACACACGCGTCAGCACGCACACGCACGCGGACCGGCCGACGGTGTGACGCACGCTGACATCTCAATCTCAACCTTCGTCTCAGCTGTTCCAATAAAACCCTGGTCGAATACTGTAAGCCACTTCGTATACACCATGTACACACACACACACACACACACACACACACACACACACACACTCACCCTGTGCAGAGCTCTCACTGTTGCCTGCTGCACCCTCGTTCACGTCCAGCTTCTCAGACGCCCCGCCCCCTCTTTGGAGCACTCTGGTCGGAGCTGCCCCCATCTGAACCTTTGGCCTCCGCCCCCGTCTCCTCCTCATGTCCTGATTGGCTGTCCAGTCCTGCTGGGTGCCTGATGCTGGATCGGCTGAAAGGTTTGGAGTGGTGTATAAGTGTGTGTGTTTGTGCTTGTGTGTGCATGTGCATGTGTGTTTGTACATATGTGTGTGTGCATATGTTCAAGGCTTCATATGTGTTCTCACCAGTGACACTCTGTCTTCCATGCATGTGATTCTCTGAGCGGGCTCCAGCCCTAGGGGCACCCCTGCGACGCAGCATGCCCGCTGATGGTGAACCTCTCTGGGCCACAGCCTTCTGTTTCAGCTGGGTGACCCTCCGGACCAGCCTGGAGCTCAGGGCGCTTGGGCGACCACGCCGCCTTGCCTTTAGACCACTGAACACCTGATTGGTCAGCCTCTTCCTCTGCTTGGCCACACCCAATCCATCCTCAAGTGCAGTCCTAAAATACAGGAAGGGAGGGAGAGAGAGAGAGAAAAGAATAAGAACGTTTCTTTAAAACAGAGGATACAAATGATCACAGAAAGGGGACAATAAGCAGAACATTGTATAACCCTCCTAATTTGTATCTTTCTGCCTCCCCCTCCCCCCCCCCTCCTCTCTCTCTACCTCTCTCTCTTCTGAGAGGCGGGATTTCCCTCATATACACACTGACGGCAGACACAGAGACAGTTCTGCAGAAACACCTTTTGGGAGGAGGGGAAGGAGATCTTAAGAGATTGAGTAGACGAGAACAGGGAAAGAATATGAGTGAGGAGGGGAGATAGAGATGGGGGGAGAGAGAAGGGGGGGGAGAGAGAGAGACACAAGAGAGAAAGAGAGAGGGAGAGAGAGGGGGGGGAGTGAGACAACAAGAGAAAGAGAGGGGAGAAAGAGAAGAAAAATGAAACAGAAAAGAAAAATAGAAGAGAGGCTAGAAAGGAGAGAAGAAAGAGAGAGAGAGAGAGAGAGAGAGAGAGAGAGAGAGAGAGGGAACAGTCTCAGGGGCATCTGTCCACTGACCTGAGCTCCAGGGCTGGATCAATAAACACTAACCTCTATTGAACAACTCTCCTCCTCCCTCTCTGCTCCCTCCATCCCTCCTTCTATAGCCCCACATCTTTCCCTCTCTGCTCTTCTCTTTCATGCGCGCACAGCGCACACACACACACACACATGCTGAGAGCAGCTGGTGTCTGATGCAGGTGAATACTATATGCCCAGAGAGGAGTGTCTGGCACAAAGGAGAGGAGGGGGGAGTGGATGAGACGAAGGTGGGGGGGGAGAGGAGGGAGAGGAGGGGGAGGGAGAGAGAGGAGGGAGAGAGGAGGAGGGGAGGAGAGGAGGGAGAGAGGAGGGAGAGAGGAGGGAGAGGGGAGGGAGAGAGGAGGGAGAGAGGAGGGAGAGGAGGGAGAGGGGAGGGAGAGAGGAGGGAGAGGGGAACGATGCACTGATCAAGCGGAAGGAGCGGAAGAAAGAAAGGAATCGGACAAAACAACGAACAGAAGAGTGAAGGAGTGCGTGGAACGAGAAAGAGAGAGAGAGAGTGTGTTGCGTTGTAATTGGACACCGTGGGAGGTAAAGAACCAATAGCAGGAGAAGGTCCCACATTCACGTCGGAGAAGGAAGACCTCTGCTCTGCCGCCATCCTCACCTCCTCATCAGACAGACCAACACCACTCCACACACGGACAGACCTCACACCCTGGCTCCCCTCACCCACCTCACTACCTCTTCCCTACAGTCCCTTCACCCCCACACCCACAATCCCTAACCTCTCGCCCCGCCCCTCCCCCACCCCTTCCCCCCCAGCTCCTCCCGACCTCCTCGGCTGATCCCTGACCTTTCAACCTTTGCAGAGCCACTAAGCCCCGACTTTAGACCCATGTCACATCTTTACTAAGAGGGCTGTGCGTGCGCGTGTGTGTGCTTGTGTGTTTGTGTGTGTGCTTGTGTGTGTGTGTGTGAGGTGTTTCTTTCTCTCTCTGTTTCTCATTATTCACACAGTTTCTGTTCTTCTTTGCTTTCCTCCTGCCTTCCTCTCTCCATCTCAAGGATGAATCCATGATCAGATACTTCATAATAACTAAAGGAAAAGGTGTTCAGTCACGTACCAGACAGCTTAACTAATTAAACACATACAGGGTGTGCCGGGGTCTGGTGTGTGTGTGTCTGTGTGTGTTTTCTTTGTAGAATGTCACTGTGTAGTATGTCTGTTGAGAGAGAGAAAGAAAGTGTGTGTGTGTGTGTGTGTGTGTGTATGGGTGTGTGTATGTGATTGCATACTCCTGTCTGTGTTGTCGTTTTCATTAGCGTGGTTTAATCACCGTAGTAACCGTGATAAACCTTGAGTTTCTTTAATCAGTTTAGCAAGGCACACTAGGAGAGGTGGAGCACTGACAGACTTAACACATTTATCACTGGGTGGACTGAACACTGGCTGTGTGTATGTGCGCCCGCATACATCAGTGTATGTGTGTGTGAAGTGTATGAGGGACGATGGGTGTTAGCTGTACGTATGCGTGTGTGTATGTATGCCTGTGTGTGTGTGTGCCTGTGTGTGTGTGTGTACAGGTCGTTAGGGATATGAGTGTGTGTGTAGGGCGGGGGGGTGGTAAGTCATTCATCACTGTGATAACTTTACATGGGGACTTTGTCCAGCTATATTAATCTGGTCCGGGGTTAGACAGAGTCAGGACATAATCAATGGAAGTGATAAATATGATTAAATGTGATTAATGATGATTAATGAGAGCCTCATCTGGCCTGATTAATCTATTAAGTCCTTTCAATTAGAAACATTCCAGGTTTACAACATGGGACAGATAGCCTCATGGTGCATGTGTTTGTGTGTGTTGTGTGTGTGTGAGTGTGTGTGTGGTGAGTGTGTGAGTGGACTGAGTTTGTATAATGTCTCTCCTATCAGTGCCCACTCAGCAAGAGCATAAAGAATGTTGAAATTAACACTGACAAATTCCAGGCCTGTGACGCACAAACATGTATACACACACACACACACACCCACACACCTAAGTCTCTTTGAGTCGTCTGGGGCTGAGGGACCGGGGGGTTAGACTTGCGTTTCCGAGGACGACCAGGCCCCCGACGGGCAGGACTACGAGACGTCTCCTCCTTCCTGATGAGAAGAAGGAGAGGTTACAACACACACACACACACATGCATGTTTGTGTGTAAGTCGGTTTGTGTGTGTGTGTGTGTGTCTTTTGTTCTGTGTGTGTGTGTGTGTGTTACTGACTGGTGGTCGTGTTTTCTCTGCAGCTTGGCCAGCTCTCTCTGCTTCTCTTTGTAGCGTCGCTGAATCTCAGCTAGCTGGACCCGCATGGCTAGCTCCTCCCCTCCTATCGTCTCCATGGCAGCCTTCACTGGACACACCTACCCAACAGAACATATGACAACATTATTTTCAGATTGAAGAATCTTTCATGCTGCAGTTCAGATTGATGCTGTGCATTTTGCGTGAAAACTGTTTCATGTGTGTGTGTGTATGTTTACCGGCTCAGGGCGGGGTGTCCAGCTGCATTTCCTGCGCAGGTTGAGTCTCTTCCTGATTGGACACTGTTGTACCTCCCCTGATGGTGTGGACCCACCCCCTAGCTCCAGGGCCCGAGCAACCGCTAGGGTGGCAAGGCTCTGAAGGTCAAAGGTCAACACATCCTCCCCTGTGAGACAGAGAGGAGAGGGAGAGAGAGAAGGAGAGGGAGAGGGAGAGGGAGAGGGAGAGGGAGAGGGAGAGGGAGAGGGAGAGGGAGAGGGAGAGGGAGAGGGAGAGGGAGAGGGAGAGGGAGAGGGAGAGGGAGAGGGAGAGGGAGAGGGAGAGGGAGAGGGAGAGGGAGAGGGAGAGGGAGAGGGAGAGGGAGAGGGAGAGGGAGAGGGAGAGGGAGAGGGAGAGGGAGAGGGAGAGGGAGTTTAGGGATTTATTCTTTGTTTTGTCAAGTAAATTGATGGAGTGGATTCAAATTTAGGGCCGGAGACAAATTCTCCTCACAAACACACTCACACACACACACACACACACACACACACACACACAATATCTCATCAGTTGAGTGGACGGGAGAGAGAGAGGGAGAGCACTGTCTCTACATCTATCACTGTCATTAACTCTGTCATTGTCGCAACCAAGCCAGCAGATCAGACAGAATATTCATGAAACGCACACACAAACACACAGACTCACACACACACACACACAGAGACACTGTTTTTGCTGAGCTGCGCAGACACGGTTGGACAGCTTGTGTGCGAGAGAGAGAGAGAAGGAAGGGAGGGAAAGTGTTTGAGACAAAGTGAGAGAGAGGGAGGGATGGAGGGAAAGGGGAGGAGAAGCAATAAGAGGCAAAGTGTTTATTGAGCTATCTATTTATTCTTCTACATCTCCTCATTACGGACATGGACACAATCCAATTTCCCCTACAGGGAGAGGAGAAACACACACACACAGACACATGCACACACACACGCGCGCACACACAGAGAGACACATGCACACACAGTGAAAAGAGATGAGAAGGGGGAGGTACTGAGACATGCAGGTTTTAGGGCATAGAGAGAAAGAGCGAGAGAGAGAGAGAGAGAAAAGGCAAGAGAGAGAGAGAGGAGAGAGAGATATGGAAGGAGATAAAAGGAGAGAGAGAAGGAGTGAGGAGAGAGGGGCGTGTGTGTCTGCCGTGTCAGTAAGTGGTGTCTGGTTTTACGACAGCACCTTTGAGACACTGGCACTGGAGCTGAAAGGCCTACACACTGACATTATTAAACCTGTGAGTGTGTGTGTATGTGTGTGTGTGTGTGTGTTTGAAAGACAAATCAAAAGTTAGGGGACGTCATACAGGTTGAACAAGCATTGAGGTAAAACAAAAGTAAGAATTGGGTTAATCAAATGAACTAAATAAATGTACAATGCCGGATTTACAGAGAAAGAGAGACAGCGACAGTGAGAAATAGATAGAGAGACAGCGAGAGAGAGAGTGAAAGAGAGTTATCCTCATTTGTAGAGGTCAGTGGCGTCTCGTTTATCAGACCTCTGGACCAATGAGGGGGTCTGGTTACCCTGGTTGGGTGACATCACCACTGACATCACCATGCCTAGTATAGCATCCCTGAGGATGGCCACAATCAATAGATCCCTTCCTTTCATAACCACACACACAGGCACACACATGATATGACCATACAAAGGTCACAATACACAGTATCGTAACACGATAGCAACGTGGTTAAGTGCGTGCAACACTGATACAATTGAAGAACTCCAATCATTCTAGTCCGATTGACAAGGCACAAATGAAGGCTGAACTAAAGTGGAGATGCCAGTCGCACACCTCACAGGAGAACGAGACGCTGCTGGACAGACAGGAAGTCGTGACTGCCTACTCGTCAGATGAAACTCATCCACAGATGAAACTCATCCACAGATGAATTTACTGTTAATTAAACACAACACAGCAACAGCAGACCCCTCGGGATGGGGTTTTCGGACATAGAGCGTTAGCAAAATAGACACGCTAAAATACCAACTCATGGTTCGTGTTTTCCTTCAGCTGAATATACAGTAGAGGGTGTGAGTGTGTGTTCCTTGTTTCTTTGGGGTCAATAGATATAATTTACTGCCCACAGTATATCTTTTCTGTCATAACAGGCCTTATCCATTTCACACCCATTAGGATTGCGTACCACACGCACACGCGTACACACACACACACTTACACACGCACAGCTGCTCAGCGTCTTATGATTTTTACACTTATTAATTCCGTCAGCGCGGCTTGCTAGAGCAGGATTTACACAGCAGATTACATCTCTGGGAGAGGAGCGAGGGAAGAGTGGGAGCGAGGGGGAGAGCGAGGGGAGAGCGAGGGGAGAGCGAGGAGAGGGGAGAGCGAGGGGGAGAGCGAGGGGAGAGCGAGGGGGAGAGCGAGGGGGAGGGAGAGCGAGGGGAGAGCGAGGGGAGAGCGAGGGGAGAGCGAGGCAGACAAAAGGAGGAGAGCGAGGCTGTGTGGTGGAGAGACACACAGACACTGACGGAGGGGAACAAAGACTCATCTGGGATTACTTACCAGCTTACACACACACACAGACACACACACAAACAAATTCACACACACACACACATGGGCGTAAATAAACACACTCTCAGAGGGATGCGTGGAAAAGAGGAACATTTAAAGAAGAAGTGTTTTAAACGAAAGAGACTAATTAGCAAAGCAACACTCTGGAGCCTGGGGGAGTGATGAGTGAGACCGTGTGTGTGTGCGCGCGCGTGTGTGTGTGTGTGTGCGCGCGTGCGTATCTCTTTGCTCATTCATCTGTCTGAATATACATCTCCCTGCCTATACAAATCCCCCTCCCCTTCACAGCCCCTCTCTCTCCTTCCCTCCCCCTCCCAGAGTTTCATCTCATCTCCACGTGAAAACAGAGGAGAGAGCGAGGAAGGAAGCTTGAGGGTCAGCAGGGATGTGTGTGTGTGTGTGTGTCGGCCTGTCTGAAGTTTTTTTTTCCGGTCACACTCACCTCCGGCTTCCCTCTCCATGTCCCGGTTCCTCTGCTGTATCTCCAGATCGGCCAGCTCCCCCAGGATCTCCATGCCCAGGTGAGGGGCCGGGGTGGAGGGCTGGAGAGGGGAGGAGGTGGGGGGCGCTGGGGGGTAGCGGGCATCTCTGGTGGCGCACAGGGCAGCCGCAATCAGGAGCTCCAGGCTCCAGATGCAGGCTCCCTGAAGCTGGGCCGCTGTGTCGGGGGCCGCGGGCGGGGGGCCGGGGGAGGCAGGCGATGGGGGGGATATCAAATCCACACACCCTTCTGAGGGATTTCCCTTCTCCTCCTCCTCCTCTCCCTCCTTCTCATTGTGTTTGTCCTCCTCCTGTTTCTCCTCCTCCTCTCCTATTAGCTCCAGAGGCACAGAGACAGTACATTCAGAGGGGGGGAGCTCCCTCTGTTCACCTGTCTCCCTCTCCTCCTCTCGGCCCTCCTCCTTCTGCCTCTGGCCTGGCTGTGTGTCCTCCATGTGGGGTAACTGGTCCAGACAGCCCCCAGAGGGCTCCATGTCCTGGGCCTGGTGTAGGTCTTGGGGTGGGGAGGCTGGAGCAGGGACTGGGGTTTTGTATGGTGAAAGGGCTGGGGTTTGGGAGGGGCATGATGCTGTTGTTGTCGGGGGCTTGGTGTCACTGGAGGACTCCGGAGTCTCGGATGTTAAACCTCTCATCTCTGCTCTCTTTCCTTCATGCTCTCCTTTGGTTTGTTCTCTGGACTCCGCAGCTTCACATTCTTTCTTTTCCTCCTTCTCATCCTCCGCTTGAGAAACACCCCGGATTGGGCGACCGAGTGGGTGGGACTTGTGACCTGGCTCAGCTGGCTCCGCCTCCATGATGACATGCCCAGCTAATTGGGCCTCCTGGGGGGAGGGGCCAGCCTTGTAACCCACGGTGATCGCAGGGTAAGTGTACACCGGCGGCAGGTCTGAAATAAGGGGGAAAACTTTAAATAATCCATCAACAAATCAACAGCCCAAACAATTAATCAACTGATAAGTCAAACAAACAATCAATCATAGTTTGCCTTCCTTGTTTCTTGTCCTCATTTAGGTACAGAAGAGTAATGGTGATTGGTCAGTTGTGGTGTAAACCGAGCAGTACAGCAGAAATAGCATTGTCTGGGTGTGTGTGTGTGTGTAAGTGTGTGAGTGCAATATACTGTATGTACTGTATATACCAGTGTGTGCAGGCCTAGGTAGGATATTGATGACACAGTGCTGTCTGGCTGTGATTGCAATGCCGGCTCTGTCACCCCAGAGCTGTGTTATTGATGGTATCCCTCCGCCCCCCTGACAACACCGCCAGATGAATGCATATCCTTCCGCCTGCTGCCTTTCAAGGACCCCTGAAGGATAAGGGGGCCTGACTGACCTCCCCCACATGCTAGAGAATGTTTGCATGCACACAGAAACACACAAACACACACACTATCATTCTGTGAGAAATAAAGAGTCCATAATCTCTCTGACCTTAAGAGTTACCTCCCTCACTGTCTCCTGTCCCTGATTTCCCCCCCACACACACACACACACACACATAATCGCGCACACACACTCAAGGACACACAGACTAAGTAAGGGTCTGTCTCTGCTTCAAATGCTTTCTTCCAAATCAAAGTGAAACATGCATCAAAGACCAAAGCTTCTTTATCTCTGTGGCAGTATCTCCCCTTTTCCCTTCTCTTCTTCTTCTCCCCTTATTCTCACCCTCTCTCTCTCTCTCTCTCTCTCCTTTACCCAGGCACCCGCTCACACACTTTTCCTTTCTTCCCTTCTGCTCTCGACTCTGCCCCCCTGTCCATGTGTCTCTCTCCTCTATCTCTGTCTCCCTCTCTCCGACTCTCACGGTGGATCTGTCTTTCTCTATCTCCGTGTGGAGACTGGTACGGGCCCCAGCCTTGGGAACTGATGACATGTTTGAATGTTGCTCTCTCCTCCACTGCAGAGCGGGGATAAGAAAACCTCTCCTTGTCTTCGTCTGTCTCTGTCGCCTTTCTCTCGGTCTTCCTCTCCCCACCCCTCTCTATCTCTCTCTCTGGCTGTTTCTCTCCCTCTCTCTTTCAGTCTCTCTCTCTCTATGCGTCAACATTTTTCATCCACATTCAATACTCCAGGGTTATTAAATCAATTAAAATTGTGGCTGTATAGCCCTTTTTACAAGCAGTGTCACAGAGGGCTTAACATTTGCCCATAGAACTGCATGTAAAACCAACCAAAAAACCCAATTATAAAACAGGTAAGTGCAGTAGGCCCTCTTGACTGAAAAAAAATGCAATTCCAATCTTACCTGGTTCTAGGGATTGTGGGTAGTCTTGAGGCGGTTGCCCCTCCCCCCTGTCCCCTCGCTCCTGCCCCTTCAACAGGTGTGAGGGGGGCGGGACTGAGCGCCGGGGAACGGGGAGCTGCGGCCGCAGGGCTGGGGGCGGGGTTAAGAGGGTTCTGGGGGTGTGGCCTCCTGGAGGGGGAGTGGTAGCAGGGCGACTGGCGGCTGCTGGGACAGCCCCCCGGGGAGACGGAGGTCTTGGGGGGAGGGGTGTGGGAGAAAGGTTTGGTGCCACGGGAGGACCGCGAGGACTCGTGAGGAGAGTGGTCCACCATGACGGGGTGTTCTTCTGTCTTTCTCTGTGGATGGAGGGGTGGGGGGGGGTTATACGTGGAGAGATGAAAGAGATGAAAGGGGAGACGAAGAAAGAGAGAAAAATACAGGTTAGAGAGCAGAAGAAGAAAGGCTGATGGCACACTCATTAAACCGACTTGAACCGTTGGGCTGCAATGTATTTTCCTGTTCTTAAGAAACAGTCTGTCGTATCTGCCGGTGTTGAAACCCTGTTGTAACCAAACTTTAGTAATACGGCTGGCTCAGCAATGTTGCAGCAATGTAGAACCAGAGGAAGTGAGAATATCAACTGTGATTTCACTTGTGCTCTGTGTTTCCTCACTCATCCAAATGTGCAAAACAGTTTCATAACTGCATGGTGGGAAGATTGTGTAGTATGTGGTGTTTCTGTAGTGTGCATCAGTTTCCCGCTTGTGTGTGGGCTGGGTTCAGACGTGTGTGTCTTCATCCATACTGTGTGTGTGTGTGATGTCAGGTGTGTGTGTGTGATGCCAGGTGTGTGTGTGATGTCAGGTGTGTGTGTGTGATGTCAGGTACCTGTGAGTGGGAGTGACGGTGCATGTGCTCAATCGCTCGTTGCTGTTGGTGCTGATGCTGCAGGGCGTAAAGCTCCTGTTGCCGTAGAAACGGGGAGCGGGAGTACACGGCGTGATGCTGCAGGTGAGGGGAGGGGCCTCGGCCTCCGTAGACCGAAGACCACAATCCAGACTGATCCATGACGTCTGCAGAGGGAGGGACGGAGGGAGGGAAAGAAGAGAGACAGATATTTTGACCAATAGTAGTAGTCTTACTCTGAATATCATGCACACACAAAGCCACAGTGTTTTTCGGAACAGTTTGGCCTTAACCTTGAGGTTGTAGGCACAGCCCACCATGTTTAGCCATCTCTCCCCCACACCCCTCACTGGCTTCTCTCCCTCTCTTTATCTCTCCCTTGCTCATGGCTCCGTCTTTATGTGCATAGCAAGACACACATTTCCTCCAAGTCCCACCCTCCCCAAGAACACACACACATGCAAAGTTAGGCACGCCCGTGCCCCCACACACACACACACACACAGAAAACACACACACTCACACATCCCTCATTGGCTTCCTTGTCGCTGGGAACCTTTGTTCTGTGAGATTAGCCTGAGTGGGCTAATGTTTCCCTGGGGAAGGGTTCAGTGGATGCACTTCCCCTCTCTGCAGGAACTCCCACGGAGCGAGGCAAGGGAGCAGGGAGATAATTAAATTTCACAGCCTGTTTGCAAAGCAGCGTTAACACAGACACACATGCGGGCACACACACTCGCTTGAGACACACACACACTCGACAGTGACAGAGAATGTCTCTTTTTCTATCTGACATTAATAAACACACACTCACACACCAACACACCCGTGACAACTATTTGAACATCCTATTGTTTGAGCAGCTGGGGTTGGGTAGTTGCTGCTCCATTTGGTCAAACTATTAACAAGCCAGTAATGGAGGGGCTTAAGACACCATTTCACTGTGATAAACACATGGTGCTCATATGGATCCAGAGAAGGCACACAGCCCCAGTCACAGAATGAGGAAGACAGACAGACAGACAGACAGACAGACAGACAGACAGACAGACAGACAGACAGACAGACAGACAGACAGACGTGGAACTTCAATGTGCAGAGTAGACGAGTGTGTATGAGTGTACATGTGTTTATATGTGTGTGTGTGTGTGTGTGTGTGTGTGTGTGTGCATCTAAGGTCTTACCCAAGGGGTGGTGTGTCCCAGGCTCGCTGGGCAGCACTACCAGGGGGGTGTTGGGGTCCTGTCCCAGGGGGAGGACAGACTGCAGGGGGCTGGGGCAGACCCTGGCCGAACCCTGGGCCCAAACTCTGGTGCAGCGCTGCATGACTCAGGCCTGGAGACACAGCAAACCATGGCTCAATCGATCAGGAACCAATCGATGAGCAGATCAACTGGTCGGCTGACAAATCAATATTACATGTCTTCTAATTGGCATCATAAGGTGGATAGTATGAACATTTTGAGTCAATGAGTTACTAATGAATATGTGTTATCCTTTATAGAATAAACACACAGCAAAACGTGTTTGTCCAAAGTAACATTTAGACATGGCTGATCAACCAATCCTCAACCAATCCTTTGTTAATTAATTCTCCTCACCGTAGGAATGACCCATCCAGAGGGAGGGACTTCCTGTCCGCTGCATCCAATGGTGGTGGGCCGGATGGGTATGCGCTGTAGGGTCGGCGCCTAATTGGCTGGCCCCCCCAGCAACGAGGAGGTGAGAGGTCAGGTCACCATGGCAACTGCTGGAGGGATGAATCCTGGCAAATTCCACCCTCTCCTTGTTTTCCCTGCCAAGGACAATGACATCTCATCATCATCATCATCATCATCTCCATTATCATCAACGATCAGAAGGAACTGAAAGGTAGGAGGGTCCTTGTCATGTCTTGATGTCAGATAATGAGAGACAGGTGCTATCAGACAGAGCAGCAGATCTTCAGGCTCCTTAATGCATCAAACCTCATCACACAAACCACATCAGAGAGACAGCTAGAAAGAGAGCGAGAGCGGGCGCGGGGGGGGGGAGGGGGAGGGGACATTGATTGAGGCAAAACCCTATAGCGAGGGAGAGAGAGACAGAGAGCGAAATGGAGAGGAAAATATCAGATTAAAGCTTCTGTGAATTTGCCTTGTAAGGACAGAGAGAGGAAGATTCTTCCTGTGTGTCTGTTGGTGTTTGTACGTGAGCATACCTGATGAGCAGTTCCCTGTCTCTGTCCAGGTGATGAAGGCTAAGCTGTTCCTCTGTCATTCTCTTCCGCTCCTCCGCCTCCCGGCCCAGCGGATACACTGAGCGAGACACACCTGACACACAAAGAGGGATATCATGTCAGCATATTTGGCAACCCTCCAAATCCTCTCAGCATTCCAGAACCTTGCAACACAGCTTTCTGCCAACATGCCAAACAGATTAGAATTATATACCGTTGCTCTCGCATTAAAATCGTGAAAAATCAAGTTTATTGAAAACAAGCACCACCCAAATGTTATTAATGAATCATAAATGAACGTGTTTCTCGGCCGTGCTCAGTGCTGCAAATCAAACACACACTCAGAGAAGTGGCTGATGTTCACAGCTAATCCAAACAAACATGAAACCACCTCTCACCTTTCACACTGGGCAGCACCCTGCCCTGTCTGCTGTGTCCTGGAGGGGGGTCCGGGGGCCGCTGAGGGGGCTCTCTCTGTCTGGCTACTGCCACTGCTATACCGACTGGGGGCTGACGCACCTCCCCTTCCCCGTGTGCCTCCCCTGCCTCCCTCCCCCCTCTCTCCCCCCTCTCCCCTTCGCTGGCTGAACCCCTGCGTGGGGGAAGGGGCTGCTTGGGGGGATCCTGGGGAGTGACGCCTCGCTCCGCCCTCTCCGCCCGGTTCCCACCCTGCTTCAGACAGCCCAGGCCCCCGAAGGGGCTCCGCTGAGGTAGCAGCAGGGGCTGCTGGGAGCTGTAGTTCATCAGATTCTTCATTGCGTTGCCCTCGCCCATGGGGTGAGGGGAGAGGCGGGAAGAGGGGTGGGGTTGGTCCTGGGGGGGATTCTGAGTCTTGGCGTCCCCCCTCACTTCACTGTAACTCTCTGGGTGGTGGGGCATCTTCTTGTGCTCCTCCTGCTGCCCCCGTCCCACCCAGGACTGGTGGGAAGGGGGCATCTGACCGTAACCCAAAACCACCCCCCCTTCCCCCCCCTGACCCTGCCTCCCCCCTTCCTTCCCTTTATCAGACCCTGGGCCTTCTGACCCAGAGCCATGGCTGCTGTGCTGTTGGTGCCGTATCCTGGCAACCTTCTGCCCCTCCTTTTGTGCCCCCCCACTGCCTGATGCCACCCCTTTACCCTCAGAAGAACCTGAGTGGTAACAGTCTCTGAAAGGAGGGGTGCTGGCATAGGAGCTTGTCCTGGAGGCTCCATGCCCAGCGACAGGGTGAGGTCCCTGGGCTTCTAGAGGCAAGGAGGGTCGGTAGACCTCCATGACCTCCAGATCTCCTCTGGAGGATGTCTCCAGGCTGCAGGAGCGAGGCCCAGACTGAGGCCCTGGGCCGGGGTGAGTGTGGTGGGGTTGGGGGTTAGGGTGGTTGTTCTCCTGGTGGTTGTGGCTCCAGTCAGGTGGTCTATCAGCCTTTCCATAGCCCTGAAGCTGCTGGTGAGTCTGGTTCTGGGCCTGGTTTTGGAGCAGGTTCTGGTTTTGGTTCTTTCTCTGGCAGCTGCCGTTCTGGAGCTGCTGGTTAGCAGATGGGCCTTCCCCTGCTCCTCCTCGACCTCCTCCACTTTTGTCTGCTCCCTTAGAGTCCTTACCTCCGCCTCCCCCAGCCCCACGGCAGTCAGGGCCAGCTGGATCTCCGAGAGCGAGAGGCCCTACAGAGGGCACGTATGTGGGGCCAGTCACCCTGGCCTCCCTCCCTGGACCTCCAGGGCTGGAGCTTCCGTCCCTACAGGGGGCCAGGGTGAGAGGAGCAGGGGGAGGGGGGCAGTACAGTTCTGGGTGGGGGTGGTGCAACCAGCCTCCTCCCACGGCGGAGCCCATGTGCAAGGGGTGAGGAGGTGGAGGAGGAGGGTGTGGAGGGGGCATGGAGTAGGAGGCCACGGAGTGGGAAGAAGGGGCGCCTCCCAACATGGCCGCCCTCCTGAAGCAGTCCGAGGAGGCGGGGGTCTCACTGATCCTCATCCCTCCACTCACACCCCCCTCCTTCGAACACCTCCTTGCCCCTCCAGCGCTAGCCTGGGGGGGTTTGGCCATAGCTGCGCCCCCACCACAGCTGCTCAGGGCCCCCCCCTTGGCGACAGACCCCACATCACCCCCTCCATGGGCACAGGTACTCAAGTGTTTCTGGCTGTGGGGGTCGTTGCCATGGATGCCCACGTGGTCTCTGTAGTCCACTGGCTGGCTGGGGGTCTTGTGTCTGTGTTCCTCCTCCCCCCCCAGGGAGGTGAGGTGATGAGGGAGGGCATGGTGGGGGTGAGGGTGGTGGCTGGGAGGAGTGGTGGTCTGGTGAGGATGATGAGGGTGGTGAGGGTGATGATAAAGAGAGGCTCTGTCTTTGCTCTCCGGGTGTCGCTCCTTGCTGCTGGACCTGTCCTTCTCCCTGGCGACAGATGACGGCTTTTCGCCCCCTCCGACTTCTTTGGAGCTTTTGAGGGATCCTCCTCCCCCTCCGGCTCCTCCCCCAGAGTCTGTTTCCCGACCGCAGGACCCCAGCGGGTGGCCGGGGGCGGTCCTGGTCAGGGGTGGGATGCTGTGATTTGTTGAGAGGAGAGGGGGCTGGGGAGGAAGGCCTCGCAGGTAGAAATGATCTGAGAGGAAGGAAGGAAGGGAGGAGGGAGGAAGGAAGGGGGGAAGGGAAAAGAGAAAAAAGAGCAGGGATTTTGACTTTAACATGAAAGTAAACAATATTTTCTGACGTTGTGCCAAGGGTATCTAGAAATTGACTTGACATGAATCTATCCTACAAATTACTGGTTAGCTAGGCTACCAGTATCTCTCTCTCTACCAATCTCTCACCTTTCTGACTCTCATAGAAGCGGTGCTGGCCGTAGAGCACATTTCCGTTGCTATGGTGATCCAGTGGACTCATGGGAAGAAAGTGGGAGGTCAGACTTCCAGAATACCGGGAATACCCTAAGAGAGAGCGAGAGAGCGAGAGAGAGAGAGAGAGAGAGAGAGAGAGAGAGGGGGGGGGAGGAGGGGACATAATGGTATTATAGGCTGTTTTTAGCTCATTGTAAAAAGATAATGATTCATGATGATAGAACAAACTGTGTAAAATACATACAAAATAGAAATAATAGACCCGTTTTGAATCCCACACAAACAGACACACAGACTTGAGCCAAGAGGTGAGTTTTAAAAGGATGGAGTTTTTTTCTGCTAGACAAGTCTGTAATTTTCTCCGAGGACCCACATCCAAAACAAATAGAGCTGCCCTAACCATTTAAATCCAAAACACACACACACATACACACACATACCGACACACACACAAAAACATGCACTGTTCTTCCCAGGGGGTCAGGGGGAGGTAAATGGCCGTTCGTCTTCAAGGACATTGAACTGCATCCTGGGATAGAAGAGGCCTCAGCGGGGGTCGCTGGGATATTTATGTGGAAACCAAACATCTCTGTCATGCAGCGTGCACACACACATACACACACACACTCACACACACCTCACACATACACAGACCCATACACACCTCAGACAGGGTCAAAGGGACAGCATCTACGCACTGACAAACCAAAAGGCTTGGTGTGTGTGAGTGTGTGTGTGCGTGTGTGTGTCCTAATCCAGCTGGTTTCTTGCCCCACAGAGTGTCCTTGCCGGCCCGTTAATTGGCAGCCGTTAAAGGTTTAACGGTGGTGGCCAAAGTAAACAGCACTCTATAAAACTCATCCTACGCATTCCAGAAGAGCACAGGAAACCACCAACACCCCCGCAACGCTGTTGGATGCATGTGTGTGTGTCTGTGTGTGTGTGTCTGTGTGTGTATGTGTGTGTGTGTTTGTGTGTGGAACCTATTAACAGCCAGTGAACCTAAATGGCAACAATTAACCAAAAGGCTCAACTGAAACTGTCCCAGGGTAATGGAGAGAGAAGGAGAGGAAGTGAGGGAGGGAGAGAGGGAGGGAAAGAGGGAGAGAACGACAGGGAGAAAGAGAGAGACAGCGAAGAGGGAGAGAGCGTGCGTGCGTGCGTGCAAGAGAGAGAGATGTTGTAAAACCAGATTTCTTTTCCGAAGTTTCTTTCTGCATGTTAACAAAACCTTGTGATTGGAGGTCTAGCCCCAGCCCAGTTTCCATGTTCCAGTGCTCCGACACAGAGCCGCCCCAGCGTCTCCCTGAGCACTGAAGCACTCCTCCTCATCTACACTGGGACGACGGGGCGCCCAATATCTCCCACTCATGTTTCTCTTGGGCGACAAACATACCATAAACTATTCCATAAATATGCATATATTATATACAGCATAATATACTGTATATACCAACACATATGCACAGTATATCAACGGGAAAACAAACAGCTCCACGCAAAGAAGCCCAGAGATGGAGAAAGAAACAGAGGGAGAGATTTTTTTTTAAAAAGAGGGCGCACATACCAGTGTCATCGATGGGATTACAATCAGTTGTGTGGGGGAGAAGAAAGGGAGCGAGGGACCAGAGGGGGGTGGAGGAGATGAGGGAGAGGAGGAGAAGATGAAGGACTGAGTGAAGAGGACCGGAGGGCTTTGAGTTGGTGAGATGAGACACCAGAAGAAAGAGAGGGAAGCCGGGAAAGAGCACAGGGGAGAGGGAGAAGAGGAGGACAGGTGTGTATGAGAGAGAGGGAGAAAATGTGTGTGTGTGTGTGTGTGTATAGTGGCCAGGCTCTTGTCTCAGTACTGGCTATGCTCCACTGTCTGGACTAAGGCCAGCTGGCATTCTGCCTACTAGAGCTCCCTGGCTTGGGTTCTTAAAAACAATCATTTGTAGTGCACACACACACACACACACACATACACACATACACACACACATACACACACACACACACACACATACACACACACTCACACACAGCTGAGACATCAAAGGTGAGCAACACTGAGACAAATTCATCTGATACTCACACATTTCCCCCCGTGCTCTCCTCCACTTCCCCACCACCCGTCTGCTCCTCTCTCTCTTTCTTTCTCTCTCTTCTCTCTCTCTCTCTCCTCGTCTCTCTCATCTCTCGCTCGCTCTCTATCTCTCTCTATCTCTCTCTCTCTCTCTCTCTCTGTCTCTCTGTCTCTGTCTACCAGACGCCAGCGTTCACACTTCAGCCCTCCCTCTCGTATGCTGTCTATGAATTCAATTACATCCCGATAAGCTCCAGGCTTTTCCTACATTCAAATCTTCAATGATTGCGACGCGGGCTCAGTGTCTGCCGCACAGACAACAGAACCGGAACACAACCTGAACCAGATTCAGTTGGTTCAGATATAGAACGGAAGTGGCCAGGCCTTCTGGTGAGACAAGTTTAAAGCATTCCTTTGAGTGTGTGTATCTTCCATAGTGTTGTCAGAGTCTCTTGTCACACACACACACACACACACACACACACACACACACACACCTGACTAGAGCAGATACGTAACTGAGGCAACCTCTTTCTCTGACCACAAACGGTTAACAGTCAAAAGAAGACATGACATAGTCAAATGCAGACACACACACACACACACACACACACATACACACACACGTGTGTATGATCAGGAAGGGGGCCGTTGGAGGTCGGTTAGCCCAGAGGGGCCCCGGGGCGGGGCTGCGGTCTGGTGGGGAGGGAGGGGGGAGGAGGGGGGAGGGGATACAGAGAGGGGGGGGGGAGAGGCACGGGGCCCTGAAAACCTGACGACAGGCCCTTGAAGAGACCAATATGGCTGAGCTGTGTGTGTGTGTGTGTCTGCTGGGGGAGACTACATCGCACATACGAACACAAGCACAATCACACACAAACTCACTCGGCCATCTACCGACCAGAATCCTGGGGTTTGAGACAGCCAGATTTGCTCTCTAATTAAGTATTGCTTGAGATGAGTCATGGAGCATGGAAACAGATTAATCAGGACGTTACACACACACACACAGGCTGGTTAATCCCAGGTCTTGGTGTGGGATTAGACAGAGACAGAGTCATTAGGAGATTTAAGGGAGTACTGTACCATGAGACATGAGACAGTAGTGCTGGAGAAGACACTGTCTCATGTGTGTGTGTGTGTGTGTGTGTGTGTGTGTGTGTGTGTGTGTGTGTGTGGTGTGTGTGTGTGTGTGTGTGTGTGTTTGTGTGTGTGTGTGTGTGTAATTGCCACAACAACAAATCCATTAAAACAATGTTTGTGTGTGTTTTACCTTCATGTGAGTGGGGGAACCAGATTGAGGATGCACTGGAGTGGGGTCCCCCGCGGTAGGAGGGGGAGGAAGGGGAGGCGGGCGGGGCAGAGGGGTGAGCAGGGTGAGACGGGGGCGAGCCCAGACTCCCAGCCAGGAAGGAACCCATGAAGGAGGCACCTGAGAGACAGACAGAAGGAGAGAGAGAGGGGGGAGGGTCGGGTCAGAGAGTGAGTGGGAGGAAAAGAGAGATTTTGAATTTCATTTGAGTGAAACACATTCTCGATGCAACGACCTGTGACCATGGATTCAACGGGAGCCTTTATTAGTATTTAAATCAGAGGCAGAAGATAGAGGGACCAGGAGAGATACAGAGAGAGAGAGAAAGAGGCAGACAAATAAAGAACTGGGGCATTTGGACTTTGACTACTACCCTGCAACACACAATACAACCACAACCACAACAGACTGTGCTTGCCACACACACACACAAACACACACACTTAAACCACTGTAAACAGCCTGATAGCCACAACCACAACAGCTCTCAACTGTCTCTCATTTAGGATGCTCCCTCCCCCGCCCTGTCTCTTTTCCTCTCTCTCTCTCTCTCTCTCTCTCTCTCTCTCTCTCTCTCTCTTTTTCTCTAATCTAATTCTCCAAATGAGAGAAAAGGGTAGAGAGAGAAGGGGCAGAAATGAGAGGGATGGGGGTAGAAAGAGAATGGGATGAGACGAGAGGATTAGAAAGAGGTAGAAGAGAGAACAAGGCAGAGTGAGAGACGAGCCACGGTCTGTGGACGAGGGGGCGGGTCAAGGGTGCGTTCTATTATTACAGCTGGGTCCCACGCTCTAACACACACACACAAAGACACACACACTCGCGCACACACAAAGACACGCACCCAGACACACACACAGACACACTGAATCATTCCAAAAGCAGAGACCGTCTATATATACTTTCGATATTTTCTCTCTCTGTAGACATAATAAATCAGATTTCTGTGAAGAAAGAAACCTGAAGCTGTTTTAGGAAACTCAACCATGACTTCCTCAACCAGACATTAGTTTTTTCTCTCTCTCTCCCACTTTCCCTCCTCTTTCCCACTGTCTTTCTCACTACTCAGTCTCTTTCCAACTCTCTCCCGCTCTCTCTCTCTCTCTCCCAGTCCTTTTTACCCCTCTCTAAAAGAGGATGTTTTCACAGTATTTTAATTTTCACTAGAGCTCCTCCGGTCCCTTTAATCTCCATAGAGAACACGAGCACAGTCACAACAGTTCTACACACATGAGTCATACCCTACCATCAGACCAACACACACACACACACACACAGCTGCTGACTGCATGTTTATAAATGCTGAAAAACACACAAACACTAGCCATGGACGGAGGGTCCTGACTGTGGAAAACAAGTGCAGAGTATAAATGGAGAGTCAAGGTAAAGGACAACAACGTCTGGTTCTGATTTGAAACTACAATCACTATAAACACACACAGCCGTTTTATCCTTAATTCTTCCCTTCTCCACGCTCCCTCCCTCCAACAGACTTTTCTCTTATCTCCTCATTTTTCTCTTTTCTCTTCCCCTTCTCTCCCCTCCTCTCCCCTCCTTCTCTTTCTCCTCCTCTCTTCTCCCTACTTCTCTGTCTGTTTTCAATTGGAACATTGAAGGGGAAGTTTCATTCACTCCCCCCCCACCTCCCACCGGATGGCTGATATGGAAAATGATCTTAGCGGCCAGCCGGCTACGTAAACCTTGTACTGCTCTCTCTTCCTCTATCAGCTTCCTTCCTCCTTTCAACCCATCTCTCTATAGCATCCACCATTCTCTCCAGAATATCCTCTCAGTCTTCCGCTGAAAACGCTGCTCGTATCCTACAACAGGAATACAACCAGGACGTCACAGTCACATCCAATCAAAGCTGAGGAGGGTCAGCTGTCTTCTATTTTGATCAAGTAGCACACTCCCAAGGCCAGATCTAATTGGACCAACAGCTGTCCTTTCCCCTGGTCACCTCTGACCCCAGTGACATCACTCGCGTGCGTCACTTAGGGAAGACCCTTGTTCCAGACTCTGGAGCCCCACACAGTTCGGATCCTCACACATCATCAGGGTTGACTGGGACCTGTCGTCTCAATCCTGACCAATCATGTCAATGACCGTGTGCAAATTCATAGTACATAGGATAACTGTGAGAGCATAGTTAACCTGGCAAAACCTATGAGAAATGCAGTAGTTTGGGTGTGTTGCTGGCTTGACTGCTAAAGGCCTTCCTTTCACAAACACACACACACAAACACACACACACACACAGAGTGCTAGAGAGAGAAGGAAGGAGGAATAAGGATCAAAGGTGAAATGATGGAAAGGGATTCCTTCAGTCTTACTTTCCTGTGAATGGACCTTTGATCAATAATCTCACACACGTACAAACACACACACACACACACACACATACGCACACACACACACTGAGACTCACACTTCTCTTTGGAGGACAAAGGGGTCTGTAGACTGAATCGACCAGCAGTCAATCAGAGATCAATATTCCCTTGTATTCTATTGTCACTTTAGCCAATTAACCGATTCTGTCCACAGACATGCTGACCACTCAACACACACACTGTAGAAAGCCAGAACTCAGAATGTGTGTGTGGTTTGTCATAAGACCTGACTCTCGTTAGATGGGCTGCTCCACTTATTGCAGTATTGTTGGCACCTTTCCCCCAGTCCGACCCTTTCAACAGCCTCCAACCACCCAAAGCATTGGCACAACGCCCTCGTGTGTGTGTGTGTGTGTGTGGGCATGTGTGTGTATCTATGTGTGAGTGCCTGCATGTGTGTGTTTGCGCGAAAGGGCGAGAGTCAGGGTAGGACCTTTCTGATATGTTTTGACACTAAGAAATTGCAGAAGTGACAGGGTATTCAAACACGGCTGTGGACACACACACACATACACTTAACCTCTCCACACACGCACAGACACACTTTCATGCAGTACAGCTTTTACATATAATTACAACACAAAACACACACCTCTAATTCCCATCTGAGCAAGCGCCAAGCAATGTTGATTCAAAACCAGAATTCCCACACGTTCAAGACAAGAACATTTGTTGTTGAACAAGATCCAGAACGCTGGGATCTTCTGTTGTTTCTATTTGTTTCTCTCTCTCCTAATCCTTTGCTGATTCATTCATGTTACTCCATCAGAGAGAGAGAGAGAGAGAGAGAGAGAGAGAGAGAGAGAGAGAGAGGAGAGAGAGAGAGAGAAAGAGAGAGGAGAGGGAGGGAGCGAGAGAGCGATAGAGAGACAGAGAGAGAGGGTAAAAAGAAAAGAAAGAAGTGACAGAGAGGGAGAAAAACAGTAGAAGGGACAAATTTGATGAAAAGCTACAAATGAGAGATTTCCCCGTGAGACACATAAATCAGCCGACTATGGAGAGAGGAGAGGATGGAGGGAGAGGGAAAAGGAGGGAGGGAGGGAGCAATAGAGGAATTAACATATGGGGGTTCTAACAAACAGGAAACACCACGGGTTATGTTAGCCAGCCTAGCTGTCTCTCTATCTCTCTCTTTCTCTCTGTGTCTGCTCCCCTCCTCCTCACAGAATAATGATCTCCTTACAGAATGAGTAATATTGGTGTGGGGAGTAGAGAAGGGAAGTGACCGTAATGGAATGGGTCCCAAGAAAAACCCATAAGTGTGCGTGAGGAAGTAACCGGCTCCATTCCAAACCACAGGCTCCTGGCTGACCAGCCCCCAGCCCGCCCCACCCGGAGGCAGGAAGGACCATGTTTGGGCGCATTCACAAACAGGGGGAGGGATGGAGGGATTTAAGGAAGTAAGGAAGGAAGAGAGAACTTTCCATGTTCACCATAGAAGCAAGGGAATATGGGGATATGGGCTATCCTAGACCACATCTGCTCCGCGCTGGATGAAAAACAAACGCACACACACACAGACACACACCACGTACATGAACACAAACACACACTAATGAAAAGCATGAGGGCACAGGCAGCTGATATTTCTGGAAAGCCTGTGGTGATCCCAGTTTCAGGGGATCATAGGAGACTCAATCGTGTGTCTGTGTGGGGGTGTGGGTGTGAAGGTGTGTGTGGGTTTGTGTGTCTAGTCATCAGTCTTGAGGTTAGATGGC